>CM053415.1:3112151-3169710 GCA_028644305.1 Xerus rutilus
GGTAATTTCCGTCTGCAAAGGAATTTGTCAATTTAATTTAAGTTGTGAAATGTTTCACCTAAAGTTGTCTGTACTATGCTTATTTTCCTTTTTCTGTTACATGGTCTACACTGATACCCACTATTGGTAAATTGCACGCTTTCTTTTTCTCTCTCCTTCATTTATAAGATAGTGGTTTATCAATTTTATTAAACTTTCCAAAGAATCAGCATTGGGTTTCATCGATCCACTTACTGTTTGCCTTTTTAAAATCTCACTGATTACTTCCTCACTCATCTTTATGAATTATTAACTTCTAGTTACCATGGATATAATCTTATGTATAGTTTTTTTTTGCATTTTAATTTTGAAACCTAGAGAACTGAGTTTAGCTCTTTGCAAGCACTTAAAGCTATACAATTCCCTCTGAACTCTGCTATTGCTATATCCTTACCAGTTTTCTAAGTTGAATTTTCATTATCAGGAAATTATTTGAGTGCTTTTAGAATTTCACCTTAATTTTCCTATTGCCCTTCATCTTTTTTTTCTTAATGCTGGGATTGATTTTAGGGCCTCATCTGTCCCAAGCATTGGCTTGACTTCTTGCATTACATTCGACTAGTTGATTGATTTATATTATTATACAAATTCTTAACTTTTAACGGTTCACTTAGATAATTTAGAGCATTTCATGGAAAATACACCCACTTTGCCATGGTGAGGGTCCATATCAGCTGCAGCCTCTCTACTACTCAGATATATCACAAGTCCACAAAATAGGTTTGTAATTTTTTCCCTCAAAGACTCATGCATATTATAACGAAATTGTAGGGGAAACAGGCAAAAGCTGATTTACATTTGCTAAGCTACTTGCCATTTTAAATAAATTCATTTCCTTCTGAGAATCTAGTTTCCATCTGGCGCAGCCCTCAGTGTGCAGAGCTTCTCTGAGCTCTTGCTTGAGTGGAGCTGTTGCCAGCACATTTTCATAGTCTCCATTTACCTGATCACGACTTTACTTTGTGATTTTTAAAGAAAATTTCACTAGACATAGAATTTTATGTTGACATAAAAATGAAAAGAAAACATACTGGTCTGCTCCCTTTGACTTTTGAAATTTCTAACAAATCTTCCTTTGGTCAAATTGATTTTTTCTTGCTTTTTTCACTATTTGCTTTTTATTCATTTAACTTTCAACTTTTGGTGGTGGTTTGCTTCTAATTTTTATCCTGCTTGGCAGAAGCTCACAGGTTTGAATCTGTGAATTTTTCTTTTATCACATTTGGAATATCTCATGATCATTTCATCAAATCCTTTTTTCGACCTGATTTGTTGTCTGTTGTCCTTTTGGGGCTCCAATTATGCTTATGTTAGACTGCATTGTGAGATTTAATAGATTTTTGAAATACTTCATTTTTTCCAGGATTGTTTTTTTTTCTTTTTATAGGACAATTCTTATTGATCTTTCCTCAAGTTCGCTTGCACTTTCCTATGCCACTGGCATTCTGGCAAATTAATGACTTTACAAAGCCATCCAGGGACTTTTTATTTCAAATATTGTATTTTTCAGCTATAAAACATTCCATGTGGACAGATACTTTTTCTGTTTCTATTTCTCATGTCCTATCTTTTCGCTAGTTAGCAGCCTGCTTTCTTTTACTTCACAGAGGATGGCTGATGGCCAGAAGATCAGGCTGTAAGTTCGTTTGTGCTCATTCTTATTTGGCTTTATATCAGAGTTAATGGGAGCATATCAATTTCCTTGTGAGCATGTATTTCCTTTTTTTTTTTCCTGCCTCATATGCCAGGTTGATTTTCATAATATTCTGGATATTATAAACATTCCATTGTGGAGACCGTATTATCTTAATTTTTCCACTGAAGTGTTGCTAGTTTTATTTGGGTAAATTATTAACTTGGACTGCAAACTTTGGTGTCAGCGCTGACCCAGCTCTGATTTTTGGCATGGACCTGAGTTCCTTTAATTCTTCTCCATACCTTCAAGGTTTAGGGGTTACCCAGAAATACGAGGAGATAGAACTTCAGGGTTCCGTCTCCAGCATTTGCCTCTTCTGGTTGACTAGATTTAATAGTTCCTGCAGACAGAAGCTGTGATTGTTCCCCCTTGTACCTCCACTGCCCTGTACTTCCTGCCCACCATGTTTAACTTCAGGTTAACAGGTGTGGGAGAAGCTCTCAATTCCACATGGACCCTCCTCCCCTGGATGTGGACTCCCCAGTGGAAAACACCTCCTCTCTGTTCTCTCCAGTGCCTTAACACAGCTGTGTTCTGTAGTATGCCTGTCTGCACATCACTGGGTCTGGTTGGATAATGCCCTGCCATTTCCCTCCCTGGACATCAATTTTCACATCAGGTTTTATGCTCGACCAGGCTATCCTCAATTCTTGATTATGACCTTTCAATGATGATCTTTTCAAATTTTTGATAGTCACCATTGGCAAGAAAATGCATTCCTACTGGTAGGTGATAAAAAATTTAAAACCATTTTTACAACTATTCACAAATTTGCAACAGTTGAAGTGTATTTAAAGGAGCTAACAGCTCGTCTTTCTCTGCACTGTCAAATGCAATGTTGAAATTTCTTGTGATAATGCAAATGGGTTTCAAATCCAACAGAATGTTTTCATATCAAGTATTTCAAAATGATGATGATGCTCTAATTAGTAGAAAGCTCACGCATTGTTAAAGCTTTCACCCTGCAGCTAGCCTGTATACTGCGGAAAGGGCAACTTAACTGCCAAAGCGTTCAATCTGGGTGACGGCAGAGAGCTGGGGCCCCTGGAGCTGCTCGGCGAGGGGCACCTGCTGATCCTGCAGCCTCTTCCACTCCAATTTCGGCATCTTCAGCCGTGAGCCTGACTGCTTGGGGATTTGCAAGAAAACTATACCAGTTGCTACGCACTTCTGATTTAGGGTGGTGACGTACACCAGGAAGCTGGCTCTAACACAGAGGTTCAAGGTAGGGAGAAACCTCCCTGTTGGCTGCGCTTACAGAATGATGGCAGGTAGGAGGCATTGCCTGCTGCTCGATGTTCTCAATGTTTTCTGGACTTGGGGGTTCACTGCCAGACACACAAGCCGTGAGCTCCAAGCTCCCCCTGCATGGAGGCTAGAAGGATTGACATGTGATGGACTGTGATCCATTCATAGCACCTGAGTAGGCCCAGAGACTGATTTTCTTCCCATCAGAACCTACAACCAGTACTGCCATTGACATTCTGAAGTACTTCCATGGTGGAGAGTAGAAAGTCAGGATTATCCCACCCCCACTCTAATTCCTGCCCCCCCCCTGCAACCTTTTCTTAATCCGTCTTTCTGAGTGTTTAGGGTTAGTACAATTTGGGTGGGTAAACTGTTCAGTGTTACTTACACTTTGATGTGCATACTGATCAATTGGAATCTTGTTCAAATGCAGACTCACATTGGGCAGTCATTGGGAGTGAGTAGATTCCGCACTTTTCACAAGATTCTGGTCAATGTGAAGCTGCCGTGGGCCACACTTGAAGTGATAGGGACGTACTTTGAAAGCCACAGACCTCTGAAGGTCCTGTAAGACAGCAATTGCTATGTAAAATCGCGTAGTGGTTAGGGTTATTGCAGGACATGGGGCTCAAATGCTAACTGATTTGCTAGCTAGCTTTGTAATATTGGGTGTACTAGTAGAACCCCGGCCTCGGTATCTTCATTGGTAAATGACATGGTACTACATATCTTCTATTGGGGTTGTTGTGGTGATTAATGAGGCAATACATATAAGAATTTAAAACAGTGCACAGCACTCTAAAAAGTCTCAATAAATATCAACTATTGTTACTATGCATGCTCTCAAGTTGCTTACAAATTTATTGTAGAGAGGCAAAATCTCCCAATTAAGTAGAAACACAAATTTATCATTGGATAAACTGGATATAATCAAATTCCAAAATACCTAGTAGAAAATATATGATGTGTTTCATTTCAGTGTGTTTCATTGGTCTCAGGGAAGTTTTCTCTGAAGAGGTAAACCCGGCAGGTCCAGTAGAATTTAGAAAGAGTCACCCACGTGGGACAGAGCCTTGGATCCAGACTCTGTCTTTGAAGTTGAACTAATAAATTGTAATCGGGGTTTATGGACTCACAAGCTGGGAAGAAATGTGGTAATTATTCTGGCTGGGGATGTGTTGATTGTGGGAAATGGAGCTGATTCAAACTGCACAGGAATAAGAGGTTTATTTACAGGATTCCCAGGCAGGGCAACCCAGGGAAAGCTGGAAAATAAAGATTCAAGGAAGGACACAGATAGAGGCCACCCTGGGGTCACTATCTCATTTTCATCTTATTCAGTTGGTTGGTTTCCTCCTGCCTACATGCCAATAAGCTTTTCCAGTCTTTCCCTTCTTAAATCAATAATATCTACAGAGCATCTGGCATTTGCCTGCTCCTGTTCTAGACACCAGCATCAGATAGATCTGTGACCCAGAAAGAGGACATCCCTGGCCTCCTGGTGCTTCTACTTTGCAGGGGGAGAAAGACGATGAGAAAACTTGACATATGACTGTCCCAGAGCACCCAGGAATGTGGTGCGGGGACACGTGGAGCAGACAGCGGAGATGCTGCCCATGACTGGGTTGAAGTGCTCTGAGGGTGGCCAGGATGGGCCTCTTGAGGAGGTGACATCTGGTGACATCTTGGCCTCATTTGGTGGGTGAGCCAAGATGTCACCAGATGGAGGTGACAAGGCTAGAAGGAGGTGGGGTGCAGAGAGGTCTGGGTTAGAGCTATGTACCTGGAGATGGTCGGCCTATAAGAGATGGCATTTAAAGCTCTCAGGCTGGGAATGAATGTAGAGCAGAGACCAAGGACAGAGGCGTGGGGCACTGTGATCTCACGAGCTTGGGAAGAAGAGGAGTCGAAGGAAAGTGTAAAGGAATCTACAGAGTCTATCGTCTCGGGAATGTGGAGTAGACGGCTGATTCATGAAGTGCGGGGTGGCCTGGGGATGTGTTGGGGAGTCAGCAAGGCCAAGGTCAGTGGCAGCCAGCCAGAGCAGCAGCTGCAGAGTAGAAGCAATAGCCCAGGCAGAGTAGGGAGAGAGATCTGATGGTGAGGACGTGGAGGTACGGGATACAGTCAAATTCTTGGAGGCTAATTTTGAGAAGAAAACTGCATATTTGTGTGCAAAACTTTGTTTTTATACAATTTAATAGACTTTGCTTTGTAGGTTCACAGCCAAACTGCGTGGAAGGTACAGAGCTCCCGGGTTCCCACTGTCTCACGTAGGCATGACCTCCCAGCTGTCATCTTCCATCACGGTGGCACATTGATTATGATCAATGAGCATTCACTGGCGGATCATTAGCACTGACGTCCGCAGTTTGCATTAGTCTGGCAACTCTTTGTGTCGTACATTCTATAGGGTTTTTCAGACCTGATAAAGGTAACACGGAACCACCGTGGTAGTGTCGTGAGAGTGGCTTTGTCTGCCAATGTGCCTGTTTGATCTGCCTATTCATCTCTCCCTCATCCCAACATCTAGCAACCGCTGACATTTTTATTATCGGCAGGACTTTGCCCTTTCCAGAACGTCATGTTGTCAGCACCGCACAGCACACGGCCCTTTGAGATGGGCTTCTTTCGCTTGGCAAGGTGCGTCTGAGCTTCTCCTTCGTGTCTGCATGGCTGGGTGGCTCCTTCTCTTCAGCATGGAGAAATGCTCGTTCTCTGGATGTGCCACGATTTGTTCACCCGCTCACCCACCAAAGGACATCTCAGTGGTTTCCATGTTTTGGTAATTATAAATAAAACTGCTGTAAGCATCCTCATGTGGGCTTCTGTGTGGATATGCGTTTTCTGTGCATTCAGTGTGACTAGTGGATCATACGGTAAGAGAACGTCTCGTTTTGTAAGAAGCTGTCGAAACATCTTCCAAGTTGGCCGCTCCATGTTGCATCCCGTGAGCACCGGATGGGTTCCTGCTGCTCCACGTTCCCTCAGCATTTGGTGGCGTGAGCGTTTTGGATTTGGGCCATGACACTAGGTGTGTGGTGACATCTCACTGTTGTTTCGTTTTTAATTCCTTCACGACCTGTGATGCTGATCATCTTTTTGCAGGCTAGTTCCCATCCGTACACCTTCTTTATTCGGGTCTCTCGCCAATTTCAAGATCAGTGTATTCCATGCTCATTGTTGAGTTTTAAGTGTTTTTTGTTTATTTTAGATAACAGGCCTTTACCAGGTACGTTTTTGGCAGGTATTTTCTTCTTGTCTGAGGCTTGTCTTTGCCTTCTCTTGACATTGAGCTTTGCAGAGCAGAAGAATTTAATCTTAATGAAGTCCAGTGTAATGATCCTGTCTTTCATGGATCGTGCTTTTGATGTTGTTATCTAAAAAGTCATCCTTATACCAAGGTCATTTAGGTATTCTCCTCTGTTGTCTTCTGGAAGTTTTATAGATGTACATGTCGCGTTTTGAGGGTGTGTGTGTGCGTGTGTGCGCGTGCACACCGTGTAGGGGGTGGAGCCTATGTCTAGATTCTTTTCTGTCCTCTCTTGCATGTGAACATCTAGTTGTTACTGCGCTATTTGTTGGCAAAACTCTTTACTTATGGTGCTTTTCTCCTTTGTCACAGAGCAAGTGACTAAGTTACGGGGGCCCGTTCTGGGCTCCCTCTCCTGTTACCGTGCTGGTTTTTGCTTTGCCTATACTATACTGTCTCGGTTACTATGGCCTCAAAGGAAGTCATGAAGTTGACTTTGTCCTTCTTCAATACTGAGCTGGTCATCCTGGATCTTTTCCTGTCCATATAAACTTTAGAATCAGTTCGCCAATATCCACAAAATAATTTTCTGGGATTTAATTGGACTTGTGCTGTAACATCTACAGGTCATTTGGGGAGAACTGACCTGTTGACGGTGCTGAGCCTCCCCATCTGTGGACATGCAGCATCTCTCCACGTACTTAGTTCATCTTGGATATTTTAGAGTTTTACTGTTTTCCTCGTATAGGTCTTTACATGTTTACTTATTTTCTTAGATTTGCACTCAAGTATTTTGGGTGCTTCCATAAACTGTAATGTGTTCTTACTTCAAATCTCACTGTCCTGTGCTGGTGTGCAGGACAGAGATTGGCTTTTTGACATTAATTGTCTATCCTACAACTTGCAGATATGAACTTATTAGTTTCAGAAGGGGTTCTTTCAGATTTCTTCTTCTTTTTCTTCTTCCTCCTCCTCCTCCTTCTTATATAGATGACCATATCTTTTGAGCAAAAGGACAGTTTTATTTCTTCCTTCCTAATACGCATCTTTTTACCTTTCTTTGGCTTGTTTATTGTGTAGTTAGGTCTTCCAGTGCAAACCTGAGAAGCAGAAGTGTGGAGGTCTCCTTGCCTTCCTCCTGATGTTAGAGGGAAAGCTTTGATCTTCTCAGCACTAGGTGTAGACCTGCAGGTCTTTTGTAGGTGATCTTTCTCAACTTGAGGAAATTCCCTTTTATTCTTAGTTGAGAATTTTTATCATAAATAAATTTGGATTTTGCCAGATGCTTTTTCTGTCTGTATTAATGTGACCACATAATTTTCCTTCTTGAGTCTGTTGATGGGGTGGATCACACTAATTGAATTTTGAATGTTGAACTAGACTTTCAAACCCGCTATAAATCCCACTTGCTTTTGGTGTATAATTCTTATACTGTAGGACTCTTTGAACGTTGTGTTGGAAATGTGGGCATTTATATTCATAAGAGAGAGTGGTCTGCACTTTTGTTTCTTATAATGTCTTTGATTCCACATGCATAACTCTCGAGGAGCTGCTTCCCTCTCTGCCTGTCTGGGGCCATACCTGGGCACATGGACATTGTCCTGCCAGGCCCAGGGAAACTCTGTGGGGGTTACTAAGCTCCTTCTGTAGGGAAAGGACACACAGCTGCTTGGTTTCTGAGACCTTGCCATTCGCCCCTATCTGTAATAAACACCAGTCTGAGGACTCAGAGATATCATACTACATAAAAAGAGGCTTGCAGAGGGTGACTGTCGGGAAAATAAGCAGATAGCTCTTACGAATTGCAGCCTGCTATTTAAATTTCTGCTCTTATCCTCTGTGATTGACTGATCTTAGACAAACGTATTAGTAATCAGTGTAGAGACTACCGTCAATATAGCACAATCCTTCTGGAAACATTTTATGTATTTTTTTCTGTACAGTTTCCTAGAGAAAGAAGTTGCATCTGTTCGTTATCAACAGTATAAAGAGATGCCATATATTTTCCCCCTAAGACAATCTTGCTCATGTTCAAAAATGGAAAGAGGGGCGGGGATCGCCGATGTTATACTGAAGTGAACATGTTAATGCCCGTGCTGTGAATCAGAGACACAGATCGGAGGAAGCAGCCTGCCCTTTGTTCTTTGGTACGTTGTTGTGGAGGGTGTTTATCTTCCAACAAGACACTCTGGTAACTTACCTGTTTCCTCCCTCTTCAGAGGCAGTTCTTACAAGAACTGGCTGAGGCCCCAACGTTCCTGATCACATGAATAAGGACGGTGACAAAAGATGAGGTCCCCGGGGACCTGCTCAGATCATATGCTGTGTTGTCCTTTTGGTTGTGGATGTAAGATGACGTCTTCTTGTTGCCCATTCTGCTGATGGTGAATGACGCCCAGGGCCGTTGGCCTCTCTCATTTGGCTGGGATACAATCAGAGGCAGGCGGCTGTTCTCCTGGCTTGGTTATTTCTGCGTTTCTGAGTGGTCACAGCTGAAGATCACTGGTGATCAACCATCAGTGCCCTCTCTCTCTGCACACCTTCAGCTCATGGTCCCTGTCCCCTTGCAGACTGTCCCCCTGCAGACCTCCTGGTGACCGTCTCTGCCCACCAGAGCACAAACTCTGGAAGGACAAGGTCAATGACTTAAGTTTTAATCAGAGTCTAGCATATTATCCACTCAGGGCTCAACACTGAACTGTGATGAACAATGAGTGATCCTAGCAGAACCACCTTATTATGAACACGTGATCAATCGCTTTAAGAATAAAATTTACTTTCGGGGAATATTCAGGGTGTTTGATTTGGTGTGACTTCTGTCCTCTGCATAGCACATACCGTCCATTGATTCAAATGTCATGGTTACCTTTCTCACTGCCTTAATGAGGGTCACCCCAGAATCAGCTTCTGAAATGAGGGTTGAAGATGCCTCGTTTATTTTGGGATTTGCAGAGACAGGAGTGATGGGGATGTGAGAGAGGGGAAGGTGGAGCATGGCCCTGAATCCCAGCTCCCTTTATGGGCAAATGAGGTTTCATCCTGCAGGAAGCTTCAGGGAATGTTGTAAAGCACACATTCAGAATGACTCTGGCCAAGAGGTTAAGGAGCTGGGGTATTATATCCCCAGCTCATCAGTCCTCGGTTAAGGCTGTGAACAGACGTTAATTCCCAGGCACTTGCTCATAGGCAGCTCAAGGCAGTCAGCCAACAATGATCCAGGTGCCCACTCTTCCAGGTCAGGCTGCTGTGGTCAGAAATGGTAACAGAAGCCAGGGAGGTGGGAGGGACCCACACAGGGCCGCCAGGAAGACCAGGCCACGCTCATTCAAAACCCCCCACTCCCTCTGTTTGTAGTTCCCACTCTCGGGCCTAATCTCTGCTAATGTAGGAAAATACTCTTTTATCTGGGAGATAATACATGTGAAAGCGTCTTGGAGTGCATTTTATAAACTGTAAAGTGTGCTACCAGAATATTGTCATCATCGTCATTATAATTGTTACTACTGTGATGGCTTGATTATAGTTATCAGCACTGAGTGTTGGTACTGTGCACTTCCCAGAACAAGAGTGAGACGAGAAATTCAGACACAATTCCACTTATACGTAATCAATAATCGTCCAAACCAAGGCCCAGGGCTTTGCTTGAATCAATTTAGAAATGAAAGATCATTCAGACATTTGCTGATTGTTTTTCCCTTGGGGAACAATGGCCATTAAGACGTTTATCGGGGGCTTATGTGTGTACAACAGATTTTAAACATGTTGGAACCAGACAAAATGGTTTGTTCTTGGGGAGGAGATTGTTAGATCCCAGTTGGACATCTAGCTCTTTTACTAGATGCTATTAAAACTGCCTGATCCTACTTGGAATATTTAGTCTTATTTGAATCCACACAGGGACATCTGAGGTCAGTGTTTTGATTTCCAGCTAATGCACTTGACTACTATCCAGGATCATGCATTCTTTTCTGGCCCAATCCCCTTAAATTAGACCATTCAGGTAAACATTCTGGACTGGATTTATTTCTCTTACATCTGTGGCATTTAGGGACTTACATGGCCAGCCCATCTCTGGAGAGTTTCGTTCTTTTTACCCACATGTGTTCCCAAAACTACCACTTCATTGCCAGTGACTTCTTCTTCCCTTCCCACTGGAACCTCCCAGCATGCCCTTCTGCAGGGGCTACCTGCCATGACAGTTCCTGCTTGAGCAGGATCATGGGCAGCGTGAAGGAGAGGAAAGAGCAGATACCAAAAGTATGCCGGAAATGGAATGGTCAGGATTTGTGACTGATTGGACATGGAAGGCAGAGGGAGAAGCAGGTGTCAAAGATGATGGATGAGCCGTGTGTTGGTGCCGTCAGCTGAAATGGGACTTACAACAAGAGAGCAGATCTGAGCAAAACATACATAGATACAGTGTTTTGTTCCTTCCACTTTGAATAAAATGCAGCCAACAGCAGTTATGGGTAAAATCTAACTGTACTGTTAAATGATTTAAATTGATTGACAACAAGATTATGGATGACAGATGATTACTTTTCTGGTCCTCCTGCTCATTGTGCTCAAATTTAGTAACATTCAAATAACTAATCGAGTACTTTTCCTATTGGCACCATGTTTAGAGTCTGGAGAGGTGTCTCACTGGTGGAAGGCACAGGGGAGCAATTTCATGGTTGTGAATCAACCCTATTTAATTAGAAACAATAAAGCTCATTGTGCTTAACCAGAAAGATACCTGGAAGTGTTAGGCTGGGTATAATCCAGCCACGCTCCCAAGAGTTGGGCTGAGACCCGGGAAGGATGTCAAGGGATGCCTGCATTTTGTACTACTGGTGCCGGCACTGCTGATTCAATTAGATTTAATTTGATTTCTTGCTTGATCCTCTGTCTGGCCTGTAGCTGAAAACCTGAATATTTTTCTGTATTGCTATTGTCCTCAGACAAAGACCTCTTGAATCCACAGAGCCGTCTATAACGTAGCTATCCATTTCCTGCGTGCTCCCTGTGTACCTTAACTGATAGCTATTCAGGCATTTATTTTAGATAGAAAACTGAGGGTCCCTTTGAGTCTGGGCTTTTGAGATCCAAATTGGTAGCCTTGGAAAATTATTCTCTGACAAAGGTCTGTTGAGGGCTCCCGTCATCTGGAAGAAGAAGGGGAAGAAAGAGAAAGGCTTATAAAACCTTCACCATTCTCTTTCATCTATAGAATTACCAAAAGTGTTCTTGGAAGGATGGCCACGCAGACTCACCTGACATTGCTCTAGTGTAAGTAATTTCTGATTATTTCCAGTTTCTCTGTTTGAATCTGTGTATGACCTAACAGTCATTTTCCACTGAGTGGAGATGATGAGATTCTGAGAGAGATACAGAAGAGAGGGAAATGAGTCCCTCAGCCGGGTGCCAAAAGGCAGCCACAGTTCTGTGTTTGGAGGATGCAGCCCCAGACGAGGCGCTGGCAGGGGGTGGACAATCCAGACACCAACAGCCTGACCTCCTGCGCACCCAGCTTGTGGCCCAGTGGCTGCGAGTCCTCGAACCTGTGCCAGGCCCTGCTCTGAGCATGCTCCATCATACCACTGAAGGATTCAGGTCTTAATCCTCGCTAGAAGAGGACATGGGGCCCAAAGACATTCACACCTTGACCAGGGTCACAGCGCAAGCAGGCAAGCTCAGATCCCACCCCAGGCTGCCTGACTCCCCAGCCACTGCCCTAACAACCGCAGGACATTCACTGCATGCCTATGTCACAGGCTGGGGCCCATGTCAAAGTCCTTTGGACAGTTCAGCTCCTTGAACCCTGTGCAGTCACTCTCCTTAATGAAGGATGTGGAATCAGATTCAAAATCATGTAGGAAAAAAGGAGTTTTTGATTAATATCACAAAACTATAAAGTTTAACAACAGAAACAAAATGATCTGCAAGTATTTAACTAAGGTAAAGTATTGAATCCATGTTTGTTAAATTAATGAATGCTTTTTGAATGACTGGGTTTTATCGTCCATTACTGGCGATTCGTTATGCTGTTGTTCTGAATGTTGCCCAGCCTGTGCACACAGATGACAAGGAGCCCATCTGTATCTCCCACAGACCCCACACAGATTAGGGAATAATAGAGGAAGCCCAATAAATATTTTTTATTTGTTCTGATCAGTTATACATGACAGCAGAATGCCCTTCAATTCATGGTACACAAATGGAGCACAATTTCTCATTTCTCTGGTTGTACACAAAGTAGGGTCACACCATTTGTGCAGTCATACATGTAGCCAGGGTAGTGATGCCCGTCTCATTTTACCCTCTTTCCTATTCCCATGCCCCCTCACCCACTTTGACCAACCCCAAGTTCCTCCACTTAGCCCATACCTTCCCCCCATTATGGATCAGCATCTACTTATGGAGAAAACATTCAGCCTTTGGTTTTTTTGGGATTGGCTTACTTCACTTGGCATGGTATTCTACAGCTCTATCCATTTACCTGCAAATGCCATAATTTTATTCTTTTTTATTGCTGAGTAATATTCCACCATGTATATATACCATAGTTTCTTTATTCATTCATTTACTGAAGGACATCAAGGTTGGTTCCACAGTTTGCTTACTGTGAATTGTACCGCTATGAACATTGATGTGGCTGCATCACTGTAGTTTGCTGTTTTTAAGTCCTTTGGGAATAGACCAAGCAGTGAGAGATAGCTGGGTAAAATGGTGGTTACATTCCAAGTTTTTAAAGAATCTCTGTATTACTTTCCAGAGTGGTTGCACCAATTTGCAGTCCCACCAGCAATGTATGAGTGTGCCTTTCCTCCTATGTCCTCACCAACACATGCTGTCGTTTGTATTCTTGATAAGTGCCATTTTGACTGGAGTGAGATGAAATCTTAGTTTTGATTTGCATTTCTCTAATTACTAGAGATGTTGAACATTTTTTCATATAGTTGTTGATCGATTATATTTCTTCTTCTGAGAAGTGTTGTTCAGCTCCTTAGCCCATTTATTGATTGAGTTTTTTTTGTGTGTGTGTAAAGTTTTTTCAGTTCTTTATATATCCTGGAGATCAGTGCTCTATGTGGTGTGTATATGATAAAAATTTGCTCCTACTCTATAGGCTCTCTCTTCACCTCATTGATTGTATCTTTTCCTGAGAAGAAACTTTTTAGTTTGAATTCATCCTATTGATAATTGATTTTATTTTTTGCACTTTAGAAGTCTTGTTAAGGAAGTCAGGGCCTAATCTGACATGATAGAGATTCAGGCCTACATTTTCCTTTATTAGACACAGGGTCTCTGGTCTAATTCCTAGGTCCTTGATCCACTTTGACTTGAGTTTTGTGCATGGTGAGAGAGAGGGGTTTAATTTCATTTTGTTACATATGGATTTCCAGTTTTCCCAGCACCATTTGTTGAGGAAGCTATCTTTTCTCCAATGTGTTTTGGGCACCTTTGTCTAGTATGAGATAGCTGTATTTATGTGGGTTTGTCTCTGTGTCTTCTATTCTGTACCATTGGTCTACATGTCTGTTTTGGTGCCAATACCATGCTGTTTTTGTTACTATGGCTCTGTAGTATAATTTAAGGTCTGGTATTGTGATGCCTCCTGCTTCACTCTTATTGCTAAGGATTGCTTTGGCTATTCTGGGTCTCTTATTTTTCCAAGTGAATTTCATGATTGCTTTTTCTATTTCTATGAGGTATGACATAGGGATTTTAATTGGAATCTCATTGACTCTGTATAGCACTTTGGGTAGTATGGCCATTTTGACAACACTAATTCTGCCTATCCAAGAGAACGGGAGATCTTTCCATCTTCTAAGGTAAGAAGCCTAATAAATATTGACTGATATGAGTGACTAAAGATGTCAATCCATTTATCAATCCCTATATATGCTAGCAAGCATGTATGTCACTGTTCAAGAAGTAGTGCTCAAGAAATGTTATTAAATAAAATTTAAATGTTTTGCCATTGGAAAAAATTATTTCTCAAAAACAGGAAATAAGGAGGGAATAAAAGGCTTTACGAGAGTTTCATCCTAAGGATGGAGATGGGGTGGGTGGGCTGAGCCAGAGTGGGCTATAATGAGAATGACTTAAATGGTGGAATGATCAGCTCTTGTCTACAGGTTTACAGAAATGAAATTAAACTTGGGCTTTCTATTGCAAAACAATAAGCAAATTGAAGGCCAATTATACCAGCTCATCAAAAAAAGGGGGAAAAAAAAGCTGGCGAGCTATAGAGGATTTTGCATTTCTGAGTAGAACGACTTTTCAGATGAAAGAACTTATTACAAGAAATTGAGAACATCTGGGCCATCAATGACAGAATGCAGTGAATAATTGGACAATCATAGACTGGCATCATTTGAATAAGAGGCACTTCCTCAGTTCCCACTAGGGAGAGTGTTCAAAATTCCTCATCAAAGGGGAAATGAAGCTCGGCTTTTAAAACATGATTTTTCTATACCTGGTTGTTATTTGACTATGAAAGAAATCTATTTTGGGAACTTCTGTTCCCCAACGTTATTCTGGTAACCTAAACCAGGGTAAATGGCAGAGATGTGGGTGGCTGTGCTCCCTCTGTGTCCTCTCCTGCCTGAACTGTTGCCCACTTCTCATTTAAGATCCTGGTGGACATGATGTTCATGGTGGCCAAGGCAGCTCTGCTTCTCTCGGCTCTCCTTTCTTCTCTCGGACCTCTCTACAACCAAGGTCACTTGCTGAAATCCTAAACTGACCCCTGTGGATCTTCAATATTCCCCAAAGGCCCACATGTTAAAGGTTTGATCCCCTGAGGATGCTACCAGTTGGGAATGGACCCTTTAAGAGGTGGGGCCTAAGGGAAGATCTTTAGGTTATTAGAGGCATATCCTTACTGGGGGTTTGGGGACCCCAGGACACTCCTCATTTTCTTTTCATGTCCAAGGAGATTTGAGTGGTTTTCTCTGTGATACACTTCTGCCATGATTAGCTGCCTGTCCCCAGGCCTAAAAGCAATAAGCCAATCAATCGCAGGCTAGATCCTCCAACAGCTGTGAGCCAAAATAAACCTTTGCTCTTTATAAGCTGATCTCAGGTATTTGTTATGTTAAAGGAAGGTTGAATGACACAATGCCAGAGAAACATCTGTTACAGTGAAGGAGCCCCTGCTGGGGACAGGCTCTGGGCAGTCCAGGGAACCCCAGAGAGCTCTGGGCAGTTCTGTGCTCATCTGACCCCAACTCTGCTCAGTGCTGTGTGTCCTCCATCTGTGTGACAGCGGTGACATCCAGCTGTGGTTACATCCTATTTTAGGTTAAACCCCAAGTTAGGGATTTTGCACATTATTTCCAACTCTTTAATAGTCCCTCTGGGTAGTAAATATCATCTCATTTTACAGCCAAGAAAACCAGAGATCAAGACATGATACAGTCAGTCAGGATAATCCAGATTATATTGTAGATTAATTTAGAACTTGATGGTTCAGAACCACACACATTTTTCCACTCCCTTTACCTATCTACCATGGGTTGGCAGCGGCTGTGCTCATGGGAACTGTTTGGGCACACAGGGAGATTTAGCAGCCACCACCCCAAATAATACCCATCACTGTGTCTGAGGGGAAAGACAGGCTGGAGCTGAATCTTGCAGCAGCTGTTAAATGCTTATCCCAGAAATGGCATTCCCGGACTCTGCTACCATTCAGAGGCCAGAACTGGTTATGTGGTCCTAACCAACCATGAGGCAAAGATGGAGGTAACGAAACCACAGACTCCTTTGCGCAAGCCCACAAATAGACAGCAAGATGCGCTGGGCAGCGTCAGGACAGGGGTGTACGCATGGCAATCCAGACTGAGGGTTTGACTAAAAAGTTTCTTCTCAGTGAAGGAAACAATCAATGACATGAAGAAAAACTACAGGATGGGAGAAAATTTTACCACACACACCTCAGATACAGCATTAATCTCCAGGATATATAAAGAACTCAAAAAACTTAACACCAAAAAACAAATAACCCAATCACTAAATGGGTGAAGGAGCTGAACAGACACTTCTCAGAAGAAGAAATACAATTGATCAACAGGTACATGAAAAAATGTTCAGCATCTCTAGCAATTAGAGAAATGCAAATCAAAACTACTCTAAGATTTCATCTCACTCCAGTCAGAATGGTAATCATCAAGAATATAAGCAACAAAAAATGTTGGTAAGGATGTGGGGAAAAGGCACACTCATACATGGCTGGTGGGACTACAAATTGGTGCAACCAATCTGGAAAGCAGTATGGAGATTCCTCAGAAAACTTGGAATGTAACCACCATTTGACCCAGTTATTCCACTGCTAGGCTTATACCCAAAGGACTTAAAATCAGCACACTACAGTGACACAGCCACATCATTATTTATGGCAGCTCAATTCACAATGGATGAACTATGGAACCAATCTAGGTATCCTTCAACAGATGAATGGATAAAGAAATTGTGGTATACATACACAATGGAATATTATTCAGCCTTAAAGAAGAATGAAATTATGGCATTTTCAGGTAAATGGATGAAGCTGGAGAATATCATGCTAAGCAAAATAAGCTAATCCCAAAGAACCAAAAGCTAAATGTTTTCTCTGATATTTAGATGCTAATTCACAATGGGTGGGGGACAATAGAGGTACTTTGGACTAGACAGAGGGAGTGGAGGGAGGGGAAGGGTTGGGGGGAGGATAGTAGAATGAATCTGCCGTCATTACCCTGTGTGTGGATGGTTACATGACCTATGCAACCCTACAGCATTTACAACCAGAACAATGAGAAGTCACACTCCATTTACGTATGACGTGTCAAAGTGCCTCCTACTGTCATGTGTAACTAACTAGAACAAATAAAAAATCATAAAAAATATAAAAAGACTGCAGGTTTGAATTGCTCCGTTGCTGAGCTGTGGAACCCTGGGCAAATGACTTCACCTTCCCAGCTGCACTTTCCTCACTTGTTAATTGGAGGAAATAACTACACCTTCGCCAGGGAGTTTTTACAGGATCCAGTAAGATGGTACCCACACAGAACTTAGCACAGGGCCTGAGAAGCCACTGGAATCTGGGTTTCTCTGACGCCAGACCTGTAAGGTCTCCACTTCACCACGAGGCCAGCCCAAATCCCAGAAAACCTCACAACTTCCAAAACTGTCTGGAAGAATGTGGGAGATGCACGTTCAGAGACACCAAGGAAAGCGGAGCCCAGAGTCAGAAACCTTGCCACAGAGAGGAAAGACAAAGGAGCCCCAGAAGACACAGCGGCAGTGTCGGAACAGGGACATGTGTTCTTCCACTGCCCCCCTGAACAAGGAAGCTCTGTGCTCGCCCCTCTTGGTCTGACATAACTGTGACTTCTTTGATCCACAGAACACAATAGTCGAGACACCATGGGACATTTTAATGCAGCATCCAGGAGACACATTTCCATCTTGTATGCTGGGACCATGGCTCTTGCATCCCAAGCCCCCACTGACTACCCTGAGGCCACCGGGCTGTGGGGCAGCCCAAGCACATGAGAGGGTATGTGTGGCCCTGGAGTCTCCACTGAGGTCAGGCTGAGTGGGTCACATATCTCAGACCAGGGACTAGATATGTGCCTGGAGAAGATTCCAGCCCAGAGGACCCCAGCCCTCTGATGTCACACCACCTATAGCCACCTGAGTCTTCCTAGCTGAGGCCCTAGCTAGCGGGGGTAGGCACAAGCAATCTCCACTGTGCCTGATCTATTCCCGACCAGAAGAATCCATGAAAATAAAAAGACAGGTATTCTGCACTATTCCATCTCAGCACGTGACATTACGCAGCAACAGATTCCCAACTCACGAGGAGGGGAGGCGAGGCCAGGTGAATGGGTAACTGTTGTCACCAGAGGTAACTGACAACAGAAGGTAACTGTTGGCACCTGAAGTGCTGGGCACTTCAGCTTCCTGGAAGAAGAAGGTGCAGTTCCAGGATTGAGGCAAAGCTTCCCTTGGACTAGACTAGGCCACCGGTGTTGGACTGGTATAAAACTGTGCCCTGGTTCACTCATAAGCCTGGCCTGGCTTCTGCCCGCTCTCTTCCTGCAGAAGCCTGATTTTGACATCTTGTCCACATTCTCCTGCTCACCCCAGACTTCAGCTTTGGGATCTCGTCCTGCTGAGTTGAAGGACCCGCCTACCTTCTTCCTCTCCTTCCGTCTCCTCTTCCATTTCCGCCTCCTCTTTAGAGATGGTCTAAGACTAGTGTGGAAGGCTCACAAAGAACACACTGGGCTTTCCAGAGGCACCTCCACTGGTCACAGCTAAGGTCCACTTTCAAGAACCCAGGGGAGCCCGCGGATGTGTCTGCGCTGGCGTTACCCAAGGGGGGGCCCCTTTAGCAGCTCCGAAGCCTCATTCCAGACCTACCAGAGCCTTGCGAGAAGGGACGAGAGTCCTCCTCTCCCATGCAGCTCATCCCTCTCCCACCCCTTCCTGAAGTCCCACCTCGAGTCACGGACCAGGCATGTGTGGCACCTTATGGGTCTGATCGGGGTTCCGCATGAAGGTGTGGCTCCCTTCTAGAAGTCGTCCTCAGGAGCCCAAGAGCTCATTTATTAGCACTCACTTTTTAGATTAAAAAAAAAAGTCCTGATTTAATATCACACCACATTTTAATTTCCTCCCATTCCCTTGCAGATGTGTTTGGGTTATCAAAAAGCCTCGGGCCTTCTCTACAGTCTCAGGTTTCCAAGCTGTGTCCGTATAATGAGGTTTTTATGATTTTCACCGCCATGTCCCTTTCTGTTCAAATGCTTTCTCTCCTGAAAGTGAACTTCATGTTTCTCATCTCACTTCCAAATTCCTGCTCCAGCTGGGAACCTTAGGCTTCTCTCCGAATTCGCTCTGAAGAACACGACCGGACTTTGGGAAATGGTATTGAGAGGCTGCTACCTTGTGTGGGAAGGTTTACAAACGGTGCCTGTACTCGGCTGTGCTACGAGTAGTCAGAGTTCTTCAGAGAAAGAGGAACAGCTCCAGTAGCTCACACACTCACGTGCACACACACACGTGCACACACACACGTGCACACACACTCACGTGCACACACTCACGTGCACACACATGCACACACTCACGTGCACACACTCACGTGCACACACACACGTGCACACACTCACGTGCACACACACTCACATGCACACACTCACGTGCACACACATGTGCACACACTCACGTGCACACACACACGTTCATATCTTATTGGTTCTTTGTACATATAAACATCTGCACACATACCTAATATGTTTATGTATTACTGGTTCTGTTCTGTGTGTGCATGCACACACGTATGTATATATGTTTCTGGTTCTATTGTGTGTGTGTGTGTGTGTGTGTGTAGGTAGGTATATGCCCACACATATATGCATATGATTTTTTTTGGCTCACATGCTTATGAGGCTGAAAAGTCTTGTAAGGTTTCATTTCTGCCAATGCCAATGGAAACCCAGGAAAGCGGATAGTATAGTTCAGCCTGAGAACCAGGGAAGCTGATGAGCTAAATCCCAGTTTGAGAGTCAAAGACGAGATGTTCAAGTTCAAGTTCAAACTTGGTCAACAGGGGCAAATCCTTCCTCCCCCTGTTGTGGTTGTAGTCAGGCCTCGATGGAGTGAAAGATGCTGACCACACCGGGATGTCCATGGGTTCACATGCTGATCTCCTTTGGAGACGCCCTCCCAGACATGCCTAGAAATCATGTTTCATTCTCTGGCATTTCGAATTGTCTACCCTAATGACTAAATCTCTGACTCCAAATTATCTGACCATTTCCTTTCTGAAAGATATCAGCTGCTCTTGATTAAATTCAGTCAAATGAGAACCTCTCAGAAGATAAACACTTAAGCTCTCTCTAAGCCTCTGTTTCCCCAACTGTAAGCGAGTGAGCTTGAGTGTGGATTTAAGTGATGTCATAAGCAAAGTGCACTCATTGCATGGCATTAAGTTCTCAAAAACGGGGATTATTATCATTGCCCTCAAAAGACAGCCCCCCCCTTCTCCAGTGGCCTTAAGTCCCCTCTACTGTCTGCCATCCCTCACTTTGGAGAGGTTGACATGAGGCTGTGTCTGTCTTCAAAGGCCGATGGAAATATGACCTGGGTTCGTTTCTGGAATTCAGGTCGGGAGACACGTTTACATCTTCCTGCCTGTGAGGGCCCACCGCTGGCCCGAGGGAGACTGGTTTCAGCCTGTCAGCAGATTTGCCAGGGGCGGGTGGGGGCTCAGGAGAGTCAGCAGCTCTGCTTTGGCAGGGTTTCTAGGAGAGTTTGCTTTTGCTTCATTTCATCTGAGTTCACTGGAACGGAATAATTTCAAGGAAACAGCAATTTAGACCCTTGAGTTTCTCATGGCCCTTGGACTAAATCATAAATCAAGTTCTGCTCACTTGAAATGGAGTCCCTACCTGGGTCTTCCAGAAACTTCTAAAGAATGTAGCTGGCAGGTTGGGTAGAACTGCGTAATTTCCAGAAAGGTAGTTTTTTTGTTGTTGTTAATTTTTTTTTTAATTCTTCTTACTCAAGCCATGCTACTAAAGGCTCAGAATAATGAAGCTTTTTATCTGTTTTCATTTCAGAGGCCAGAAAAGAGAGGCTTATGGAAATGAAGTAATTCGCTCAACATAAACTATCCATCGGTGAGTCTTCCAGGCCACCCCCCTGTGCCTGACACTGTGCGATGCCACCGTTCTCTCAGTAAAGATTATTGCTGCAATGCTACATGCCAGAGATTAGGACTTGGAGGTTGATTGGTGAGGCTGGATGAGCCAAAATTTTTTTTAAATGTACGTAAGGAGATGTGATTAGCTAATGCACGTTTGTTTAAAATAACATAGTTGTGAAAGGAAGATTTTAAGGTTGTTGGGTCCACTTGTGTTCGGGCATGTGGTCTCCTGGGCAGAGGACAGATGGAATGGCCTTGTGGGGTCAGTCAGGTACATACAAACGAGGCAACATACACCATCTCATTTTGAGGAATCATGACAACCATGGTGTCAGGAAATCGTGACAATCCTAACATTCTCTTGGATAAGATGGTCCTCACCCAGTGTGATCTGCAATCTCGGCTCTGCCAGGGACCCTTCTGCTACCATGGTCTCTGCTCTGGATCCGTTGCCCTCTCTCTACTAGATACAGGTTAAGGTCTGGCACAGGAGGAAACTTCCACCTCACTTTGGTGCTAGCTCTCACATCTCGTCTGAATATTCCACTTCAGTTTACCATTTCAGTATGTTGTTTAATACTGTTTTTGATGCTGTTCCTTGCAACATGAGGTTGTGTACTGATAAATAAGTATGTATCATATGGACTGTGCAGTTACTTAAAAAATATGCAAGTATATCTTAACAGAAAATACAGAAATATTAAAGCCTATTAGAACAATCATCTTGTCAAAAGATGAAAAAACGGATTCATGTTATACGACTTTGGCATTTAGTTACTGTTCCTTTAACAATGACTGATAGTTGGCAGCTGAAGACTGTGCCTTGTGCCAGTCTCTCTCTATTTAACTAATAATAAGGACCCAAAGACTTAGCAACAATCCTTATGTTGCTTAGACTCCTAATATCATGTATGACTGAAGTATAATATAATTTAAGGAGAAATGAGAATGTTTTCATTCTGAACTCCATCTATCCATTATCAAAGACCCAGTCTTGGCCCAGTTTTCAGGAAATCTGAAATATTTAGAAGGACACAACAATCAGCTTTTTCATCGTTCTCAAACTTGAGCTGATATCAGAATCCCCTGGAGGTCTTATTAAAACATATATGGCTGATCCACACCCAGAATTTCTGATTTCCATAGGCCTGACATGAGGCCAATTTTATTTCCAACAATAAATGCAGAACTGCAGGTCCCAGAACCACACTTTGAGAACCAGGGGCTTGTGGTTATGTGCCTCTGGGCACGTACCGCACATACCGATGCCTCGGTATAAAACGGGGGGGAGACAGCGCACCTGGGCAAGTAAAACCGTGGTGTCGGAGTGTTTGTACTTTGGCTCCGAGGACAATGAACAGGTCTGAAAGATGTCGGGGCAATTCTGACCCAATGTAAGTGACATTGGACGTTAGCACAGTTAAGTTTGAGAATGGACAGCATCAGGGGGAGGTAAGGAAGGCGCAGCGCGTGGAGTTTGGAGGAGCCGCAGCTCTTTGGCCCTCTCGCTGAGTCCCCTGCTTCCCTGGTAGCGTCAGCACCTTCTGGTTTCTCTGATGACTTTGGGAACATGGCTTTCTCAGTGTCTTTTGGAGGAGGTTCATTCTTCTCTGCCCACCCCTCAAAATATGGTTCACATTGCTAATTTCTAGTTCATCTTGTTCACTTTCATGCTTTTGAACGTCACCTATGAGTGACTTCTTTCTTGAATTTCAGAATTGCCTTCCCTAAGTTCATCAAGTACATGTGCCTTAGGCAGCAAAATACAACATATTCGATATTGGAAACATCTTATCTTGCCCACTGTGTATCTCAGTGAATGGAGTTTCATCCACTAACTTGCCCAAACGAGAAGCCTAGGTATCTTTCTGGATGCTCCTCCACCCTCGTTGGGCCCATCTCCTAATTCCTCAGACCTTCACTTCACATCCTGACTATCTGTGGCCTCTGTCTCCTCTTCAGCACTCCCACAGCCATGCTTGCTACTCAGCCTCTTATCAGCACCTTTGGAGACTTCTGAACGGACGGCTCAGCCCCTTGGGTCATTCTCTTTCACATGCACCTAAAATTCAATCACAACACACTAGTATTGTTGTTGAATTTGTCACATCTTTATCCCACTGACCTTGACTCGTTGCTTTGTCTGCATCCAGTGATTCTCCTTACCTTCTTTGCCCTATATGATCTGATTTGCCCTTTTATACCCAACTGGATTATCATCGCCTCTGTGAAGGTTTCCCCAACTCTGCCAGGTTTTGTTGGTTATCCTCTCTTCTGTGATTTCCTGGCAGATCAAGAATGAACTGATTACAGAACATAGACTATTGAAGTCACTGTTGTGTATCTGTGTCCTTCGTGAATATCTCTAGGGTGGTTCCTTCAGTTTTTCTGGCTCTTGTCTTTAACAGAGTATCTAAGAAAAAGCATATATCAATATATGTTTGTTGAATGAATGTTCTCAATTTCATGCTCCAAGAAATACAACCCAAAGAAATGTCAGTACTACACCAATATATTTCTTTGTTCTAGTAAGAGACAATTCAATATATAATTTTCATGATTTTAGTAGCATAAAATAAGCAATGTTTGGGCATTACTAGGAAATGTGTTCCATTTTCCTCTTGTCTGGATTGTTTCCAACATATATTTGCATCGACTAGTCCCCTCGACTATAATCTTCCTCTTGGAATAAGATGTTCATTTCATACTTTTATTGCATGCTCGTCATGAGCTGTAAGCTCTGTAAAAGAAGCTCCTTGCATTTATTATAAAACTGGAAAGTGTAATTAGGAAATACACAAATGCACTGGCATAGACTACAAGCTGGACTACTACCAAGTGGAAAACGGAAAACCTTTTACACTCCTTAGCCTAAAAGGGAGAGGGGTCTCAGTCTTATGGGGGAGGGGGGTCTTGGCAAAGCAGGGGCACGGTGAACTACCGTGGGAAGACTGTGGCCTGGAAACTCGGGTTTCTGCATTTCTCCAGAGATTAACTTCCATAAAAACCTGCCCACTGGGTACATGACCTGGGTACTAGGTAAAGACATTCTTCATACCCCCGAGTGTTTAGCCTTTTCAGGAATTGGATTCCTGTTAACAAATACTTAGAAGGTAGTCAAATAAAAGAGGAAGTAAAGTATTTCCGACGTCTCTGTAGCCCCAGTGGTCACCATTAGAATAAGGGAGCAGAATTTATAGAGACGTGATTCTGAAGTAAACGAGAACAACTTTTCCAGAAACTCAAGTGACACTCTGCTCAGTGAGTTAGGTTAACCCCACCCCCCCATCATTGAAAGACGGCCTGTATGGAGATTGGCCCTGGATCCTATAATGGCTTACATTTGGGGAGGAACATGTAGGGGTGACCTGTGATTTGATGAGGCAGATCATTCTGTATAACCCTGACTTCCTACTTCATCATCTTGACTCTGGAGAAAATGCTGCTGGTTGGAGACGATGGACGCCTGTTGGCCGTTCCTTGGATAACGAATGCCTTGGTCCATTCAGGCTGCTATAACAAAACGCCCTAGACTGGGTCAACACTGGAGGCTGGGGAATCTAAGATTCGGTGCCTGGTGAGGGCCTGCTCCCCATAGAGGTGTCTTCTTACTGTGCCTTCACATGACAGGAGGGACACCCAGCCTCCCCAGGCCTCCTGTATGAAGGCATTGACCCCATTCATGAAGGCTCTGCCCTCATGTCCTAATCACACCAGAGGCTCCCTCTCTGCCCTGGAGATGAGGCCTTAACATGCGGATTTTGCAGGGACACAAACATTTTCAGCCCTAACAAGCACCATCTTGACTCACGAGCTGGGGAGGAAAATCTTCCCCTTTCTCTTGCTTATACAAAGCTTTGAGTGGGTGTTGTGTAGAAAAGGCTTCTGTAAGAATTCTCGAGGCAGAGATGTGAGGGAGACAGATTCAAATAGCAGCAGGAATGTTCCGTTTTGTCCTGATTTCATGGCTTGTTGAACAGCCATTCACATGTTTCTTTGTATGAGCAATATAATAACCAGCTTTCAGAAGGACAGACAGCGTAATGAAGGGATTGTGAAACATGCTCATAAAAACGGCGGAGTGTGTCTAGGAGCGAGTGTTATCTGCTGTTGATTTACTGTGCTCCTTGTTTTGAATTTTCACTTCATTTGCACATTTTCTATTAAAAATAAGCATTTAATGGGCATGCAATTAATTTTAATTTTTCTTTCTCTTCCCAAGGTAATAAAAAAGTGTGCATGTGGGGGGCATTTTAAAATCCTGACAGAACATTGATATCATAGCCATGGAGTTCATTACAGGGTAATTAATGCATGTTAAGTATCTTGTAAATATTATGTGGTAATAGCTCTAAATAAATACACACTCCAGTTGGAAAGATCTGCTCCACCCCTGCCACAGGGAATGAGATGTTCCTAATTAATGCCTTTAGAAGAGGAGTCTGTGTCACCTTGAATAGTCTTGGGAAATTACAGCTTTAGTTGGTGGAAGGCAGCAACTTGATGTGCATGGCTCCTGCCTCACCTGGGCCAAGCGGGTTGGACAGGCCCACCTGGATGGCTCTCCTCCTCAGTAGCCTTTGTCAGACAGCATCTTTATCTGAACCACTGGGAGCCATTCCAGCTCCAGGGAGAAGAGCTTTTGGGAAGACCTGAAGGTGGCTGTCCAGCTTGGACTCTAGCGATCTCCTCCATGCAGGACCTGGGGCTCTATCTGGCTCTATGCTGCTGCTGCTGCTGCTTCTGAGCCTGAGTTCAAGCCCTGTCTCCTCTCTGACCTTCTGCCTGGTTTAGAGATGGTCTGCCAGGTGTGGGTGGATCCGTGTGTCCCTTGAGCCTTGGCTGCAGGTGTCATTACCAGAGTCCTGAGCACCTCCATGTCCTAGACACTGTCAGGGCTAACGGGAAGTGACAGGAAAGCTCTTGCATCTCCAGGAGCATTGCATTCCTTAAGTCTTCTGGGCCTAAGCTGAAGAGTACGGGGCCAAGGGCATGGCGTCAAGATAGCCGTAGGGGTGAAAGGGTAGCGTCAATCTTCCTGTTACTGAATAACTTCTGCACGGGATGCAGAAATCTCCCATCTCTAAGTGTGTCCACACCTTGGCTTGTCCGTTGGTGACTGCTGTGTTGCTCAGGGGTGTCAGCCTTTGGAGAGGAGCTAACTGTACACAGTGGGCTTTCCAATGCTGGCAGGGTCTTTTACCACCTTCAAAGCAATACCTCGCGCCAGCCTCTCATCTGCTACCTGGCATTCCTGAAGAAGGAACCCAAGCCTTAACACCTTCCAAGGGGTGGCTTCAAATGCAAACCTCCAGAGTGGAGGTCCACACAGGTAAATGCAGACACAGAGCAAGTCCTTTAGCAGTGGTGACACCCTGAAGTCGTGAGATTCCTAAGAATGATACCTAGAATAGGAGACGGGGCTGGCAGGCATGGTCAGGTGGAGAGGACCAAAGTCCAGCTCCACCTACTTCAAGAAGTCCAAGTGTGATCCCACCATGGACACAGATAGTCACTGTGCAAGTGATGCCAGCAAGAAAACATGGGCGAATTCCCTGGGAACCAACCTTAGTGGACAGGCCCACGGGGCCGGACTCGAGTGTGAGGGAGCAGGGAGTCCTCCAGAGTCCTTCTTCTTGTTCAGAAAGAAGCTGTTAGTCCTTCCTCTGGGCAAGAGAAGTCCATTTCGTGTCTGGCCACCTATTTTCACCAGGGCCCAGCAGAGCCGTCTGTTGACGTGTGGTGGTGGAGGACATCTGCTGGGTGGCACGAGTCCTCAGGCCCTACAAGACTAGGTCCTGGGAAGAAACCATCCCACTTTGGGAAGATGGGATTTGCTCCCAGAAGAATGAGGGATTTGCAGCACAAATCCAAAGAGCCCACAGCCAGGGCTGGACAGGGGAACACGGCCGGCAGGGAGGACACGTGGGGACTTACAGCCAATGTCCCTCTTCAGTTATCCAAGATACCCCCCAATTTATAGCCGACTGATTATGGGATTTAATTACATCTGCAAAACACCTTCATAGCAAACCCTAGTAACCCAGGGATTGGATGCCTGGGGACTAGAGTCCAGCTAAGTTGGCATGTCAAAAAAAAAAAAATACACCAAAGCTTTGCTTAAGAAAATGTCTACACTTCTATACAACTTAAAAATAAGGCAAAAAATGCTAACATGGCCTTTGCGTGCCGTGCTAATGCATTTGCTAATACATCAACAAGGCGATGATGTCACCCTGCGGAGATTGGAACTGGATTTGACCAACATCCAGTTGAAAACTAAACCTTTCATAGTCCTGTAAAGTTAGGGGCATCTTGTAGGAAACTGGTGAGGTGTGATGATTTTGGTTTTTTCTGCTTGGGAAAGAAAACAGCCCCAAGCCTTCCTTGCCCTGTAGGGCTGACACTCACTTGTTCCTAGCCTGGCAGCCGTCGTTTCCCCAGGGATTATAAAAATTCAAGTTGCTCCTACTCCGTCAATTCCTTTCTGTCATTCTGCCGCTCTCCTCGGTAAAGAGTTGCATAAGGCTCTGACACATATTCATTATCTATTTGTATGAAAATTATGTTTTTAATGATTTGAGAATTATGCTCTGACAGGAAGGAAAGAGAAGAGGTAGGAAGGGGCTGTTTGGCGAGGATGGGGTCTGCCGGAGGGCAGGGAGTGGATGCTCCTGTGCAGGGGCAGGTGTCAGTCCTAGAAAGGCAGAGCGGCGTTTCCCAGGGCTCTGGACAGGACCTCAATTTAGTAATTCAGCGGGAAAGACCACAGTCGGTCAGGGGTTTGAGTTTGTTAAATTAACCACCAATGACGTTCCCCATACATACTCCTCTAACCAACCCAGAGACCTGGGGGGGAGGAAAACATACCTGTACACACACACGCCACAGAGAGGGTGGACGAGAACATTGCTGCGCAGGCCATTTGCACAACAGAGTCCACCCTCCACAGTGCCATGATTGAAAGGTCAAAAGCAAGGTGGACTCTGGACTCTCAGGCTCCTGCTGCGGTCTGAAGATTCCCACCACGAGCTCTTTCTTTGCCATCCGTCTTGGAAGAACTTGATTATGGGCTGACCGGCTACAATCACGGCTAACTCCTGTTTCCGTCACCTAATCTAATCTCACATGGGGACGGTTTTTGTGGTGGTGACAGTAAAACCCAGGGCTTGCATTTCCCATGGCAGCCCTAGAGCCCGGCACCCTGAGCTCAGGGGCAGTGGGGTGTGATCATCGCCACTGCCCAGCTTCAGAAGATTTTCATCATCCCCGAAGGAGACCCTTAGCCCCTCAGCCGGTCACCTCACATTCCTCGCTCCTCGGTCCCTGGCAACAAGCAGTCTGCTTCTGTCTGCATGGACTTGCCTGTCCTGGTTGTGCTATAAAGGGAGTCGCGCGCTGGGTGGCCTTTTGAGTAGTTCAAGAGTTTCTGATGGAAGGAAAGGGGGCGCTGGAGAGCTGACGTCTGTGGGGAAGAAGAGACAGGCTGGTCAGAGGCGGGTCTGGAGCCCGCTGGCCGGTCAGGGGTGGGGTGGAGGGAGAAGAGGGCAGATCACAGGCTGGCTCCATCCACGATTTCCAAGAAGATGTGAATGTTCAGAGTGAACAAACTGCTGAATTGTAGTGAATCAGACAAAAACCCAAAACCAAAAAAACTGAAACATCTGACCCTAGTCCCTGAGTCCAGCGAGATGGTCCCATCCAAAGACAAAGGCAGGCACCTGCCGGGGTGGGTTGGCACAGGTGCTCGGAGGACGGGCTTCTGGGGCCTGCTCAATGGCTCAACACCCCTTGCTCCTCACGGACCCGTTTTCCCTCCCTCTGGCCTTCGCATCTCCTGTGCATTCGCACCCCCCCGCCCACGGCACAGTGTGCAAACCCGTGATTGGATCGCCAGGCAATCTGCAGCCCCGCTGAGGCCCCACAATCCAGGCAAAGCACACAGGAGCCCTTTCAGGAGCCGGGCAGGCTACAATCAAGCCACTCCACGCACAGGTCTCTAATAGTACGGTAATCAGCGGTAATCACCCATGTCGTTTACGTACAGGAGGGCTAATAGGGTGCACGTCTCTGCGGTGAATACATTTTCATTTATAGGACTGAATGCAAGCATACATTACCTGTTTAATTAAAAACAAAATTCTCTAGCCCACAATTTGCACTCTCTCTTGGGTGCATGCTATAGACATTACTGATGGTTCCTTTAAATCTACTGATTGTGTATTCTTCAAATAACGTGCCATTGTGTGAGACTGCTTATAGATTGGGTAGGTGAACCTTTGGTCCTGGTTTCTCTTTGCTGGGCAAATACGTGATTGAGGGTTCCCAGGAGCAGCCTGGTGATGTCCCCTTGTGTGTACTGTGACTGTGAACCCAGGATGCCGAAGGCAGCAGCTTCCAGGCCAATAGTGGTCAAAGGCTCACCATTTACAGGAGCCTTTGAAGAGCTCCTGCTGCTTTCTCTGGGGACTTTTTCCTGAGCCCTTCTCCTGCACACCCCCACTGCGAAGTGGGTAAGCTTGGAATCGTGTTCTGATTTAAGAGGAACAGCTCCCTGCAAGAGGTGGATGTCTTACTGACGCTTATGAGTGGGAAGGTGGACGAGGGTCAAAGGGCCTAGACTGGACGTAGGGTCAGCTGGAGAACATGCATCTCTAGATGTCCCTGGGTGTCACCAGGCATTGGGGAAATCCTGGTGCGCTCCTTTATGTTGCCAGTGCTGTAAGAAGCACCTTGCTTCTGTCTTGGGTTCTTTCACATCTCAAATGCCATCCTGACTTATTTGCGTTAAGAGGACGGCAAGATGTCACGACTTCCACCCCCAGGAGCTCATGGTCTGGGGGAGGACTAGAGGGGAGGTCAAGTGATGCCAGGCATCTTCTGCCATCCCCCCCTCCCCCACAGATTTAAGGTGGTTTCAAAGAGTGATTAAAGTACGGGAGTCAATGCAGAGGATTCAGGATGGACACAGCAAGGGAGGGGTGTGGTGAGGCAGGTGTGCTGAGCCCTTAGCACCATGGACTTTGGATTCAGACCCGCTGATTTAAATACAGGCTTCCAGCTCTGTATGTCTCCCTTAATGCTATGGTCAGACTGTCTCTTCCAAAACATGGATTGGAATTGAATTGCTAAGTGTTGAGAGGTGGACCTTCAAGAGGTGATTAGCCCCGAGGGCATGACTGGATTAGTGCCACATCACAGGAGGGGGGAACGGGGTTCCTGATAAAAAGGATTAGTTCTACCCAATTTCCTCTGTCTGTCTCTCATGTCCATTTGACCTTCCACCTTCTGCCATGGGATGAAGCAGCCCTAAGGTCTTTGGCAGACCTTGGGCTGTTGTGTTCTTGGACTTTGCAGCCTTTAGAACAATGAGTCAGATGAACCTCTATAGTTTATAAATTATGCGGTTTGTGGTATCCTGTTTCAGCCACTGAAAACAGAATGACACCTAACTTCTTAAAATGGGAGTAACAAATCCGTGGCACGGAAATGGTCTGCAGTATTAAATCCCCTGCCCACCCTCCTCCTTTACCCCCTTCCTCAGACTTAACATTTGGTAGACTCCTGACCTTTTCTCCTTTAGTTTGTATGTACAGAAGGGTTAACATCGGAAGATTTAATTGCTGTCCTTTGAAAGTCCTGCTTACAGAGTTTGCCCTTGGCTGGACTCTGGGGACACGGACTTTGGAGCGTTCTCGCCTCCCTAAGTGACAGGAGAGGCTCGCTGGATTCAGGCCACTTGTGTAAACAAGGTAGTCCATGCGGGAGACCTGCTTTCCTCCGGGGAGGCTGAATTTCAGTGTGTGCCAAGCAGAAGGAGCCTACGTAACCAGCCTCCAGGGGAGACCCAGGGTGCGCGTCTAATGCCCCTCCCTGGTAGGCAGCACTGGACACTTGTGCACCCTGTGCCTCCACTGAGACAGAGCTCTTGAAAGCTTGGGCCTGGTATCCTTGGTGCACCAGGAGCTTCTCGCTTTGTGTCCGTCCCTTGTGTGGAAACTTAGCTACAAGTGTGAGTCCTGTACTCCAAGTAGAGGATGACTCCCGGGTACGGGGTAACCCCGGGTACGGGATGATCCCTGGGTACGGGATGACCCCGGGTACGGGATGACCCCAGGTATGGGTATGGGATGATCCCCCGGTATGGGGTGACCCCAGGTACGGGATGACCCCGGGTACAGGGTGACTCCAGGTATGGGATAACCCCAGGGTACGGGATGACCCCTGGTATGGGTATTGGATGACCCCTGGTATGGGTATGGGATGACCCCAGGGTACAGGATGACCCAGGGTACGGGATGACCCCGGGTAGGGGGTGACTCCAGGTATGAGATAGCCCCAGGGTACGGGATGACCCTAGGGTACGGGATGACCCTGGGTATGGGGTGACCCCGGGTACAGGGTGACCCCAGGTACATTCATGCCCAGTCCCACTTCCCTCCAAATCAAGACTCAGCTGTATCCCCAGGAAGTGGGAAGAGGAGCGTGGAGGGGCGGGTACACACCAGTATGGACCCCTGTGTGGTGTACAGCCTCTCTGCTCTGGGCAGGACCCTTGGTGGCAGGCAACAAACACATATGGTTTAAGGACATCTGAAAGCAAGGACACCCAGCACTCCTTGGGTGACACCAGATGAAGTAAGTGCCAACACCCAGGGCACATGCAGCACAACGGGGCTTGGGGACTCTCCTGACTCAGCCACGCATGTGAAGCAGTGACTGAGGATGACATGGAAATGAGGACTTGGTAACAGGATGCCAGGGACAGCAGAGGACATTGCTCAGGAGGACCCAGCCTTATCCCAGGATGCCTTCCGACACTGTGGTGCCCCGTGAGCCCCTCACAACGCGCACGAGATCCCGAGAAAGAAGAGCTGGTGTGCCTTGCCTTGTGCACAAACTCAGTCTGCAACCTGCAAGCGCTGACGCAGCAGCGGAAGACCACGCGGACCTCTGTCCACAACGCAGAACCTGCTAAGAGCTTCAGCGTGGCAGGCCCTCCACCAGGGTGTCCAGTATCGCCACATATGTGAAAGAGGATGGTCAGTAACCCTGAGCAAGAGTAAACAGCGAAAGAAGACACAGGCTGCAGCGCCCTGCGGGCGCGTTCTGAAATAGGATCAAAGTTCTCCAGACACCCCGTGGGAGGGGGACCCGAGCACCTGCGCCATCCACAGGTTCACTGGCAAATGCGCTGCAGGCAGAGCAATTCCCGACCGTCACGCACCAAAGCGTCCTGGTGAAGGCGCTCCTGCTCAAAAAAAAAAAAAAAAAAATAGCACTTCCTTGGAAGAGAGTTTCTAATGTCCTTAGGAAACTCCTCACTGTGTCAGCAGCAAGTCGGTCCCAGTCTTCCATCGCGTAATTCATGATAAACGGAGCCGAGACGTGGGGTGTGGGTGGAGAGAGAACCTGAACTAGCGATGGCCACCCAGAGGATGCGTTCAGGGTGCAGCCATGCTGAGAGCTTTAGGGGCATAAAGTGGGGTGCCGATGTTAGGCCAGTAGGTGACAGAGATTTAGGATGGCTCCCTAGGGGGAAGGTGTCCGAGCAGTGAAGGGTAAGTGGGGGTCACCAACCTAGATGGCTTCCAGGACAGCGAGATGGGAGATAGAGCAGCGGCTGCAGACGGGACTGCTCGTCAAGGACTCAGCACCTCCCTTCTGCCAGGCCCCTGCTGGTTTCTAGGGATCTAGAAGTGAAGAAGAAATTCCATCCCAAATGTGTCCAAATGCTGGGAGAGAGCCTGTCCTGCTCAGAGGCTTAGTCGCTCAAGGACTAATTAGCAGGGGCTCATTGATTCCTCTGACAGATACTTATTAGCATTCATAATGTTGGCATAAAGCAAAAGAGAGAAATTCCATCCCGGAACCTGCATTTTCATTAGGGGAGCAAAGAAAGAAGAAAGAGAGAAGCAATCTGGGTGGTCTGTCAGGAGCTGGAAAGTGTCACAGGGGCGCTTCATGGGCAAAGGGACATGGGAGTGCCCGGGGTGAAGCAGCCTGCTATTTTACGTTGGAGCAGGTTAGTATTACAAATTGAAAGATGAAGAAAAATCTCGCCAGGCACGTTGGTGCACGCCTGTAATCCCAGCACTTAGGGAGGCTGAGACAGGAGAATCACGAGTTCAAAGCCAGCCTCAGCAACGGCGAGGTGCTAAGCAACTCAGTGAGATCCTGTCTCTACATAAAACACAAAATAGGTCTGGGGATGTGGCTCAGTGAGTGAGTACCTCTGAGTTCAACTCCTGGTACCAAAAAAATAAAAGAAAAGAAAAGCCTCATTCAAGGTGGCACTTGAGACCATCAGGGACCTTAGGTGGAGGTGTTGGTAGAGGGAATGTATGATAACGGGATCAAAGCAGGAAGTGTGCAGTGAATTCCAAAAGCTTGACTATAGAAAGAAAGAGGTGTTGGACTGTGTCTGGACACACTCAGGGTCACAGGACAATGTGGGCTTTGGATTGAAGAGACGTTGTTAGCTTATTATGATCCCCATTTTAGAGATGAACAAATTAATGGGAGATAGAATGACTTGCTCCAGTGTCCACACATCTAGTAACTGATAGGGCCAGGATTCAACCTCAGGTAGGAGGCGTGTTCAAGTGCTAGATTCAGGTGGAGAGCCCAGCTGGACTCAGCCATACCTACTGATGTCTCTAAAAATGGACATCATGGAAACACCTTTCACCTCAGCCAAGGTGCGAACGTCCCTGCTCATCTGTCTTGGTGTTGGCTTGCTGCCTCTTTCCTTCTGTGTACTGGATGCTTAACATCTGCACCTTTTCCTTCTAAACCATTTGCGGGGCAGTTGGAGCACATGAACCAAAGGAGAGGGATTACAAGACATTGTCCAGAGGCCCTTGAATTGAGGCAGGGTAGAGGCAGAAGGACATCAGCAGCATCCCTGATCAGCTGGACTGCAAGTGAGATCCTTACAGAAGGTATTAAGTTGCACCGAGAGGTGCAGGGCAGACTTCACAGGGAGAGTAGGAGCTCTTTGCTACCTAAGAGAGAGCACTAACTTTTGTTTTTGTTGGTACTGGGAATTGAACTCAGGGGCACTCGACCACTGAGCCACATCCTCAGCCCTATTTTGTGTTTTACGTAGAGACAGGGTCTCACTGAGTTGCTTAGCACCTCGCCATTGCTGAGGCTGGCTTTGAACTCGCGATCCTCCTGCCTCAGCCTCCCAAAGTGCTGGGATTACAGGCGTGCACCATTGTGCCCGGCTGAGAGCACTACCTTTGAGAAAGTTCTGATAATTGGTGCAAAGTGCTTAAGTTATAAATCGGCCTTTGAGTTATCTACAAAACTATCCCAGTTGCTCATATTCTATTTAAATTTCTTCTAACCCATCTTCCATTCAACTATTTTGCTATGCTTCTATCTTCAGCATCTTTAATCTTTTTTTTTTCTTTATTTGTCCTTTATTTGGGGGCCTATACCATGGCTTCTACGTCCCACCTAGCCCTACAACTTTAAGTGTGAGAGGATTTCTCTTATTGTTCTCTAGCTTCAATCACATCTGCGTTACTCAGCTTCCCATCATATTAAAAAATACCCAAGAGGACCAGCTTATAAGTAGAGAAGGTTTATTTTGTCTCACAGTTTTGGAGGTTACAGTTTATGACTCATTGCCCCAATTGCTTTGGGCCTTTGGCAGGCAGTACATTATGGCCAGAGCACCAGGGAGAGAAAAACCGCTCACTTCTTGGCTAGGAAATGAAAAAAAAAAATGAGTAAGAAGACAGGGTCCCACAGTGTGTGGAGGGCACACCTCAGTCACCTCAGTAGCTTCCATAAGGCCCTGCCTTTCTGAGGTTCCCCAACTCTGAGGACTGAGCCTTTGACACACAGACCTTTGGGGGTCACTATCCAAACCATAGCAGAATCATTAAGAGATGTCCCCAGAACCTCCAGGAAGAGACGTCCAGGTTCACCTCCATAATTGTCTCCTGCAGCCCATATGCAGACAGGGCCTCGTTTCCTCTGAACTTCATCTATGGCCTCCTTCGTTAATTCTGTCAGGAATACACAGAAAAACGTATTAGCTTGATCTAAATGTGTGGAGATGGAATTCGTTTTATTTCCTCTGATTTTGTTATTTGTTTTAAAGGAAGTACTTTTAGGGGGGCTACTAGAGCCTGAACTCAGGGGCACTCGACCACTGAGCCACACCCCCAGCCCTATTTTGTGTTTTATGTAGAGACAGGGTCTCACTGAGTTGCTTAGCGCCTTGCCATTGCTGAGGCTGGCTTTGAACTCACGATCCTCCTGCCTCAGCCTCCCCAGCTGCTGAGATTACAGGCACCCAGCTTAAATAGAGCATTTTCAATTAATCAGTTTTAAATGATATAATTTGAACTCCACGTATAAAATTTGAATAAAGCAGAGTAACAATATCTAGTTTCTACTTATTTCTCCTTTTGCTTTTATTTTTGATGAATTATACATTTCTAAGTTTTCATTGTTTACAATATTTTTTATTGTTTTATACTTAGTCCTGTGGTAAACTGGATTTAATGCATAATTCTAGTATTTTTGCCAAAATTTCATCATTTGTTTCTTAGCTAAATTTTGTACTTTGATAACTTTTCAAGAAAGGCTTAGCGGAAACATGTTGCCAAAGCTTTTTCAGAACCTGGTTTTGTTTGTATTTGTGATGTTGTGCTTGAATGACAGTTTGACTGGATATAAAAGTTGTGATTGACACTTGCTGTTATTGTTTAACTGTTTTCTAGTGATGAACTTGGGAGCAATAGGAGATCAACCCAGTATTTTCTTTTTATAGGAGAAACTTGGTGTCTTTCTTCAGTTGTGATTTTACTTCTTTCTTTTTCCTTACCTTTAAAGTCTAACAGTTTGATTGTCTTACTGATATTGATTTGATATTAAGCTCCCCTCTTGCTCCCAGAGATGAGGTGTATATTTTGTGTACATAAATCCAAATAATTTGTATTTCAAATATTTTCTTGAATTATTCCTTTAATTTGGGGTCCTGTTGTTCAGTTCTTTAGGATATCTGTTCTGCGCATGCCCAGAAGCAATGTAGCCATACAGGATCTGGATGTGTCCCCATCAATATTTTGTGTTGAAACTCAATTGCCAATGTGGTAGGATTAAGAGAGGAGCCATTTAGTAGTGATTAAATCATAAGGGTGCAGCCCTTGTGGATGGGATTAGGGTCCTTATAAAAGTACTTGAGGGAGAGAGTTCCTCTTTCCTGCTTTTGTGCCATAGGAGAAGAAAGCGATCTCTTCTGCCAGGCGAGAACACGATGTTCATCTCCTTTCACCCTTCTTCCTTCTACCATGTGAAGACAAAGCATTCCTGGCTTCTGCCTTGTGAAGATGCAGCAATGACATGCCATGTTAGGAGCAGAGAGAATGGCCTTCACCAAAGACTGAAGCTGTTGACATCTTGAACTTGGGCCTCTGAGCCTCCAGAACTATGAGAAATAAATTTTTCTACTTTATAAAACTTCCAGTCTCAGTTATTTTGTTATAGTAGCACAAATGGACTAAGACGCCACTTAATATCTACATGATCTTAAACAACTTGAATGATATCTTGATTTCTTCATCTAAAAATTGAGTAATAAATCTCAGAAGATTAAGTAAGATAATTCATGTAAACTACTAGGAATTTTCACTGGCACATATCATGTACTGAGTGTTAGCTCTTGTTCTTCTTATCTACTCTACCTGACTTCCATGTCTATCATTTTCTCTCTCATCAATAATAGATGCTAAAGACCTCAGTCCAAAGCCAGAGTTTGGTTAACAGGATGCCCATTTCCTGGAGGATTCTAGTTTGGACCCTAGTTGACACACACATTCATTCTTTTTTTTTTTTTTTTTTTTTTAAAACTAATATTCATTGCTAGAAAGCTCTTTTCACATGGCGTTCAAATATCTATGCTAAAATTGCTAAACATTGGTCCTAGTTTATTCAATCAAAAGAATATATCATGTGTCTACCATGGCCTTACACTTCCATAAGATATCAAGGTCACAAACATTAACCCCTTTTCTCAAGAAATGTTAAATCTTGTGGGAAAATACAAAGAAATTATAAATCATTCATTTAACTCTTGCTGCTACTGACTATAATTACAATCATGTGTCACATAATGATGTTTCTGTCAACTGTGGATGGCGCACGTACACCAGTGGTTAAGATTATACTGTCTAGTGACGTTGTAGACATCTTAGTTTGTGTAAATTCGTTCTATGATTTTTGATCAACAACAGAATCACCTGATGCTGCATTTCTCAGACTGTATCCCACTGTGAAGCAGAGTGTGACTATGAAATATGAGCTTTGTTGAAGAAAGACAAGCAAGGAAGGTACCATGGAAGAGGTAAATTTGCATTGGAAGAGAGAGTGCCAGTAGCATTTGAATGAGTGAAAGAACATTCTAGGTACGTCAAGATGAAGATACGTGCTGTGTTTTCATTCAAGATTTTGTGCACAGGACAGAAAAGGGAGGACCAGAGATCATACAGGAAACCTCACAGACGGTGCAAACCATGGAGGCCCCGAGCATCTGGCCTTTATTGGAGGACCAGGGCCAACACGGTCTATTTTGGGAAATTACATACAATGGAAACGAGTGATAGAAGCTTCTAGATATTGAATCCATCAGGAAGCAGTGATCCCACGAACTGCTTCAGAAAAATGAAAAGCAAATGAGTGAGAAGAACCCGAGAGCTGGGAACCAAGCTCATGTCTGCCGCGTCTCTGTCGAGGTCGTGACAGGTGGGGAGAGAGGATAGTTCCTAGCTGTGAGGATCCTGAAGTCAGACACAGGGAGATGCTTGAGGAGAGTGATTCAGGACTTCGAGGTGAATGTTGAGATTTCTTTTTGTCGCTTAGGGTCAGTGTTTGTTGTTGTGTTTGTTCTAATCAGTTATAGCGACAGCAGAATGGTCTTCCATTCATTGTACAGAAATAGTGTCGCTTTGGGAAGGGCCGCCACACAGGGCTGAGGAGCAGACAAGGAAGAAACTATGCAACGTGGCCAGTAAGGACCCGCCTTATTTCTCTCGTGGGATCCAAAGAAAGCCTTGGATTTTCACACCACTTGGCAACTGTCGGGGCTGCACGGCAGCCAGTGGATTGCGGCGTGTGTGGGATGGAGTAGGTAAGCTCATTGTGTTAACAGACCAGTCCGTTCGCTTTGGTCTGACCCACTTGCATTTCTGCATGAGTATCCCTGGGTGCTCTGCCCCGAGGGCCGCGGGACGCTCTGTCCAGCTCAGCTTCCGCGCTGAGGTCCATTGAGGAGCCAGGGAGGAGCCAGGGCACAGTTTGAAAATCTGAGTCTTAATCTTGTCCTGCTTCTCTTTGTTCCACAGACATTGAAGGAAAATTCCTGTGGACAGATGGACTGGAAGGAAACCGAGTATAGAAATAAACAGTGCTTGTCATTTTAAGTCTGCGTTTGTAAGGCTTGTTTTCGAGATGACGAGCCTGGGCTGATGACTTGGAGTAATTGGGGCAATATTTCAAGTGATATACACAGCCTCCCGCTTGATAGATCTTCCCCTCTAACTAGCCATCATCCTATTTTATAATGTTATCATATTTTTAATTATATTGTACATACTTGTTTACAGCTATTTGCTGTATATCCAGGGTGACGTTACAGTAAATTAGTTTTTACCCATTGCCTGAGACGGCTCTTCGCTTCAAACCAAACCATAAATATTGCACCTGAGGAAGCCCTGTTCAGATTATTTATCACGTCAGTATGTGACCGAAATCCCAATGCCCTGGAGCAGAATGTCCTGGGAAATTCTGGACAGCGAGCCTCGCAGGGGCTGTCTACACCCACAGAGCAGGATTCTCCTGAGCACGTGCTCCAGGAGGGCTGTTGAAGTTTGCTTGGCTGAGTGATTGCAAAGGGTTATGATATGCAACTCCTCTCTCTTCCTGGACTGCTATGTGGTTGAGGACTAAGTGACAGGCGATGGTAAGCCGAGAGGGATGAGAGAGAGGACCGGACAGAGAGGCTGCGGCCAGGATGTCTGGGGAGCAGAGTGCCCTTCCTCCTTTCTGTGTTGGCAGAGGAAAACAGGACACACGGTTCTCGGGATGCCACCGTGGCTACATCTCTGTGTAGCCAGAATCTCTATGAAGCACCAAGCCGGCTGGAATCTAAGCCTGTTTCTCTTATTTCTCCAGCCCTGGCGTCACTGTCAGGAACTGGACTCTTGTCAACGTGGCCAGGGCCCCCTGACGGGGCCAGTTACAATGCTAGCAGCTGGCTGAGTTTACTGAGCAGGCTTTATGTGCTAGATGGCGTCCCAAGTGCCTTACGCCACAGAGCCAGTAGCGCCCAGACAAGCCTGTGAGAGGAGACTAGGAGGGGCTGAGCCTCTGGCTCAGTCACTCCGTTAGCACGGAGGAGCCTGGCCTGGATCCACGGTGGATGCCTCCAGGTCCTAAGCCTGGCTCCCAGCTCTCTGGCCTTCCTGTCGTGGCTGTGGTTCATGTGACAGAATCAGCCTGGCAGCCCAGTCCCCAGACACCGCCTTTCCGATCACTCACAGCAGCATCCCATCTTTATGCCACCGACACCCATGACCTCACCCTCGGCACCTCCGCTTTCTTTGCTTCCTGGATCTCCAAAGGGCACTGGGGAGGGTGACAGAACAAAGGCCACAGCCTGGCCTCCATGGAGCCCGCCACCCATGGACCACCCAGAGGTGGTGCGGCCCACCTCTCGTTGGGGCGATATTGCCGCAGTTCAGCTGAGTGTTGGGAAAGGATCATGATACTCACCTCCAAGACAGGTGGCTACGCTGGGACAATGTCAGTAGAAGAAGCATGAGAAAGGGAAAGAAAGGCTCCAACAGAAATGCAGCCAGCATTGGACCCACTCTCCCATCCCTCGGTCTACACCTGAAGGGCTTAGAAACAGCACACGACAGGGATGCAGCCACTTCAGTGTTTATAGCAGCTCAATTCACAATAGCTAAACTGTGGGACCAACCTAGGTGCCCTTCAACAGATGAATGGATAAAGAAACTGTGGTATATATACACAATGGAATATTACTCAGCATTAAAAAAGAATGAATTTATGGCATTTGCAGGTAAATGGATGGAGTTGGAGAACATTATGCTAAGCGAAGTAAGCCAATCCCAAGAAACCAAAGGCCAAATATTCTCTCTGATAAGTGGATGCTGATCCATAATGGGGGAGGGGGCATGGGAAGGAGGAACTTTGGTCAAAGGGGAGGGAGAGGAGGGAACATGGGGACAGGAAAGATGGTGGAATGTGATGGATATTAATGCCCTAGGTTCATGTGTGACTGTACACGTGGTGTGACTCTATATCATGTTCAACCAGAGAAATGAAAAGTTGTGCTCCATTTGTGTACAGTGAATCAAAATGCATTCTGCTGTCATGTAAACCTAATTAGAATAAAAAATATATATTAAAAAAAGAAAAAGAAATGGAACTGGGTGTATGGAGATTGACATCGAGAAGTCATCACAGGATATGTTCAGGTATTAGGTTCTGCTTGGAAGACACATGTCCAGTGAAGGATGCCAAACGCCAAGTTGTCATTGCTCTGGGATGTGATCAGCAATGGGAAAATCAGGGATCCATCAGAAGCAAATTACAGGCACCCAATCTACTGCTGATGAGTATCTGAAGCTCTGGCTTGGACCATGTTTATTCCTGTTCTCAACCCAAACTTTGGGGACTAGGTCATGACCCATAGCCCTCCAAGAGCTAAAGCCAGGCTAGGTATACAATAGGTGCTTAATAAATACCACATTGGCTTATGTGGAGGAACGGCAGCAATTCCGTGTCCTCAACCTCCCTCAGAGGGAAATTCTAATTTTGCAGGTGGGAGCAGCAGGCCACTAGGGATTGCTGGACGCTTTAGAAGCCAGGCCTGATGCTCAGAGAAATCTTGCTGGGCACCACTTCCCTGCCTCAGCAGCATGTATGATGTATTCACTGCGTGCAGCTGTCTGCCACACACTCCCTCACATGGCTTAGCTGCTCTGGGAGGGAGGCAGAAATTCCAACAGGTTTGGCAAAAGTGAGTGCAGGGCACAGAATCATCTGTTTCTTCATCAAATCCCTAGACACAGACAGACAGACAGAAACTGAGGGAGACCCTGGTCCAAACAGGCCAGCGAGTGTGCTCAGAGATGTACAGAGCTGAGCATCGCTCCCCCTCACAAGAGAACAAGGCTGGACACATGGAAAGCCCATGGCTTTTCTTAGAACCCACCAGAAAGTGGAGGTTGCAGAGTAAACACCTCACACAAGACCTGGAGAAGGCTGGATGCTAAGGAGAACCAGGATTGCAGCAATCGTGCTCCCAAGGCCGAAGGGCAGGTGGGAAGCCTCTGCTGGAGATCTTCTGCAGACTGCTGAATCGTGCTAGTGCAGGCTGGTGGGCACGCGGACACTCCTGGGGTTGCAGATGGGAGACAGGCACCCACCTGCAGGGGTTCTTCACGAAGCCCACCAGGAGCCTCAGGCAAGATGGGGATGACCCTGAGCGAGCGTCCTGCATGGGCTGCCTGGAGGGGGATCAGCAGCCACCACAAAAGTCCCACCCAGACCTATCCTGTCTCCACTAAGGAACAAAACGATCAATCATCTGGGTGAGGTAGAACAACAAAAATCTAGCTCGAAAGCTTGATGGCAACTCATTGTAGCTGGGGGCCAGGAATAGGAAAAAATTGAAAAAGCTCAATCTTTGGGGTAGAATAAATAATAGGGTTCTGCCATCTGGAGAGGAGGAAATAAATGAGACTCTTGGGACTCAGTGCCTGGCCCGAACCAAGGCTTCATCAGAACCAAGACACCTCGTTACCCACTACTGTTCTAATAAGAATTGAGTAGAAATTAATACTAGGATAAAAGTAGCAGTGCGGTGCAGCTGGGAGAGGGCCAAGAGAACCACTCCCCATGGGGTGCCGTGCAAAAGGAAGCCCCAAAGCCAAATGAGGAGAGCGGAAGCCAGGCAGAGGGCGGACACACAGGGAAACCTGGAGCATCAGCCACAGCCTCCACATGGGAAACTGCCAGATGAACTTGAAACCTGAGCACACTGAACTTGAAACCTGATTAATTACATAGTCTGGTTTTGGAACAGTCACTATAGCAACCATAAACTCCAAACCCAGACTGGATTAGCACAAATCTTCCTCCCAAAGCCATAGTGGAAGAAAATATTTATTTTGGTACCTGCTGTCCTACCTAACATTTCTGTTTTTTTTTATCAGTTACAAGGCAGACAACAAGATAAGGGAAAACAGAGTCTGCAGAGAGAAGGGAATCAGCACAGTTAGACTCACACAGGGCAAAGCTGTTGGAACTGTCAGGCAAGGAGACTGAACACCTGTTTTTCCTACCTTAAAGGATATGACGGAAAAAGTAGATGGCATACAAGATAAGATAGGTAATTTCAGCAGATAGATGGAAAATTCACCCCAAATGATAGAACTCAAATATACCAGCTTCTCTGAAGCTGATGGGTGGGTGAGCTCTGGTCTTTCCTGGGATTGGAGCTGCCCAGGCCTGGTAGTAGTCTGGTTTTGGAACAGATTTCTACCCCTTTGTCTCCTTGTTATGTTTGTGCCATGATCCAGCCATGGACATTGCTTTCAGCCTTCAGGAAGCTCTTTCCAGAGAGAGCCACCCAAGGCTCCAGATCACCAGGTCCTTCTCCAGCCAGTGCTCCAGTCAAGGGAAGTGCCCACTGCTCCCTGAAGATGGTCTTCCTTCCATCTGCAAAATGAACTCCTATTCAACCGTCAAAGCCCACCTCTAATGAAGCACACTACACCACTTTGAGTTCTTCTCTGCTACCTTGCTGTGAGTCATTTTTCAGTTGCATCTATTATTCTATGCTAGAATAACATGTTTAATATTATATTTGTTATAATGTAACAAAATAATAAATAATATTTGTTATGTTATGATTAGACTAGAATAATATTATTTATTAGCCTATCATCCATTAGATTGTGTGTATTCTGAGGGTAAATTTATTATTTTTGCCATTTCTGTAGTTTTACCAGTTTAATGACTCAACAAAAGTCCATTGGATTGTCAGCACAGATGAATTTCCTCCAGGTTTTACCTGTGCTGAACAATTATGTCAAGAATGGGATTTTAAATAAAGCTTTGTTTCAAAACTGAACACTCAGGATACAAAGTGCCTTGGCCCCGAGAGGCCAGCCACCCTGAGGTGTGTTCACCCATAGGCAGAAGGTGGGTGTGGGGAGAATGGAGTGGGGGGGAGTGGTGGGTGGGAGGTGAGGGATGAGAGGAAGGCGGCCGGTCACTTCGGGCCTTCAGCGATGTAAACGCTGTGAGTTTCATTATAAGTGGCCTGGGAAGTCACTGAGGGAGTGGGGGAGTGGCATGGCTAGATGTATATATAAAATGGCCACAGTGCTGAGAATAAAATGTAGGAAGTGGGAGCAAGGAGACCAGTGCAAAGAAACGCCTTGGCCCTAGAGCTGTGGCTTGAGAACAAGAGGCGCTGGGCCCCTTTACCTTTAGTGGACAGGGAGAAAGCCATGACATACTGCTTCGGTGGACAGATCAAATACCTAAAGAGAGAAAACTGCTGATTCAAAGCTGGTAACTCAGAACGATGTCTAAACCATCATTTTCTTGTCTTTTCTCATGAGAACAATAGTGAAACTAATTATGGGCTATATTTGGATTCCACGTTTGACAGGTCCAAATGTTGAGAGAGCGCACTGGAGGGAGGGAGGGGGAAAGGGGGAGGGAAGGAAGGAGGGGGAGGAGGGGGAGGGACACCTGCCCAGTGCTGAAGACCCGGATGTAGGTAGAGTTGCCCCTGAGCCCATGAGGAACAGAGGTCTGAGCAGAAGAGACGGATGGAAACATTTTCCCGAATTTAAAGCACTGATTTCTCCCAAAAGATGATCAGAGATGTATACAGAGAGCAATTTTATACAAATGATCTATCTTCAAGGAGAAAAAAGATAAATGTGAGTTCTGTTCTTCAGAATTAAATAGGTGTTTTTCTATCTCATTTGGTGACCAATTAAGAGGGGATAATGTGGAAGATCAGGAAGGGGGATGTGTGGCTGGTGTCTGTGTTGACTTGATGGGGCCACACATTTGATTGAACGTTATTCTGGGTGTGTCTGTGGGGGTGTTTCTGGATGAGATTAATATTTCACTTAGTAGACAGAGCAGATCGTTCAGCCTAGTAAGGATGGGACTCATCAAATCCATGGGGACCTCGATAGAAAACAGCGATGGAGTAAAGAGGCTGGAGCATGAGACTTCTGCCCGCGGACGGGACCGGCAGCCCTGGCTTCCCTGGTCTCCAGCTTGCTGCCTCTGCAGAGGCTGGGATTCTCAGCCCGTCCTCTCTCTCTCTGAGATTTCTCTGCCATTGCTCTCCCTGGTTTGATGCCCTGGAGGACCCTAATACAGAGGGTCTAGAAAGATTCCAACGAACATGGGACAAAGAGGAGAAAAGTATGCATTGGAGGTGAAAAATGACAAAGAAAGATGAATGATGGAGAAGCAGGTTCGCACCCGAAGTCAGGCGGGCTTTCGGGAAGGGGGAGGGAGCGCCCTAAAGGGGCGTGAGGGCACCCGGACGCTGGTGCCGACCTGTGTAGGTTTTAGACAGAACCCTGTTTCCTTTTCCATTCACACACTGTAACTGCACATATTTCTGGCGTAGAGTCCACTGCATGTCCACCACCAGGCAGAGCTCTGGACTTGGTGCTGGCTACGTGGGTTTTCCACTGAGCCATTTTGTGTGCTCTCTGTGTTTGCATTTGATTTCACAATAATAAAGTTGGAAAGAAAAAGAGAGAAAAGGAGGAGCATGGCAGAGAGAGAATGGGGACAGCGAAGAGGTACTCAGTAGGTTTTGAGGAAGTTTCCAGAGGTCCAGCTGGAGAGCCCCCTGTGTTGGATGCTTTAGTTTTTTCAACTTCATGACCATAGCTTCTCCTCTTTCCAGCCATTGCTTTCTCTCCCTCTGTGCTTTCTTTGGCCTGCCTGGGGACCACCATTTTCCAGGTCCCTCCAATGGGTCAGCCCTGTTGGGCCCCTACAGACCTTGCCTCTTTCTCTAACCAGTCTGGGCCGCGATTTCAGTCACTTAAATTAGCCCTCGTGACCTGCTCATGCCCGCACTCCTGGTCCTTAAGACTGTCGCCTTTCTCAAACCTGCAAACTTGGATAAAACCTCGTTTTCCTCTCTGGTCTCTGAAGTAGATAACTCTTCAACAAACGCTTCCTGGGAGCCTGTCTCGGGCAGGTGCTAGCTTAGGTATAGAGACAGCGATGGCTTCCAAGGATGAGTGTTCCAAAAGATCCACAGAGGAGTTACAAGATCATGATGTTGCTTCAGAAGATGTAGGTGATTTCTTCCTTTTCTATTGATCAAGCAAGTCAAGTCCCTAAATCCATCCAACCTTAGACTCCAGAGAAGGGAAGACTAGTGTTTTGGTCTATTGTGGATGTGGTAACAAAATGTCACAGAGTGGGTAGCTTGGAAGCAGCAGGTGTTTCTTACAGTTCTCAAGGCGGGGAAGGTCAGGAACAAGGCCCCAGCAGATGTAGTTCTGATGAGGGCTGGCTTGCTGGTCATAGACGGTGGCTTCTGCTGGGTGGCAGGGATGAATGAGCTCTCTTGGGTTTCTCTTGCAAGGACATTTGTCCATTCCTGAGGGATCCACTCTTAGGACTTAATCATCTCCCTCAGGTCCCACATTTTAATATCATCTTATTGGGGATTAGGTTTCAACGCAGGATTTTGGAAGGACACATTCAGACCACAGTAAATGGATGCCATTTTCGACAGAGGAATGGCAGGTGCCTGTGTGCATACAGCTGGGGAACTGGTGTCTTGGTCTTGGAGGCAAACTGTGGTGGCCACTGCCCTTCTGCCACGCTGACCTGCCTGCAGCGCTGTGAGCACACCATTCTCTCTCATGCCTCTGAGCCCCAGAGCAGCTGGGTTTCTCTCTGGGGATGTTTCCTTTCTCCTTCTCCTGCTCATCTTTCAAGACAAATTCATAATCGCCTCTTGAAGACCAACCAGTGCCTGCCTTTTCCATCTCTGGGCTACATTACGGGTTGAAATGTGTCCCCTCCACAAACAAGGTTCAGTCCTAACTCCCAGGACTGTGAATGTGACCTTATTTAGAAATAGTCTTGGCTGAGGCAACCACGTTAAAATGAAGTTATTAGGGTGGAAAATATGAATCCGGCACGAACAGGATGCTTTATAAAAAGAAAGGAGACACTCACGAGAAGGATGGAGGCCAAAGCTGCCACATTCTGCTGTCAGCCAAGGATTGAGGGTGACAGGCACCGCTAAGGAAGGAACGGAGCAGACTCTTCCTGGAACTGTGAAGGGGCCAAGGCCGGCCAGCAGCTTGTTTCTAGTGGCCAGGACTGTGAACGCCTGTGCTCTGTGGCCTCAAGGAATCCACCTTGTTCTGTGCTGTGGTGGCAGCTCTCTGGTTTTTCCATCAGGGAGCTGATGGAGATGGCAGTGTGCCCATGTGCGCATTTCACACTTAGAATTTGTAAGACTTTATCTCATTGACTTTCACAGTACAGTGATTGGAGCAATCGTTATTTGTTAAATAAGTAATTCCGTTAGTCTCTGAGCAAATGAAATAGACACGAACAGGGCACACAAGACCAGGGCTTTGTCCCCGTGGCCATTCCCTTTGTCCAATGATTCAGAAGTTTATTGACAGAAAATGGATATTGAAAAAAACAAAAAAATTTGGTCAGCCTTTGTTTACGAGTCCTCACCTGCCCTAATCTACACAACTATCAAGTGAAATTATTCACAGGCATGGTGCTTGAGCCACATCTAAATGCCAGCAGAGCCTCAGGGATACTTGAGCGCTCTCGGAGTCTTGACTACAGAAGGTGGGGGCCTTGGAAAACAGCAGAAGCCGTCCTAAAGGCCTGCTTCACGGCTCTGAGGAGTTGGTGCATCTCGCTGGGGAGTTAAAAGCCCTCTGAGGGCCACGTTGCAGCGACTTGGAGCCCCGAGCCTGGGCTCAGGACTCTGTTAAGCCAGACCCGGATCTTGAGAGATTCTCTCTTCTTGAAGGCGCGTTTCCGTGGGGGAGCCTGAAGCTCTCTGGTTCCTCTCACTGTGTTGCCTGCCTCCTCCCCAGACCACTCACCTTCCCGGAAGGCCAAGTGGGCCAGTGGGAACTGAAGAGGCACCAGCCGGCACTCAGCCTCCTCTGCAAGCCCTGCCCGCCTGGCCCGGCTCCTGCTGCTCAGCTCGCCAGGTGACATTCCTTGCTTGGGTAGCAAGGGTGGCTTTGGGGCAGGAGGACCTTGAAGGCATGTTTACAAGGCAGGAGCAGCTCGGATAAGCTGGAGCTGAGCTGCACAGAGGCACAGGACCCCACCAGGACGCCTTGCATCACAATTACCTGTTGACACCGCTTTCTTCCTCCTGGAAGGGAAGAGCCCAGGGGAGCAGCTGTCCTTGGCCCCTTGGCTCTCCAGCCTGGCACTTGCTTAATGTTTTCTGCAGAACAAGTGCATGATAAACGTTTGTGGGATGAATGCTAAATAGACACATAAACGCTCTGGTGCACACACAGAAGCCACCGTTTCAAGGACTCTTCTCGGCGTGGTCTGGGCCCGCGGGAAAGGCACAGGCCATTCCGTGATTCAGTGAAGCCTCGCGGTGGAGGGACTCGGCGCTGCTGTGGTTTGTTTACCTAACACTCAGTTTGCACATTATTCTGTGCATGGATTCACTATCAAAACAAATAAAGGGCCCGAGCAGCTTTTTTCCCCAAAGGAGAAAACCAACTTTCTTTCTCTCCTAGTGCATTTATAGGAAGTGTCCAAAAAGTCCTTTCCCTGTTGGTCTGACACTCCCTGGCGTGGCCTTCCCATGCCCCTGATGGACAGCTCCTGCCACATGAAAGGCTGAGGCCTTGTCATTACCGGACAGCTGATGGCACCGTGGTCTCCAGCTCTGGCCTCACCCCCCAGGGACAGATGAGCTGCAGGCCTCACGCACCTCATGGACACGGGGGCTCGTCCAGGGTTATGATGTGGATGGAGTTTCTTGAAACGCTAACTTTGGGGAGCGGTCCAGGGAAGCCCACCAATTCTGGTTTGTATTTGTTTGCTGTCCGGCGTTCCTTAGGAAGTCCACTTATTTTCTCTGTTGAGTGCTCTATCCTTTTCCCCGGTCACAGTGGTGGCTGTCTTCTTTAATATTGATGAACTCCTTGGGGACAGTGAGACAGCTGCCACAGTGACATCTTTACTGCTGGCGTCTGGATCTGGAGTGTTCCCCAAAGGCTCCTGTGCTGAAGGCTTGGTCCCAGTGCAGCAGTGTTGGGAGGTGGCTCTGGGGAAGTGACAGGTCACTAGGCTCTGATCTCAGGGGACTCATAATTGGATGGCGTTATTGGGAGGTGGTGGGAACTGCAGAGATGGGGCCTCTAGAAGGAGTGGTCCTTGCTGGGGGCCTTGGGGCCTGTATCTCATCCTGACCCCGCCTTGCTGCCTGCTTGCCGGCTGCTGTGGGATGAGCAGTTCTGGTCCACAGTGTCCTCTCCGCGTGATGCTCCGCCTCGCCTCAGGCCCATGCAATGGAGGCAGCTCACAGTGGACTCTGCTACTGTGAGCCAATGTCAATCTTTCCCTCTCCAAGTTGCTTTTGCAGGTATTTCGCAACCGTTAGGAAAACCTGACTAACACACTTGGCGAACAGCAATGGCTGCTCTGAGCCCTGCCCTAGAAACCCTCCTAGCTGAGCTGTCTCCAAGAGGCAGGGGAGGGTCCATCGCACGGAAATAGCAACTGCACTTGACTCTTGCCAAAGTCATGAGCAAGGCCATGGGTGTGGGGGACAGCATGGGTGACACCCCTCTAGCTATAGGGGACAGGTGGCCAATCCAGACTGAGCTCCATGGAGTGACTTGGGTCTGATCCCCTGCCTCTCACTCTCCTCTTGGAACCAGCAGGCCATGTGACTTTCCAGTCTCTCTTAAAGAGGCAGCACAGATCCTCAGTCCCTGACTCCAGGTGGGACTTTGAGTCTTGCTTTGGCCAATGGTAGTCAGCACACACGGCTCTAGAGGGGGTGCTTAGGAGTTCCACGTGTTGGACTGGTGCTGTGAACCTCTGCCTTGTCCACAGGAAGGACATGCCTGGGCCAGCCTGTCCGTCCCACAAGGAGAGTCGGAGAGCTGGAGAGCAGAGCCATGTCACCCCAGTGGAGCAGCCTCGAGTGGCCACCCACTGTCCCCACTGCTGGCTGCAGGTGCACAGGGAGCCCAGCTGTGTGAACCAGCCCCAGAGGAGGAACAGGTGGTTGAGAGTGGACGGCTGCTGTTGTGCGCCTCTTTGTTTGGGCATGGTCAGTGACAGGGCATGGCCATGACCCTAGCAAGTGGGAGCAACAAGGTCAGTGGGGAGGTCGAGTCTGCAACTGGATGTCCAATGTCCACGGACCGTCTCAGGTGTAGGCGCGGCCAAGACTCTCCAACCTGGTGCCTGTGGACGGGCCCCAATCCCTACTGCTCTATCCTGGTCCAGATCACCATCACCCCGACCTGGACCTCCACAAGAGCCGCCAACCAGCCTAGCCGCCCTTATGAGACCCTTCGCACACAATGGCCGGAGCTGTCATCTCAGGCAGCTCATCATGACAGACAGCAGATCATGACGCTTCTCTGCTTAACATCCCCACTAAGTGAACGAAACCCACACTCCTGCATAGTCTGGCCTCCCCGCTCTGCGAATCTTCCTTCCTTTGTTGTGTGGTTGTTGACCCTGCAGCAGGCCTTTGGCTTCTTGCTGGCTGCTTCTCTTCCTTTCATGCTTAAAGACACCCCCTTCCCCCAGGCCAGGAGTTCCTTCCTCTCAGATGACCCTTTCTCTACATTTTTGCTTTTTTTTTGGTACCAGGGATTGAACCCAGGGCTGCTTAACCACCGAGCCACATCCCCAGCCCTTCTTGTATTTTATTTTGAGACAGCGTTTCACTAAGTTGCTTAGAACCTCACTGAAGTGCTGAGGAACTCGCAATCCTCCTGCCTGAGCCTCCCAAGCTACTGGGATTACTGGCAATGTTTTCATTGTTAATGTTCCCCCCTCCTCGTAGCTCCAAGGTGCCTCCTCTGCACGTCTCTCCCTAAATTCCTTGTCCAGTGCCCCCTGCCAACCTGTCACTCACTGTCCTGCAAGCCTCATCTCACTGTGGACATTTTTTAGTTTGCTTCCTTGTTCCTTATCTGTTTTTCCACCTTGATCACGGCTCTGGAAAAGCAAGATCTTGTCTAGTTTGATGTTGTATATTCGATGCCTAGAACAGCACCTGACGCACAGGAGCTGTTCACAAAGCGTTGACTGAAGGAAGAAGAGAAGAGAGGAAGGAAAGAAGGGAGGAAGGGAAGAAGAGGGTCCCACCTAGAGGAAGGTCCTGGGGTCTTTGGTGGCGTGCTCTTGAAGGGGATGGTGGGCTTAGGATTTGAATTTCCTCAGAGCTTGGACTCAGACAGGAACCTGTGCGTGGAGTTCAAACAGAAGACAAGAGAGAGAGAGAAGTCGGAGTTGGCAAACCCGCAGGCCACCTGCAGAAACTCAGGTTTTACTCATTTATTTTTACTCGACTGTGACTCACCTAAAATGAAACGTGCTGATCCTAAATGCTGCACAGAGAAGTCGAGGCCATCGTCCACGCTTCCCAACAAGGCACCCAGCATTTCCTCTCCCTGCCACATCCCAGGTCCCGGGTCCCGTTCCAGGCAGTTCCTTCTTCTCACCACTCACCTCCTGGAGCACGGCACCTGCTGCCCCCCACGAGCAGCTGGCCTCGTGGCTGGCCCTCCTCAGCTCCGTGCTGGCGCTGCGGTGGCTCTCCCTGACCTTGCCCACCCTCACCCTGCTGACCAGTCCTCCGCAGCCTGCCAGTGCCGCAGGCATGGACGCCGTCCACGAGGACTCTCGTGAGGAAGGCGGTGCTGCTAAGGACCCAGCTCAGGTCCTGCCCGACGTCTTCAGTCCCCTCCGGGGACACCCAGCAGCAGAACTGCAAGGCCAGGGCAGGTGGCGGTTGGACTTTCGTACACGGAGCTGCCCAGCATTTCTCGAGCTGTTGCCTTTTGCCCCCGATGGGCACACGACGGGGCCTCTTCACGGTGGCCTGGCTCCAGGGGCTCCCTGACGCCGGCGTTGGCCCACATTCTCCTTAGTATCCCAGCCGTTCTGGGACACGCAAGGGAGGTCTTGGGCTTAAACCCCATTTCCCGGGTGGCTGGGACACAGGCTGGTCATTGATACTCCTTTGCAAGCTCTTCACGTCCCTGGCCCTTCCCACTGGGCTGCCCTGTCCACTGGCCTTCTGGCTGTGAGCCGAGGCCGAGCACTTCAAGGCGGGTCCTGGGGGGTCCTGGGCCTTGGTGGCTGCTCCTGGAGCTGGACCCTGCCCTCCCTCTTCCTCCCACGCATCCTGTCCATCCATGAGGTGGCCAGTCTTGCCCTGTGCTGCCTTGAGGTGCTGCCTCGCCCTCGCCCAGAGGCCATGGGCCAGCCCACCAGGCACCGGCGTCTCCAAACCTTGGAGCCTGAAGTCAGCCCTCTCTCCATGTGACCTGACCACCTCAGGCGTTGTTTAACAGTCCCGGGAAGCTCACACAGGAGGCCTTTGGTCCACGTTCTCTCCTCGAGGGTGTCTAGGCTCCTCATTTTTAATGACATCCTTGGAGGAGCTTTGAGCTTTTATTTTGATGAGCAGTGATTGGCGGGGTTTCCTGCGTGCCTTTGCCGTCTGCGAGGTGCTCCACGCCATCTGGGTGGTGAAGACATGTCGCACTCTTCCTTCTGAGGGCCTCGTGGCGCCACTCAAAGTGGTCCCAAAGCCATTTCAGCTTAATCTTGTGCACGGGGCGAGGGTGACACTGAGACCCATTAATGTCCAGGTGGCCGTCCTGTCTGTTCCAGCGCCCTGTGCTAAAAGGACACCCTTTTCTATCAAACTGACCCTTCATCATTGTCCAGCATCGGCTGACCAAATGAAGTGGTCCTGCGACGCATAGGCTCGGGTCTTGTACTGTGCTCCAAAGAACACGTACCGTGATGGTGATAGGGTTTCTGTCCCTCCATGTGGCTGCTAACGAATCACTTTCCCACTCTGGGGACTATGGAGTGATAGTTCATTGTGACTTCTTTATTTCACCTTGATCAAGGTTAATTCATTGCACACATCAATGAAGTTCAATGTGGTTTTTGATACGTGCACACAGCATTCACTGACCAACTCCAGCCTCCCTTCTCTGACCTCCCTTGCAGCCATCCCAATCTCTGGTCATTCTGCATCCAGTTGACTTTTTAAAAACTTCCCACTAATGGGAGAGACTGAATAGTCCTTGTCTCGGTGTGTCTGGTTTATCTCCATGTCCTCCACTTCCATCCATATTGTTGTAGATGCCAGGATTTCATTTTTTATGGCTGAGTAATATTCCATCATGGAGATATGCCACACTTTCTTTATCCCCTTAGCCATTGTTGACCACCTAGATTGATTCCATCAAATTTAGATGTTTTTGATGACTGAGCATCTTCTAACTTTCTCATTGGCTATTTATGTGTCTTCTATTATTAGCATGATTAAATATTTGTTCATCAAAAATCTTCTTTTTACATGTTCTTATTCAGTTGTAAGAATTTTCACCACTTCATTGCTTGGGCATTTGTGTAAAAACCTATTAGTCATGATGTGTGAGTCCACTTCTGGGCTCCACATTCTGCTCCACTAATGCATACACCAGTACTATGCTGTCTTTATAACCACAGCTCTAAGTGACTATCAAAATCAGGTTTCATACTTCCTCCAATTAATTTTTATTTTTCCAAATCGTTTTGGCTGTTTGTATTGTTTCTTGCTTTCATACAGATTCTAGGTTCAACATATCAATTTCTACACCAAAGCCTGGTGGAATTTTGTTTGAGATTGAGCTGAATCTGTGAATCAATCTGAAAACAACTGGTACATTAACAATATCAAGTCTTCTCATCCATGAATAAGATATATATCTCCATTTATTTAAGTCTTTTTTATTCTCTTTAAGAAACACTGTGTGGCTTTAGTGTATAGTCTTTACGCATATTTCCTAAAACTTATTCCCATTCATTCTGTGTTGCTTGGTGCTACTGTAAATGGTACATTTAAAAAATATTATCTTCCAATACTTTTTCACTGGCCTCTAGAAATAAAACTTATTTTTATGTAATGACTTTGTATTCTCTTGTCTTGATAAGGCATTTAGCAGTCATAGCAGTTTTTTAATATAATGCTTATGCTAAGAACACAATGATGTCATGTGCAAATAGAAGCATTTTTACTTCTCTTTTCAATCTGAATGCCTCTTATTTCTTTCTGTTGTTCTGTTGTCTGCGTAAGACTCCCAGAGCAGTGTTGTGTAGAAGTGAGGGGTGCTGGCATCTTCCTCTTGCTCCTGGTGGTAGTGAAGAAGGAATGAAGGCCTTTCACACTAAGCCGGAGGATAACTTCAGTTTTGCTAAAATGTCCCGTATGAGATGGAGAAGCTCCCATCTATGCTGAGAATTTTTATCATGAGTGAACATTAAATTTTCTCAAATAATTTTCTGCATTCTATTGAGGTTACACTGCAGCTTTTCTTATGCATTTTCTTGGTGGTAAACAACATTGATTTTAACATATTGAATAAACTTCCAAATCCTGGGATAAACTTCATTTGATTATGATGTTTTACCCCTTTAACTATTGACAGACTTGGTTTGCTAATATTTTCTAAAGGATTTTGCATCTCTACTTAGGAGGGTATTGACATGTAGTTTTATTTTCTTTTATCTCCATCTGATTTGGAGTGAGTAAAATATAGGTTTCATAAGTTAAGTTCATAAAATAAATGAGAAGTTTTGCCTTTATTCTTCATATTCTGATAGAGTTTGTCTATGATCAGCGTTACCCCCTCTTTAAATGTGTGGTGGGATTCACCAGTAAAGTCCTAGATCAGGAGGTTCCTTTTTGAGAAAGTTTTGATTACAAAGTCAAGTTTTTCAGTAGTGATAGGGGTAATTATTATGATCCTCTTTCATTGTGTATGAATATGGGTAAGTTATGTATTTCAAAGAATGTGTGCATTTTATGTCCATTGTCAAATTCATTGACAATAAGTTGTTGATATTATCTTCTTTATTAACTTTTTATCATCTGTAGGATTTGTTGGAATGCTTGTCATTTTCTTTTTCTCCTCTCTCTCTCTCTCTCTGTCTCTTAATTTCTCTCTCTCTCTCTTTTGCGTATTTCGCTTTTATTATTTTTTCTTACTATGAGTTTAATTTGTTATTTTTTTGTGTGTTTTCTAAAGGTGGAATAAATTATTTATATATTTATCTTTTCTAATGTAAGAAAGCAGTAATACATATAAAGCTAGGAAACTATAAATTTCCTTCAAGCAACTGCTTTTTACTGAGTTCAATGCATTTTGATATGTCTTGTTTTCATTACCATTTGACTTCAAATATTTTGTCATTTTCTTACAATTTTTTTATTGACTCACAGGTTATTTCAAAAGTGCTTGCTTAAATCCAGCATGCTCAAACATTTTCTAGACGTCTCGTATTTACAGTTGTGGCCATAGAAATGCTCTATATGATTTTAATAATTTACACATTTTTTTGTGTTGCATCATGGCAGTCACACGGTGCTTCCTGGTGTCTTTTCCATTTTCCCTGTGAGGGAAATTAAGAGAACTGGGAACTAAAGTCATGATGATGTGTCACTCCGCTCCTGTTGGGCTGGCTATTACCAAAGAGATAAAAGATAGGCTGTCGGCAAGCATGTGGAGGAAAGGGAAGCCTGTGCGCTGTTGGTGGTGATGCAGACTGCTACACCTGTGTGGAAAACACGAGAGAGACAGAACCACCGTGCGATCCAGTTATCCCACTTGTGTGTATTTATCCAGAGGTAATGAAGGTTCCATCTCAAAGAGATAACTGTGCTCACTTGTTCACGGCAGTATTGTTTACAAGAACCAAGACACAGAAATGGCATAAATTCCCACCGGTGGACAAACATATTCAAATGTGGTAAATAAATTTAGACAATAGAAAATAATTAAGTTTCAAAAAAGAAGGAAACCCTGCCATTTGCAATACCATGGATGAACACAGAGGACACTGGGCTAAGTGAAAAAAGCTGGGTACAGACAGGTGAACACTGCAGGATCTCACTCACGCGTGGACTCTAGCAGGGGCGATGTGCAGAAGCAGAGATGAGAGTCGAGGTGGCCAGGGCTGGGGTAGGGAAGTGGGAGGAAGCTGATCCAGTGCTACAAAACCCCAAAATTTCAGTTGTGCAAGATGAGTAAGCTCTAGATACGATGTCTGGCAGTGTGATTACAGTTAGTGATATTGTATTGTATACTTACAATCTGCTAAGAGGGTACATCTTAGGTATTCTCACCACACACATAAACAGGTAACTATGCGAGGTAATGAATGTGTTAATCAATTGTGCTGAATATTTACTATATATATAATATCAAGGAATTAAATTGTTTACTTTAAATATATGCAATTTTACATGTCAATTATACCTTAATTTACATCAACAATGCAAAAAACTAAGATAGAGTCTTTCTATATCTGGTAGTGACTCAGTCAGCATTGCTGAGACTAGAGAACGGGGAGGGGACAGTTGCATCTCAAACAGCTCTTCTCCAATGTCACCCACTTCACGTCTGTTTGTGTTCTGTAATTGGTCAGTTTTCTGTTCCTATAAGGAAATACCTGAGGCTGGATGCTTTATAAAGAATCACGTTCATTTGGTTTATCATTCTAGAGGTTCAAGGGCATCAACTGGACTCTGCAGAGGAGCTAGTGGCAGGTGGCACCCCAGGGGTGGAGAGCACGGCAGAACCCAGGGCAAGATGGAGTGCCTGAATGGGAAGGGCTATTCTGGCTCTTTTACAACAATGCTCTTGTCAATAATTGACAACTTGCCACTAGGCCCTGCCTCTTAAAGAGCCCACCTTCCAGCACTGGCACCCTGAGGACCATGCCTTCAATATCTGAACTACTGGCAGGAAACACTCAAATCATTGCAAACCATGACAAATCCAACTGCTGAAAACCAGCTACTGGGCCTCGTGGGTACAGGAGAGGACACTCCTGCAAGGTCATTCTCTGCACTGACTTAGGCATGGTCAAGGCTCGCATCGCCAACAGCTCAAGAGGTCAGTCTTAGAAAAATCTTTTGGGTTGTGGTGCCAGCAGTGGCTGCAAGGGGGCAGGTCAGGATGCAGGGAGACCACTCAGGAGGATTTTTCAAGAATACAAGCAAGAAATGAGGAACTAAGATATGATGGAATGGGAAGAATGGAAACTTCCAAGGAATACAAATGATGGAGGCATTTCTGGAGGAGATGTTGAGCTGCATTTTGATATGAGGTGCTCCTGAGAAATCCAGGTGGGACACCTTGAAAATGGGCAGCTCAAGAGAATGCTGGAGGCTACCTACACGTAGGGATTCAGAGGTCTGAGCGCAATCAGGAGTCTCTGTGAACGGGACGCGGTCGATCTTTGGCTAGAGTTCTGGGTTGGGCCAGGGAAAACAACAAATCAAAATCAAGGGTTTCGCAAGGGTAGTAGAATCTGCGACCTACACTAGCCACCTGATCTGGCTATTCTAGAATTCAAGGTAAGACATTCAGGAAATATAGCCCAGAGTCAGCAGTGATAAAGCTGTGTCTATTTCTTGGTCTTGCAGGCTGGCAGATTTTATAACCCTCTTGTTTAAAACAACTAGAAACATTGTATTAAAGTATTTTAAAGAATTTCTGAACTGGCAATAAATTAAGAAATCTCAGAGGCTAAAAATAAAGTGAAAGTTGCTGTAAGAGCAAAACATAGCTTGAGTGTTGGCTTTGGCATTGGAGGACGGTGCCAGAAACCACTGTATGCTCATGTAGTTATGGGGGTCTAAAGAGAGAGTTCACTGAGCTCAATGGGGGGCTCATAGGGACCCCTGTGTAGATCTGTGATCTCCAGAGACTACACTCTCACTGTAAAGATAAACCAGCTCACGTAAGGGGACAGCAGTAGATTCCGGTGTCTGTCCTGGAGGGAACAGATACATCTCCCTTTGGACGTGCAATTACAGGTTAGCCTCCATGGAGGTTTGCAGCCCCAATTCACCCTACCTGGCTGGCCCAGAATCCTCCAAGCTGAGAATTTATTCTAAATAGATCCTGTGTCAGTGGTATTTCCTAGATCTCTGGTGGAAACCCAAACAAAGACCCTTTAGAAAGTGTCTTCAAAAGAGTCTTGTGGAAGAAAAAGTCCGTCTACCAGAGGCATGAAACAGTGCTCACTGTGCACGCTCACAAAATACACACGGAAGCACAGAGCCCAGCTGGCAGAAACCAAGGGCACACCCTCAGACGCTCCAGTGTTCCAGCACCAGAATTATCAGTAGTCACTCTGTAACTGGGGCCACTTTGTGTCCCCACATGAGCCACTTCAAGTGCCACAAGAGTCATCTCTCCTACATTACCCGCCAGCTTTTGGTTGCTTTGCAGAGTCCTTAGATAGTGTGTGT
>CM053415.1:3170210-3230561 GCA_028644305.1 Xerus rutilus
GAAACATCACAGGGCCTCAAAAATGGCACACAGCTTCTAATAACAAGTACCATCCTCTCTGAACGTGGATGGGTCTTAACCAGTACCATCTTAATCACTTATCGAGTTCCAGGTCCTTCAGTCATCTTTGCTCTTTGCATAGACAGAAAACTGCAGGTGTCCATCCCGAAGGAAAGGAGCATCTGCTATCTGAGCAACAGACAAGTCACACTGAGCACTCACTGGTCACTTAGCACAGACGGGGACTGAGCTGTGGGTTTGGTTTGGTTTGGTTTTAGTGGGTGCCTCATTTCATCTTGAGCACTATCCCTTAGAGCCACTGTACAAATGAGGGAAGTGACCGTGGAGGTCAAGGAACCCGGCCAAGGCCACCCCACCAGCGCTGCCGGTCTGCGCCCCAATCCTTCCACTCCTGGGTCTGTACTCTTCGTGGACTTGCCTTTGCTTTGCAACAAATGTGAACATGGACTACCCGGAGACCTTGTCAACCTGAAGGTTTTGAATGTGGTGCTTGCTAAAATGCAGGGCCACGCGGGTGTGCCCGGGCCAGCGCGTGGCTGAGTGTCAGTGTTCCTAACAAGCCCTACGTCAGTCCCAGCCTCCACCACTTACCACCTGCCATTTCCACGTCGCCCGTAGCACCCTCTCACCGGGCACTTATTCACTCAGACACTTCAAACCACTTGTGCTGTCGAGCTGCTACCCTACCAAGCCACCTGCTCTCAGCTCCTCTGTGCCTTTATCTTTCTTCTGATTGAAAGGCCTGCCTCTTCACGGTGTCACCGACATAAATACCCGGCTGACCTTGCCCCATTCAGAGGGGCCACTCCTTCCTGTTTGCTGAGAGCGCATGCTTTTGGTGGTAGCACTTATCTTTGTGTACTGGGCTGATTTGTTGGAATTTCTGCCGCTTCCACCAGACAGTGAGCTATTCCTGGGTGAGGACCATGCTCTGTTTGTGTATCTATATATCTATGGCACAGGGGTCAGCGGCAGCAAGGTGCCAGGGAAATATTTCTAGAATGAATGGGTGAAAGAAAGAATGATTGGATATACCAGTGGATCAATACGTCATATGCATGGCCACATCTTTGAGACTGCAGCAGCCATCTATAAACACTTAGGATCATAAAAAATTAAGCATGTATTATGCACATACACACATTATTGTATTTATATCCTATGTGTCTTCTAAAACAAATGCAAGATAAATAAAAGGTGAGCTAAAAACAAAAGTACTAATAAAAGGTTCAAATTTGTATGAGTGTACTCCAGTTTAGTGTCTTATATACCCTAGAGACCCTGGCCTAGAACAAGCAAAGTTAGTGAATTTCAAGGGATAAAACTCACTTAAATAATGCTCTAATGAATAGGAATAATGGAAAATGAACAGGAATAGGAAGGAAAGAAAGAAATGGTTTCAGGTAAGTTTAGGACTCCCAGGGCCTGGGACTTTAGGTTGATCTGAAGAAAGCTCTGAAATTGTACGCTGTCTTCAAAAGCCCTGTACAAGAAATCTCCAAGTCTTGCTGATAGAGTGCCCTGTCCTCTGAGGACCAGTGACGGAATCGTGGAACTAAAGCTGCAGAGAAGCGAGGCCCTGGTAGCCCGCAGGGGTAGTTCAAGGCTCACACTGAAGACACCCGGGCTGAAAATTAAACCACTTTATTTAACATTAGATAATTAGAAGGTGGAGATTAATAGTGGCCTTCTGTACAGAGAAAGAGGTCCCTCTGATTTCCCTGATGGCTGAAATTAAGAGTTTAAGCCCCATGTCGTCCCTGGATGCAGAGAAGAGCTGGCCCAGAACAGCAGTCAACCCCACTGGGGAGGTGAGGGCATTTGATCAGGCTGCTGAGGACACAGGGCCAGGGCAGGTGACCCAGGCAAAGGTCTTATGGTACACAACTGTCTGCATGCTTTTGTCTCCCCAGAGTCCTTATGCCGAAACCCCAACCCCAAGGTGATGGTAGTAGGAGGGGGGACCTTCGGGGCATGATTAGGTCATGAGGGCAGAGCTGATCGTATCGTCCCACTAACCATGGGATTAGTGCCCTAATGAAAGAGACCCAGAGAGTTAGGTAGTACGTGCACCTAGAAGGTGCCCTCTATGAACTAGAGAGCAAGCTTTCACCTGGCGTTGAATCTTCCTTCACCTTGACCTTGGACTTCCCAGCCTCAGGAACTGTAAGGAATGAACAGTAGATTGCTGTAGTCCATCAGCCACCTGGTTTATGGTGCTTTTGTTACAGCAGCTCAAATACACCCAGGAAAAGCACAGAGGAAGGGAGCAGTTGCATCCCACCTTGCCAGCTCCTACGAATTGCCAACTACAGAGCTGGGTGGCACCCTTGGTGATCCCCAGAGCGGGGCAGCAGCCTTGGTGATCCCCAGCTCTGCCTCATCTTCTTCCTTTCTTCCATGCCCAGCCCATCAGGAATCCTGGATTGCTGGTGCCCTAAAGGACACACAGTTCCCTTTGGAGCTGAGTACTCAGCCCCTGGTGAGCCCTGGCTCCCCACACAGCTTTCTTTGAAGGTGTGTGTGGCTGAGACTCGATGTCCTGGGAGGGCAACGGCCACCTCAGAGGTGCCATTATCATCAGACACCTTCTGTGGGGACTGAGCTTCAAGATCGCCTCCCTGATTTGTGCCTGGGTCCCAGAGGGGACTTCTCCCAGGGGCCCAGGGTTGGTCTCCACTCACTGGTGTGTCCACTCCCGTAGCTTATTGATCTTTTCTGTCCTCTGATGAGTTCCTTCTAAAACAAACCAGAAGAAGCCAGGACGCTGGTGGTCCAGGCCTCCGAGCCCTCCTGGCTCCCTCCCTCTCCTGGAAGGCAGCGCAGGCCACCAAGGCTCAGGTGTCATCACCTCAGCTTCTCTTCTTGCTCACCAGCTGCATAGCAGATCGACTCCTGCCCTCTTTGCTGTCCCCCTGCCCATCGCAGCTCCCAGCTGACTTAAAAAAATACAATTTTTTTTCCTCAGTGGAGAGCATCTTGTCCCTGCCTCCTAAACCCTGCAGCGAGGCACTGAGCTGGGGTCAGGCAGTGACTTGCTCTTGATTCTTTGAGGTTTTCTTCTCACACTCATTCTGACATTTCTTCTCTAGTTTATTTATTTAATAATCAGGACACACCAAATTACCACCTTATTTTAAAAATATTTTATGTATGTTCAAATGGTTTTTATTGATGTATTAAAATGATGCCAGTTGGGTTCTCTGTGACAGATTCACAGGTGCACAGAATCGCCCCATTTCATTCCCCAGGACTTTTCCTTTCCCTGTCCTTATCCCTACCTTCTCTTTACTCTACTGGTCTCCCTGGTCTTTAAAAAATTATATGTGTGTGTGTGTGTGTGTGTGTGTGTGTAACTACATTATTACACTCTAGTATGTGTTACACGGTTACACGTCATACACATGTTACACTATTACATAATATAGATAATCATGACCTTGTAGTTCTGGATGAAGGTGGGAAGGGAGGTCAGGAGGGGCTTGAGGTTGAGGGGCAGGAAGAGGGAGGGAAGGGGCAGAGCCCTGGGAATGAGAGTGGCGAGTGGTGCTCTTGGCGCCCTCCCTGGTCGATGCCACCCCCGCTCCTGCAGCTCCTGTGCGTGCCCTGCGCCTAATGGCTGCATAGGATTTTTAAGAGAATGGATTTTGAAGCCAGGCAGCCTGAGTTCCAATTCTGCAATGTTTGGACAAGCTATTCCTCCTCTTTTTGTTCCTCCTCAGTTTTTTCATCTGTAACGTAGGGTCGATCAAAATGCCTTCTTCCTTCCAGGGCGGTTGTGCAGATTGAGGTTTCCTTTTAAAGTGCCCTGAAGGTGCCCAGCGGAGAGCAGTGCCAGGGTTCATGCCAGCCCTGTTGCACACTATCCCACAGCACTGATTTGCATCTCTGCCTCCTAATCAGACCACAATTTCTGAGAGGCCGAGACTCCACCTGTGCCCCTTGGCGTTGCCTGTGAGCCGTGAGTGGCGTAGAATCAATTTTCAATAAATGTTTGCAGAATGGATCAATGAAACCCCAGTTTGTTTAGGAAAGAAATCTTAAACAAAATTTGACTCTTTCTCATACAGTAGATCATTCTCTCTTAGGAACCGTACGCACCCGCCGCCTGGCTCCCTCTGCTCGTGGCCTGATCCTGACGGGGGTCAACGTCGCTCGTGAGGACCTGTCCACGGTCTGCCTCATTATGTGTCATAGCATCTCACTTTGCGTACTGGCTGTCTCAGTCTGTTTTGTGCTGCTGTAACAGAGTACCTACCGGGATGGATTAATTTATAAAGAACAAAGATTTATTGCCTACAGTTCTGGAGGCTGAAAGTCCAAGGGCAAGGAACTTGCGTCTGACAAGGGCCTTCTGCTGCATTGTCCTGTGATAAAACACAAGAAGAGAGAGCATGCAAGGTGCGGGGTGCAGACTCAGCCTCCTGTCAGGACCGCCCTGTGGAGACTGAACCACTGCCTCCATACTGCACTACTTCCTGAACGAGGGCAGGGCCAACCGCCCCTCAGAGGTCCTGCCTCTTAACACAGTGGCTTCGGAGATTCTTCCCAGCACAGGAACTTTGGGGGACATGTTCAAACCACAGCATTCATTGTCAACAGATGTCTTCCAACTTATGCAATATTTTAAATGGAATCTGCTAGTGATTCTAGAAGGTTCTTCCCAAATCCTCACCCTCCTCGCCCACCGCATCCCTACATCTAAGGTGTCATGTTGCAGCTGGGTTAAAAATCCTCACGTCCCCGCAGGCCCTGGCTGTGCCAAGGGCTTGGTGGTCCTTGGCCTGTTCCTTGCTCTGGGTTATCTCTACGTTTCTTCCTGCTCCCCCCGCCCCAGCCTGGTTTCTCCCTCCGTAGCTGTGTGTCATCAGTGGCTGGCAGTGTCCGCTCTGACCCTCTCACTCACATGAGAGATCGGAGGCTGGTTAAACTCGCCCACAGAAACCAGAGACAAGGAGGACCAAGACGCAAAATGCCAGGTTAGCTCTCGGCTACAACAGCCTGCGCCTCCCTGCACAGAAGAGTCTGTGTTTGCTGCTTCAGAGGCCAAAACATCTACTACAGAATGGGGAAAAATAAAAATAAAAACAAACCTTAACTTTATGCAGAGTCAGTTCCAAAGGAAAAACTATTGATGCTTAGAGTTTATTTTCCTGATAAAGTTTGGTGACAGTGATGTTTCGTATCAATTAACTCAGAATTAAATCACTTATGAACAAATCTATCAAATGGAAAGGCTCACAGCCTCAGTGAAGAGTGAGTTCATTGTGATTATCCAGTTCTGCTTCAAGAACATGATTAGCTACATTTTAATAGCAGTATCCAGAGGCCTGACTATAAGCTTCTAATTCTCATTAACAAAACTTCATGCTTGGCTAGCAGTCCTTGAACTGCGATCGGCTGCAGTAAGAACACGCTGCTTTTGGATCTGTTAAATCATCCAGACACCACAATCTTAATTAGACATTTGAGCTAAACTGAGTGTTAGACATTGAGGGTTCCTTTAACTCTTCCTTCTTAAAACAGATCTGCTATTTCTTGCCTGAGTCAAAAATATAAAGCGCTCTGGAGAGAGAGCTGGGGAGGGGTCATTTAGTTCTGTCCTCCTGCCTGGCATCTGCAAAACCATTGATGGAATTCAGACAAATCAAAGTGATGATTAGCTCCTGGTTGTCAATTGAGCAGGTGTCCATTCTGCTGACCCATTAACTGTGCATAACTGTTTTCCATCTGTGTCTGTTACTCTAATGAAGAAAGTACCTTTAATGACGGTCCAAGCATGGTGTGAAAGACAAGGAAAACACATCCGGGGAGCTGCCTAAACCTGTCTGTCCCTTTCATTCATCCAGGTGATCTGTGTCCTCACAGTACTCACAGATTTAATAGCAAGCCGTCTCTCAGTTTTGCTCCAATAAGGACAAGTGACGAAAGTGTAAGAAATTTCCAAGTTTTATTTATTTATTTATTTTTTGCATTATTTCAGATAAAATTGAATGATCGCACAGTGTTCCCATATCTTAAGATTTATGGACACACAGCTTGGCAAAATGCCTCTGAACTGGAACATCCTTTCTCATCTCAAATCCCTAGGCTTGCTCAGCCAACTGAACCAGCAGCCAACTCAGGACCTTAAGTGTGTGTCTCATTTAATTGATGTGTGTGCGAGGGGGACAGATGCTAGAGGAGGCGTAAAGTCACCGGGGTCCTATGAGCGCAGTACAGGAGTGGGGGAAGTTAAAGCTGTGTTCTTGCAGGAGGGAACATCCGTGAGAACTAAGAGGGGGTCCCTACAGAAGCAAGCCAGTCCCTCCCAATGAGCAGCACAAGGCCCTGGCATCTGAGGTCATCAGATGCGTCAGAGTCCGCTCCTGCCCAGCATGCCTGGAGGAGTGTGTGCCCCCATCCCACAGGACAGGACCACCTTCTCCGAAGACATGGGACTAAGGATGCTTCAGGACTGGAAGCAGCTCCTCCTTCCAGAGGAGAGTGAATGAAGGGAAACCTCCCCAAGTAAATCCAGCATTTTTCTCTCAGAGTCTTTAAGATGCTAGAGCCGGGCATAGAAAGCCCACACAACAGCACAGAGCCTCTTTCTCCAAAGAAATTGATATTTTTTTCCAGAGAAAAAAATATATAAATACCAACATGGCAATGGGGGTGGGAGAGATTTCCCAGCAAAAGTTCAGTTGCCCCTCAGTCGAGACGTCACGGGGCGGATGAGCCTCATCCATGCAGGGAGAACTCAGTCCTGCTCCTCAGGGTGTCCTGCACAGGATCAAGAATCCTGTGTTTTAGAGAAAGTTTCCAACATGCAAAAGAACAAAGGAAGGAATTAGGAACAAAATGAAGAGAGTAGAAAACTCCAAAAAGACTGTAGAGCACAGTCCCTTGGTGTCTGTAGGGGACTTGTGCCAGGACCTCAAGGATGCCGAAGTCTGTGGAGGCTCATGTTCCTTAAGTAAAGTGGCACAGAATGTGCACATAACCTACCTGCCCCCTCCCCTATATTTTAAATGACCCCTAGGTGACTTATAATGCCTAACATGATGTAAGCGCTGTATCAATAGCTGTATTGTTTAGGGAACAGAGACAAGAACAATGTTCAGTTCAGATGCAATTTTTCCCCCAATACTTTTGATCTTCAGTTGGGTGGAGCCGTGGAACCCAGCTATGGAGGACCAACGGCAGCTTCCATCACCAATGAGGCGGTGAGATGCAGGACCCTGGAGCCCTACCAGGATGCTCTAAAAGGGAAGAAGCAGCAGGAACGAGCTCTCAGAGATTAAAAGCATCGTCAGACTTCAAATTCTGTGTAAAAGGGATGATGCAATATGGATAATTCCAGAAAGGCAGATAGAAAGATGAGGGCATGGCAACCCAGGAATTAAACGTAAGACAGTGCAGCAACCCCAGGAGTTCAAGTTCAAGAAAGACAGAACAAAGAAAATGGCACTGAAGAAATGATCAAAGACCATTGTAGGGAATTTCCAGAATGAAAGGACAGGTCAGGCAAATGACCATGGAGACCCGGCACAAGGGGATCAGAAGGCTTGATTTCAAAAGCTGCCAGAGAGCCAAACAGAGGACCCAGGAAAAACAAAGGCACCCAGTTTCTAAAAGGGAACATCGGAAGCCAAAAGACCGTGGAGTTGTCCCTTCAGAAACTGGGTAGGAAAATGGCACCTGACCTGGAATTCCATATGGGAGCCAAAGTATTTTCCAGCTATGTGTATTTAATATGAGGGCAGGAAAGGATTTCCAGGACAGTGAGGGCGAGTCCAATGAGCGCGACTGGGAAGGGGAGGGACCAGAAGTGAATCTCCAGATAGCGAACCAAACCAGGAGGATCAGAAGTCCCACAACTCTGGGGAAGGGAGGCACGTCTCAGGTGTGGTGGAGGGTGGATGGCCCCAGCCAGTGAAAATCAGGCCAATGGGGGACAGGTGCTACATGCAGAGGAGCAAGCATCCTTGGAGGACAGGTGGCTAGCGTGCTCCTGACTCAGCAGTGCTAACTACGGGATGCTTAGCCACTGTAGCAAACGTGCCCAGTGCTGCTGGAGTAAAACCTGTAAGGCCTCACTGCCTGGGAAAGGTAAGGCGGGGAGCAAAACCAGAGTCCTCACTCATCAAGCCTGGAAGTTATTATGTCTTAAAATGAACTAATGGACATGGTGGTAGCGAGATCTTACTTAGAAAAAAAAGGAATTAGTGAGAAAAGTAGCTACAAGTTATTGAACACGGTCGCTTCTTGTACGTTAGGTAGGAATCTGCTGTTTTTAGCACCAGCCTTTAATTTTTATATGGCTTTTATAACCAACTTTTATTACTTTGGAACATTTAAAGTGAAACTGAAATATGAATGATGGATGAGCACAGGGTGCCTTCTCGTGCTCTGTCGCACAGCACGGGGCTGTGGCTGGCGGTAATTAATTGTATGTTTCAAAAGAGCTAACGGAGAAGATTTTAATCCTTTCCAATATAAAGCAGTGATATGTGTTTAAAAGTGTTGGACATGGTGACTACCCAGACCGGGTCGACCCACGTTGCATGTGTGTATTGGGATATCACTCTCTGCCCTGGGAACACCTGTAATTATGACATGAGCAGGAGAGCCTTTCTAGGGCTCAGGGATGGCAAGCGCTGCCACACAGCCAGCTCATTACAGTCTCTAAGTCCGTCGCTCGTTAGAGCACTGGTTGCTATGATAGGCTTTATTATAATCCAAGCCAGAGGTCTGTCTGTTTATATGAACTTCAGGACTCATCTCGACGAGGGGCTGAGCCCATGGAGAGGCCACTGAGCTCTCGCCGTCTACGGCTTCTTTTGTTAATTCATTAAACTTCATGCTTCATCCTCTCTGGAAATCACCGACAAACCAACACCGGAAGGCTTACAGCTGCAGTTGCTGACAGTATCAATTATTTAGTTTTCTGCCAATTCCTATTAGACTTTTTCTAACTGGAGAATTTACACTGCGTTATTGAATTAAAAACAGAGCGGAAAGCTTTGGGGAATTTAAACTAATTAGCCAGCATTTGTAAACTCCTTTGTTCACAATCATTTGTTTACATGACTAATTCAACCTTTTAATTATGGAGGCCCACGTGGACCGAGGGGTGCCACTGTGGCCGTCCTGGGCCAGGCATGGGGATTCTGACATGGCAAAGCTCATTTTTTCTTCATGATGTGGTATGCTGCCCGCTCGCTGGCACCTGACATTGCACATCAGCATGTCTGAGCACACCTGAGAGGAATCCTCAGGCTTCCCAGAGTGCCTTTCTCTGGGCAGCTCCTGACCTGGGTCAGCAGGGCAGCTCTGAATCGCCCACCTTCTCGCCCTTTCTGATCTGTGTGGGTCTCAGAATCATGATGAATTTTTCAAGGCTAAGATCTTCCGCGATCCCTCGGTCAGCAATCTCATGTGTAGCTAGTAACCACTCCCGGTCCCATCTGGGCTGGGCGGCCGTCAGGTTGACTGCATGGCTTGATTGCCTTGGTAAAGGGGGCAGGGCAGATCGCACCCACCCCGTGGACCGTGAGCGTGAGGGTGTGGTTCTAGCGGATACAGGAGGCCCCTGTATCTAATCCACAGAGTCCGGAAAGAATCGGATACATCTTCAAATTGTGTTTCTTTGTGATTTCTTGATGGGAGTTGCTGAAATGCACCTTTCCTAACAGGAATATAGATGTACATGTCCTCAGAGTGATTCTGAAAAGGGGATCCCTGCTGGTGACAGCTGTACATCTTAATTCAGTATAATAACTTCAGCAGAAGAATCTTGAGCCTAAGGTGCTGGTCAGGCATCTCCCTTGTGGATCTTGTCCATCAACGGACATCCACAAAGATGCTCTGCATCCTGAAGAACAAGTGGGCGGATGTACAATGGAGTGTGTGGATGAAACAATCAACCTCTTCACGTCTGCTGGGTCCAGTGAGAAGTGATGACCCTCAATAGGCAAGCTGATGTCCTGGCCAAGTAGATCAAAGCGTGGGTACTGAGGCCTCGTAGGCATGGAGCACTTAGAGATTCCTCTGCCCTGTACGTGCCAGGCAACGTTCTGCTCCACAACAGGCCATGTCTATTTTGTGGTCTTTACACCCCAAGTTTGTTTTTCAGGGCTGGAGTCAACTGAGGTCTGTGTTGCCATTTCTGTAAAGTGGTGGGTTTGGCGGATTTGGGGGGCTGTTAGTTAAAATTCAAAGAGGATCTTGTTTCTACTTCCTCCTGCTCACATCCAGTAGGAGAGTTTTCACTTAATTTCCCCAGTTTTATGCTGAGGTGCAAATGAGGGCGATCGCGGCAGGTAGCCCACGTGGCCAGCTGTAAGGCAGGACTTTCTGCCTTTGCATGTCATCGCCAACGGGTGGCACCTAGTCAGGACTGTTGCTACTGCAAAGGACAAAAACCGACACCAATCAATGTGAGAAAAATGGCATTGACATTCCCACAGTGGAGAAGCTTAGAAGCACATGGGGCTGCAGATTTGCTGAAATTCGGTGCTCAGAATTAGCGACACAGCAAATCTCAGCCGTACTTTCTAATCTGTTGACTCAATTTTAGGTAATATCACCCATAAAGGGTAAAATAACACATACACACACACACACACACAGCCTGGATCTCCCATGAGCTAAGGTTTTCTTTATCTTGGCTGTTTTTTGCTATAACCCTAGAACTCAGGACACTGCCCAGCACATAGTAGATGCTCAATACTATCTGTTGAATGAATGATAAAATATTTCTTTTGGGCTCTTGTGCCCAATCTTGAAGCCAGTGCTGGGGTCAATTCTGGCTAATTCGTGCGGCTAACTGTGGAAGGTATGCTGCCCTCGGAAACCCAGGGACTATGGTCAGAAAAGGGAGAAACAGACGCTGAGATGGCGGCGTGGCAGACCCGCACGCCTTGGAGGCCAAGCCGAAGGTTCCTGGTGAAATCATGGGGCAGAGATGTAATACCGGAGCCACGCGGTCCTGAGACAGAGGGGTAAGAGAGGAACAGGACGTTATGGGGAAGAGAAGGAGCGGGGCCAGACCAACAAGGTCTGCGCCAGAGGACGCCACCAAGGCAGCGAACGGGTTCAGTCCGAGAGCAGCCGGGCTCAACGGCCACGATGAACGAGGTGGCAGCTGGAGGAAGCTTGCCCTCCGCCTGCCGGCCCGTGTGCTCCCCCGGCGTCCAGCGTCTGAGAAGGCAGCACGCATCGCGTTTGGCTTTCATGGGGGAAGTGTGGTGACTGGGACGTGAGAGGCCCACCCAGAGCCTCCATCGGCCTCTAGGTTTTCCCGCCCTCCTTGCAGTTGACTGGCTGTGTGAGAAGGAAGCACAAGGCTGAACAGCAAGGGCCTCCAACAGCAGGTGGCCCTTCTCCAGGTTTTCTTCACCGATCCCTCCCTGCCTGTTACACCAGAGCAAGGAGACCTCGGAGTCCCAAGAGAGCCAGCCACACACAGCACAACCCAGGCCCCCAGTCACTACCTCAGGGGAAGCCGGACTACATTAGACATGCGCCAAAAGTAAAACCTGGAGTCTGGATTAAGCCGCTGATATTTGGGAATTTTTTAATCTCAACTCGTTTTAGTTCTTCCTGAATAGTGGAGAAGCCGGGAGAAGAGTCAGGGGGGCTCTTGCAGTGATACAGACGTAGAGGTGGCGGCTTGGAACAACATGGAAGGAAAGGAGATGTTAAAGAAAGTTGGGGTGTTGGACATATTATCCAGATAAGGCCAAGAGTACTTGATGAAGGCTTCGCCTGGAATAGAGAGAAAGGGAAGTCTTCATGCGTCAAGATCATTGGCCTGAGCAACGGGGACAGGGTTGATCTTTACTGACGCCAAGAAGATGGTGGGGAAGGAGGTTGGAGGGAGAGGGAAATAGAGAAACTGGGAGTTACATTTCAGGCATGTGAGCTGGAGCTGTGTCCACCTGGCCCTCCAGTAGAGAGGGCAAGGGGACAGATGCTCATACACCTGGAGTTGAGAGGAAAGGCCCAGGAGGTGGCCGTGAATCCAGGAGCTGGCCCTGTTTGGAAGTGTTTCCGGCCACCATGAGAAGAGACGGGATCCCTAGTGCAATGATCACACAAGGGGCAGAAGAGGCGCTGGGTCTGGATTCTGTGGTGTTCCAGTGTTGACAGATGGGAGAACGGAGGAGGGACGAGGACAGGACACTCACAAGTCCTCACTAGAAGAGGGAGAAGGAGGCCCAAGACAGATCGTGTGGGAAGCAGGAAGGGGAGCGTGGAGACCCGGGGTAGACGCTGCTGGCACAGGTCGCAGGGAGAGGGAGGTGTGGCCACCGGGCTTTGCAATGTGGAGACCCGGTGTCCTGGACAAGCTGCTCCAGTGAAGGGGCGAGGACAAAACCTTATTTGATAGCGTCAAAGAGAGAACAGGAGTTGGGGGCGGAGCCTGAGAATTTGGAAAGAATAAGCAAAGGCACCTTTTCCAAGTAGCTGGCTCTCCAACAAAGCCCCCCATTTCATGTGGTGGGAAAAGATGGCTTTTCCTCTTGCTGTGGTCATCCTGTCCTACCCGTCTCTGGCTCAGCAGCGCCTCCAGCCCCATCACTCCCTTCCATCTCTGTCCAGCCCCATTTCTATTCTCAGGCACTGGAGAGAGAGCCGAGTCCTCTGCACACCCCCACCTGCTCCTCCCTCCCACCTCCACCTGGAGCGACTCTCGAATCAGACACCACCCTGGTCGGGCCCAGGGTGGCACATGAAATAGAGCTAACACGATAGAAGGGGGTCTTCAAGCCTTTTTGTTTATGAATCCCCAAGACAATTATGAAGAACTACGAGGCCATTTCCCCATGCCCCTGACCTCACCTTGGGCATCTCCATACTGTGTGTTAGGAAGGATCTATATTAGGGCGTGGCCTCTGCCTACGTGATTTTATGGACTTTGGGCATTGCTCTGAGGCGCAGGCCATCGGCAGGCCGGGGAAACTGTGATAGGCTACTGTGATAGGCTGAACGTGTGTGTCCCTCCTGTGTCCCTCACTTGAAACTCTACCTGAGGGTATCGGGAGGCTGGCCTTCGGGAGATGAAGAGGTGGAAGGTGAGGCCCTTGTGGGTGGGGTTAGTGCCCTCCTAGGAAGATCTCTCCCCTCCTGCTTCCCTCTCTCTGCCACGTGAGGATGCCAAGAGAATGTGGCCATGTGTCGACCAGGAAGACTGCCCTCAGCAGACACCGGATGTGCCAAGCACTGTGGTCACGGACTTCTCAGCCTCCCAGGACCCTGACAAAGAAATGTCTGTGTTTACTCTGCCTGGTCTGTGCTCTTCCATTACAGCAGCCTGAGCAAGACAGTGGTCTTCATCCATCTTAAGGGAGAGGAGGGAAGACCGGAGCAAGGTCAGAGCTGTCTGGTAAGCAGCCAGCAGCCAGTCCTGCTGGTTGGAGAGGAGGCCGTTCCTGTGACTGGCTAGTGTCACGGTCCAGCTCTGCCACACTTCTCTGTAGTTGGTGTGCTGAACGCCTGGTCCTCAGTGTGGTGCTGCTGGGAGGCGGGGAACCTTCCAGGGGGAGGCCTAAGGGGAGCACTGTGTCCCTGAGGGGGATGCCTTTGAGGGAGATGGTGGGAACCCCGTCTCTTCTCTCCTTACTGTGTCTGCGTGACGAGGGGCCTCGTTCTGCCACCTGCTCCCGCCATGATGTCCTCTCACTCCAGGTCCAAAGGCACTGGGACCCACAGACCATGGAGTCAGCCTGCTGAAGCTGTGAGTCAAAATAGCCCTCTGTCTTTATCTGTTGACTGTCCTGGGTGTATGTGGGCAGCTGGCTGAGGCACGGTGACCGTCCATCTCCATTAGTCACCATTGCAAGGTGGCCTGAGTTTTTGTGTTACTTCATCATGACAGGATTGCTGTGTCTGTGTCGTGCTCTGTGAGATTGTTAATACTGAGCAGAACACCACCGTCCAGTCCTAAGAAAGAGCCCTCACTGGTCACTCCAAGGCCTGCTGTCCTTTCATAGCAAGGGATGCTTTCCTCATTTTTGGTGTTATGGTTTGTATCTCAAACGTCCCCCAAAAGCTGATGTGCTGGAGATTTAGTTAGTCCCCCTGCAAAAATATTCCAAAGATGGGCAGTGGGGAGGTTACTGGATTAGGAGGACTATAACTTCATCAGTGGATTAATCCACAAAATGGATGCATAATTTGAATGAACTACTGGAAGAAGGTGAAAACGAGGCAGGTGGGGACAGTTAGAGAAAGTAGGACACTTGGGTTGTGCCCTTGGGGACTATATCTTGTCCCTGGCCCCTTTCTCTCTCGGCTTCACAGCTGCCATGAGCCAAGAAGCTTCCCTCCACCAGGACCTTCTGCCATGATGTTTTGCCTTCCGGCCCAAAGCAATGGAGCCAGCTGACCACAAACTGAAACCTCAGAAATTGTGAGCCAGAATCCACCTTTCCTCCTCTAAGTTGCTAGGGTCAGGATTTGGACTAACACACTTGGTTCTCCCTTTTAGCCAAGGCCAGGGGGCATCAGGCCGCAGGACATTAATTCATGATGTCCAGATTGCTCAGGTTTGCTGATCGAGAGCAGGAGCATTTTTCTGCACCTCATTTGCAGTTAGACTAGGGTCAATCTCTCCTCTTGCTTCTGCTGGCAAATGACATGCAGAATCATGAATGTGCTGGTCACTCCACAGTGGCATTTAAGACCCTGAGTACATAGGCTAATGGTAACAGAGGCAGTTACCAGGAACCACAGGATAATTAGTCCTTGGAACTGGTCCCAAAGCACGAGGTCTCATTTATCAAACTCGTGTCTTGAAAACTTGCCCCAGAATCTACCGGGACTGTTGGAAAGGACCTGATGGTCTTTTCCTTTCCTCTAGTCTTGATGCTTTTTGTTTGCTCTGTGCTATTTATGTAGGTACAGGGATTGCAGGGGACATTGAGAGCTAGGTGATGTCCAGGCAGCTCAGGACAATGAGCTACACCAGTCCCTTGGGCTTCCAGGGCGAATGTATTCTTTATGACATCTGTTAAGGTCAGGGGCAAGGTTCAGATCATCGCAACTCAGAGAGTTTGCAAGATGAAGGTATCAGCTTCCCAGGCATGTCCCCCTTGGGGGTCTGGCAGGGGCCGTGGTTTTACATGTCCAATAGTCTGCAACACTCATCCCCACACACAGGATACGTTGGTATAAAGTAGTAGGTGGAGGTCTGATATTTGCTTAAGAAGAATCCTGGGGGACACAGACTCTGTTGGGGGTCTAAATATCATTTATCACTACAGGATTGAACCAATTTTGTGTTCATTGCTTAGGGCTTTCTGTAGGGGTCAGGGAATCTTTTTGTTTTAAAACAATTTAAAAGTCGTGGACTAAGGCCAAACCACTTACCTCTTTGTGTTGTGGATCCTTGTCCTTTGTGTTTGTGAGTTGGTGGGTCTGGGTGAAGGTGGTTCATTTAGTCCTCTATGCTGATCTAATTTCTGTGAGATGCCTACATTTTGAGGGTAAAGTTAGCCTGTCTAGCCAAATATTTCGGCGATTTTTAGCTTTTTGTTTTCCTTTTTAGGTTTGGACCATCAATGAGAATGATTAAATCAGGAGCATTTAAGGCTGTCTCTAGAATGTCTAAAAAAGGCAAGAATAGTTCCCTAACAGAAGTTGCTTTTCCCCAAACAGAAGAAGAAACCAGAAGATGGAAAACCAAGAGCTGTTGAGCTCATTTATTTCAGTGAATACTCCTTCCAGTTAAGTATTGGATGAGAGAAAAATTCAATGAGTAAATATAAATCAATAATATCATCCAACACAACTAAACAATTTGTTAATATGTTGCCTTTTCAAAAAGTAAGGATGAATTAGATTTAGTGACCAGCGTTTTGATTCTGGTTCTTCCTTAGAATTGTCCAGCCACCCTGAGATCACTGGCTAATTAAATAGTTGTCTGAGGTCTTCAGCAAGCTGTGGTTGGAACAATTCTTATTCAGCTGACACATTAAATCCTTCTGCTTTGTAGCAGTGCAAGAATGTTTCATAACATTGAACCCTTTAAGGAAACATCCATTATGATCATTTCATTTATGGAATATAATCTATATATGTAATTTTTTAAAAAATTTTAAACAAGCCATGGAGATAGTGAGAAGGCAAGTGACCCATTAAACAAATGCCATTTAGAAAGTTTAAAAATGAAACAGTGAACTCTGTATTCACACAAATGAAATTCCATATGCCATCAGTTGTTTTACAGGGTAAAGTATGTTTTAAGGACAGGCGTGTGCCCCAAACACTGGTTTTGTCTTGGAGCTAAAGCCTTTCCCCCTCACCTCATAGCTGGAGTAGCCAAGGCTATTATATAAATGTGCTTTTCAGGAAAGGAAACACTCCTTAGTAATTTATTGTGCGAACAAAACAACTGAACAATTTTTAAAATGAAATTAAAAAAAAAACAAAACCTTTAACCTTTCTTTCCTCATGAGAGGGAATAAAGGAGGCAGCCAGCTTCAGGAAGGTATGAAATTATCCCTACAAAAGGCTAATTATGTTTTCTCTATGAAAAGAAGACAGAAAGTTTAGACAGAGAAAAACAAATCTTGACATATATACACACAAAAGAAAATGACATGCAGCTGGTTTTGCTATAAATTTTTCTTTTTTGACAATTTTATCAGCCCAAACAATTAAAAAGTCAGCAATTATTAATTCTGAGGTATTGAAACAAAGGAGCTGGTGACTCTGGGTGGAACAAAATGATCTCTCTTCCAGACGAACAAGACAGTGTCCCCTCCTGGGGATGTACTCTGTTTTAGTTCAAGGATACCTTTCACATGAACAACCTTGTTGCTATCAAAATTCCCTAAAGAGTCTTCAGCCAATTAAAACTGGCCCTGGGGAAACTGTCCAGTTAAAGAGAGAAGCAGCTCATGACGGTGATAGTGTGAAAAGGAGAAAGGATGGTGGGGGTTGGCTCCAAAGAGGCAGGGCTGTGGGCCAACGACACCCTGCAGGAACCACTGGGGCCTTCAGGGGGGTCCCTGTGTGAACTCAGGGGGTCCTCATGTGCATTCACACCTGATCCTGACCAGGGCCCACATCACCCAGCAGGGAGCAGGCCAAACCTCCTGACTGCAGGCAGACAAGATAAACAGGCATTCTTAGGGAGCCCACGTGTTATGGTGTAGACATGAGGCATCTCCCTAAAGCTCATGGGTGAGACAATGCAAGAAGGTCTACAGAAGAAACGATCGGGTGATGAGGGACTTAATCCAGTTAGTGCATTGATACCCTTATCAGAATTAACTAGGTGGCGAGGTAGATTATTAACTGGAGGTAGATAGGGTATGGCTGGAAGAGGTGGGTCACTGGAGGTGTGACCTTGGGGTATGTATTTTGTCTCTGGTGAGTAGAGGTCTCTCTCTGCTTCCTATGTGATGTCTTGAGCAGCTTTTCTCTGCCACACTCTTCCACCATGATGTTCTGTCACCTTGAGCCCCAAGGAATAAAGTTGACCTTCTCTGGACTGAGATCTCTGAAGCTGTGAACCCCAGATAAACTTTTCCTCCTCTAATTGTTCTTGTCAGGTCTTGTCACAGCCGTGAGAAAGCTGACTAAACCGTCACATTAGTCAGCTTCATGTTACTGCAATAAAATACCTGAGGCAGTTTACTTATAAAGAGGGAAGGTTCATTTGGCTCATGATTCTTGAGATTCCAGTCCAAGAACAGGCAGCCCCATGCTTTGGCCTCTAGGAAGGCATAGAGGTAATGAGAGGCAGCACATGTCAGAGCAAACTGCCCACGTGCCACGCCGGGAGCCAGGAGAGAGAAGACAGGCCAGGGTCCTGCAGTCCCCAAGGTGACACCCCCAGTGACCTCAGAACCTCTCAGCTTGCCCCTCTAAGGGTCCTACCATCTCTCAATGGCACCACCCTGGAGATGAAGCTTTGACACAGGGCCTTGGGGACATTCACCCAGGGCACAGCACTGAGGACATTCACACCACGACAGCACTGAGGAACCCTCCTTATGAGGTACTAAAATGGGGACTCTAGTCAAATTTGCCCCCAGAGATACTAGTCTCAGTGGTCACACTCAACTCTTGGGCCCTGGGGACAGTTCAAGGACACATTTAGAACCATTCCCATGGTCTACCTGTGATGGTCAGAGCTGCGTGTCACCTTGGCCAAGCTACGGCCCAAGCCCTGTTGTTCAGTCAAACACTAGGTTCTGTCCTGTGAAGCCTTTTGTAGATGTGATTCGAGTCCACGGTCAGTTGTTTTCAGTTAAAGATGGGCCTAGGTTGTCTGAATGGCCTGATTCAACCAGCTGAGAGGTCTCAAAGGCTGAGCCTTCCATGAGGAATCTCACCTGTGGCTAGATGTTTCGGCATCTAGCATCTTCGGCGTCCTGATGGTCTGCCCTCCAGACCCTGGACCCACCGAGCCAGGCCCACCATTGCATAAACCAATTTGTTGCAAAGAGTTTCTTAATCTCCAGCTCCTCCTGTTTCTACAGCTCCCTGTGGACTTTTCCTATGATGGAAAAGTAACACTCAGGACGGATAAGCAGATAGACCCCAGGAACAGGGATTAGACAACTAGAAAACAATTGAGCCAAACAAAAAGATAAACCTGATCAGGCAAATAAAAAATGTTAGAGAGCAACGTATTCCAAAGAAAACGAGACCAACCCACCCGATGCTCAGGAACTGAACACGATGCTGGTGCGGCCTGGGCGCAAACCTCCACCTTAGGCTCACGCAGGGGCCTCTCAAAGCACTGGACACAGAGGGTCTTGGTGTGGACACTGAGGCCAAGTCCAGGTCTCGGTTTCAGGTGACAGCTGGACCGTGGTGACACAGCTCTTTCTACCAGTGCCCTCCAGCCAGACGTAGCAGGGCCGCACCAATGGCTGACAACGTTGGCTCGTTGCTCAGCACAGTGGGGAGAGCACCGCATGGGGGCCTGCTGGGCACTCCGTAAGAGCGTTGGCCAGGGCGTTGCCCAGCCTTGGACACTGCTGAGGTCATGGTTGGCGGGGGCGTAGATGGAGAGGGCTTTTGGCTGGATTGCATGCTGTCAGGAAGAGGGCGATTCTATGGTCGGGTGTCTCGGCTGGGCTCGTCTGGACAGAGGAAGACCTGAGCAGAGCACAGGTAGAGCTCCAGAGTCCTGCGCCAGTGAATGACGGACATGCTTTCCCAGAGATGGGCCCTTCTGTCCCCGTGTGAGCGTCACAGAGTGTGCGCACACGAGCTAGGGTGACTGCAGCATCCCCTGGGCCATGGCTGTGACTGTGGTCCCTCGCTGATGGACACTGGCTTACGTGGCACAGGACTGGCCTTAAGAAAGAGCAAGGTGCTTCACACCAGCTGGGAGAGGGTGACTTGGCACTCTGGTGGTTTTGTCTGGTCTGTGCGTCACTGAGATTCTGGAACCGTTTTGCTTGTTGCAGTTGCTATTCTTCCTCTTGGCACCATGGCCACAGGATGGCAGAGCCCCCATCTGATGCTGGTGCTCTGTGTGATGGCTGAGATCCAGCCAGAGGACATCAGGGGCCAGCTGCGACCAGCAGGCCAGCACCAAACAAGCTCCAAGTCTTCCCTGCAAGTGGCAGGTCAGTGCTTTGCTTTCTCAGCACATGAATTGAACTTGTTTTAAAATTTCCTATGACCTAAGATTCGTTTTTCAAAAATATAGGCTGAGTTTCAGTATAATAATTATTATATCCTGTTGTCCCAAACAATACAAATATCTAAAATATTGTGATCACTACTAAACATAAGAGTCTATTAGAAATTGCATCTCTTGAGAAAAAATTTTCATTGAGGGCCTGCATCTATGAATAAATGTTGCTTATTCCATGAATGAAGAGTCAGTGTGAATTTCACTCCTATTTTCTGTTTTTACTTATTTAAGTGCTGAGACAACTCATCTTGTTAAAGGAGAAGGGGGCAGAATTAAAGAAACAACAGTGACACCCTAGTTTTTCAGCTTACTTGTGAAACATTCATATCGATACAGCACTTCCATAAACGGATTTTAGTGGTCCGCCCGTATATACTGTGCTGTGGTTTAGAGATGAGGTGTTTCCCCCAAAGCTCACGCATGAGACAGTGCAGCAAAGTCCAGAGGTGAAGCGAGGGGGTTGTGGGAGCCTTAGCCTCAGAGCATTAATCCACTGCTAGGGATTAACTGGGTGGGGGCTCTAGGCAGGCAGCACGTGGCTGGAGGAGGTGGGTCACTGGTGTGCTTGTGGGGTTCATATTTGCCCTTGGTGAACAGAGCTCTCTCTACTTCCTGGTGGCAGGTCCTGGCTGCTGACCTCCTCCACGCTCTTCCGCCATGATGCTCTGCCTCACTCTGGCCCAGAGCAATGGAGTCGGCCGTCTGTGGACTGAGACCTCTGAAACTGTGAGGCTCAAATAACCTTTCCTTCCTCTGATTGTTCTTGTCAGGTCTTTGGGTCACAGTGGTGAAAAACCTAAGTAACACACTGTAACCAGTCCCCAAAGGGGAAAGCCATGAACGGGAGAGAACCTGACTTGCGAAAGGACCCGTCACTCAGTGGTCAGGGCCAGTGTGTCCTCAACCCCAAGATCAACATTTTAGATTCTCCTTTGTTCAGAACCCAGAGGGCTCCTGTCCCCTGTGGAGTAATGTACAGGTGTGCAAGTGACAGGTGAGAAGTCTGTCTACCTTTGTAAAATGGGAAGAAAATGGTTTGAGGAAAGCCGAGGGCTGAGAGTCCATCCTGCTGCGGCTACGGGCGGGCTTCAGGTGAGACAGCTTTAGCAGAGAATGAAAGGACAGATGAAAGCTACACGCCGATGCCCTTAGACGTCTGCCCGCAACCTCAGGATCACCTGTGCTTTATTTAGAAGACTTGCCAAATGATCCATCGATTTTTTTTCCCTGTGATATCTGCCTTACCAATTATAGGGTCATTATGGACCCACCATCCTTTGGTGTATGGGTTTGCATGCTGCCCTCCCGTCTCCTGCAGCGCTAACACATGGCTTTCATACAAAGAAGGTTCTACAAATGGGAAAATCCATCGTGTTGCTTGAGGGGAGACAAAACCATTTGTGAACGGCAGCCTGTGTGCCAGGAGGACCAGTCAGTGCCTGGCACAGCAGTTCCTGCCAATGGAGAGGAGGCTAATAATTGGTTATTGATTGAAGAATACTATTTATTGCTTTGGAGCCCTACTGTGCCGTGACACATCTACGCGTGTATGGAGACACGAGCGTGCACACACACACTTCCGTGCCCACATGTGCTGCAGTAGCCCTACAAGTTAGGCACTACTGTGTTCATTTGACCAATGAAGAGTCTCGAAAGAACTTGCTCAAGTTGTAGAGCTGATAAGTGGCTATATGAAGATGCTGGTCCGGTTCCGAATCAACGGTTGTCCTGATCACAATGCATCACCTCCTCGTCCCAGCTGGACTTCAGTCCTGGTTCTTTTGAAGAACGCACAGCAGTTTCTTAAACAGAGCAGAGCGCCCCTGCTTTCTTCCACCTACAAGCAGGAGGAAGGGCAGGCGAGTCTTGTGCCTGGGAGGACGATGTGGGATAGAACAAGTGGAATACCAACACAGCCCGTGGAACCCCGTAGTTAATAAATGTTGGCCCCCTCTGTGTCTTGATAGGAAGGAAAGAAAAGTCAGTCAGGAGAACTTCAAATGGATATCTTTTGCTTTTGGTTTGATTTGAGGACATTTTGAAGAAAAAAAACATTTTCCAATTGGCCAGATCTCAAACTCAAGTAGACCAGCTGATTGGCTCTTTTGAAAGCCTGTCTTCATGCAGGTCCACTTCAAAACAATTCAAGGAAGATGGATTCACTCCAAACTGCTAAGATTAGAAACTCTCCATGGTTTCCCATCATTCTGAGAGGTAGAATGCAGCCTGAGAATGGAATATAATTGGGGGCATAGAAGCATCTCTGGATTTCTTATTTCTCTTCTCATTTCCTCCAGAAGCATGCATATTGGATATCTTGGCATGCAGATGTGACTCAGGGGTACTCATGCTCTACCTGTGAAATCAGCAAAGGACATCAGCGTGTGTCACAGGCACACCGTGGAGCCTCACCAAGCCAATCAATGATCTGCTCTTTAATGGTGAGAAGCTCGCAGGTCTTTTCAAAGGCAGAAGGCGTTCCACAATATGAAGACGGGAACCATGACAAGTGGGTTCTATTCCCTGAAGAATTTCTTGCCTCCACAGGCAGTAGCTGGGGGAGGGTGTCCTCATGGGTCTCATCTTATTTACTTGTAAATTCTGTGATGAAATAGGCTGAGATTTTGGCAATTTATATTTCCCAATTTATAAAAATAGATCTTTAAAAGGAAACACAGAACTCAGAGGCAGCAGCCATCCGATGAGACAAACTAGATTTCATGCTGTCTGGGTACCAGGAGAGGGTACCTAGGGTTGGATTGCTGTTAGGGGCCTGAGTTGAAGGATTAGGGGCAGGGCCGTGAAGACTTCCTATGATATTTTGGCTATATTCAGGGTTTTATTCTTTGCTCTGTATTATGGATTGATCGGAAACGTCTGTCCCTCAAAAGCTCACATGTTGAAGCCATAGTCACCAGTGTAGCTATGTCCAGAGGAGGAGCTTTGGGAAAACAGTGGGGTCTTGAGGCTCCGACTTCATCAGTGGATCAAGTCATGATGGATTAGTAACCTGAAGAGATTATAACTAATAGGCAGGAGGTGGAAGGTGTAGACAGGTGAGGAATGGTTGGAGGACGTCAGTCTCTGGGCATGTGCCCTTGAGGACTCTATCTTGTTCCTGGTCTCCTACTCTCTTTCTCTCTATCTCTGCTTCCTAGATGCCATAGGCTGAGCCGCTTTCCTCTGCCCCACCCTCCCACTGTGTTCTGTCTCAGTTCAGGCCCAGAGCAATGGAGCCGGCTGACCATGGACTGAACCTCTGCAACCATGGGCCCAAGAGAACCCTTCCTCCTCTGAGCTCCTTGTCTCAGCTATTGTGGTCACGGTGATTAAAAGCTGACTGACACACCATGTGGAATGTTAGAAGAGGGAGCCCTGGTAATGGGGGCAAAGAGTAGATATTTCCCCTTCTAGTCTCGCCTGGTAATCAGTTAAAAGTCCCTCCTTCAATGCTGCCCACAGGCCCCGTGTGCTCCAAGGGCCAAGATGTTAGAAGTGAAATGTTGTGAGCAGAACAAAGCTCCCCATTTTACAACTCTTAGACATTCCCCCAAATGTGGTCCAGGATAGATTTGAGATCACCTGCCCTGTTTCCACAGGAGGCCATTATGAATGCACTGTCTTCCTGGTGCTCACCTTACCTCTCATGTCTTCCAGTCACAGAAAATCACAGTTCTAAACCTACCTGATGACCCACAGGCAATAACAGGTGAGCAAAGGATTGTGGTCTTCAGTGGTCATGGAGCTTATAGGCTGTATTAGTTTCCTACTGCTGCTATGACAAATGGTCACAAATTTGGGAGCTCAAAACAAGATAGATTTTTTTTTTTCTCTTACAGTTCTGGAGGTCAGAAAGTTAAGTGAGTCAGCAGGACTGTACTCCTTCTGGAAGTTCTAGGGGGGAATTTGTTGTCATGCTTTCCTCAGGTTCAAGAAACTGCTTACATTCCTACACCTGGGCCCCTGCTTCATGGTCTCTGTCATCTCAGTGCTTCTCTGATTCTTATAAGGTCCATTGTGATTATATGGGGCCCACCAAGGTCATCCAAAACAATTGCCCCATTTCTAGATCCTTAGCTTAACCACGTCTTCAAAGCCCTTTTTGCCAAATAAGAAAACTTATGGGTTTCAGGGAGTAGGCTGTGGGCATCTTTGGGGGGTGAGGATCATTCAGCCTCATGTGCCAAGTTGTCATCTCAGATGACAGTACAGGATCTAAAGCAAGTTCATGTTCTCCGTGGGCCAAGAAGGAGTCAAGCCTAATATGAGACACATTTATTACTGGGTGCATTCAGAAAACAGCTACTGACATCACCTCCTTCTTGGACTGAGAGCTCTGTGAATACAGGGAATATCACCCAAAGATATTCTCTTGGTGAAGCCAGGTCCTGCCATCTACCTGCTTCTTATGAGATGACATGGTCCTTTCTATGTGGGAGGAAGTTGTAATGGTCAGGGAAGCTACAAAACAAATGAGATCCATAATTTATCTTCCAAAGCTTAAATTGCTCCCCACCCCCAGTGGTTTCTTGATGCTGAAGTGCTCCTTGATAAAGCGTAGGCCACATGAGGAGGTGGTTGGTTGTAGAAAAAAATGCACCATCACCCCAGAGTGTCTTGTGGTTCCAGAATACAAGGAAATATTGAAAACAAAACCAAACCACCTGGCCCTTCAAAGAGACAAAAAGAAATAAAGATGGAGTTTATGGAAAGGGAACAGAAACCAAGGCTGAAGCGGATCCCAGGGCCACATCTGGATCTGGGTTAAAACCCAATGTGTAACACGGTATCCACGAGTTCACACGGCATTTGGTGGGGTTAGTGGGGGATCCTGGGATTAGTGCAGGAACGGTGAGCCTAGCAGTTTGGATAGTGTTGAACTGAGATGAATGCTTTGGCTTTGGTGATTTTTCTCCATTTGTGTAGAATGTTATCATCGGGAGATGCTGCATCCGCGCTATGTGGTGCTGTCCTCTGTGTCTAAAAGTATCTCAAAATGAAAAGTTAAAGCTAAAATAGAGCATGAAAGTAGTGCTGGAAAATTTCGTGTATGATTATAAATGCTCCAGTTGTGATTATCCTGCTGACAAAGACATGATCTCCTTTTTATTTTGGTACTAGGGATTGGACCCAGAGGCACTTCAGCACTGAGCCATATCCCCAGCCCTTTCTTAAAAAATTTTGACACAGGGTCTCACTAAGTTGCTGAGGCTGGCCTCGAACTTGCCATCCTCCTTCCTCAGCCTCCAGTCTCTGAGATTACAGGCGTGTGTACTCTGCTGTGATCTACTTTTAAAGAGCAAGGAGGCTCTCCTTGGCATGGCTTAGAATTCTGCTTCTACCGTGATCTTCCGTTTGAGCCTCTCAGCAATCTAATTGTTATGGAGGTGGTTCTACCTTTTCAGACCAGAAAGCAGGTGTTTGGGGAGAACAAATTACTTCCTTGGGGGGTTCAGTTTTTTTCACTTCCAGAGTCCGCCTCTTGCCCTGAGGGGCAGCTTGTCAGTATTCCTAGGAGTCTACGTTTCTTAGCCATCAAGGAGCTACGATCTTGGATTTGAAGATTTCTTCAAATTCCGTTGTTTTTCTCTTGCGTGGAGGAAGTGTGTGTATATATATTTAAACTTTTGATTGACATGTATTAATAATACATAGGGATGGGATCAGTGTGATATTTTAATTCACATATACAGTGTGTACTGGTGAAACCCCAAAGCATCTGGCCTTGAGCTCATGGAGGTATGACACAAATCCAACCAGGCCCATACACAGGTTTTCTCCCCAGTAACTCTGCAACCTTCTGAAAGGGGCTGGGCATGGCCTTTCAAGAGCCCCAGGGTTCTGCAGGTCTGACAGCCTTATTTGCATGGACCTAAAAGCTTTGGCTGACTATTTCAGTCCTACTTATTCCGTCAGCCAACACAGCTACAGCATGACAGGGTCGATTAAGGTTTGGGGTTTGGGGATGATTCAGGATTTCTCCATTTCAAAAGCACTTTGATGGAGGCAGTGTTGTGAGCAGGTATGTGAACACCGGAGAGAGATAAGAGTTTCTGTGGCCGGTGCTCAGACAGACACTATTTATTCCCATGTTTTGATGTGGTAACTTCCCTTGTTACTGCTACCGACATCTAATTTGAGGCTTTAAGCTTGTCTATGGGCAGCCTGGGTTAAAAAAAAAAGAAGAAGAAGAAGAAAAGAAAAGAAAAAGAAAAAAAGCAAGTGTACTCATTCCACTGTGCCGTCGAGCCCTTTCTTACAACAGGAAGCAGCACCTGAGTGAGTTTACTCGGGCTGCTATAATGAAACACCATGTCCCGGTGGCTTAAACAACGGAAATTAATTCTCTCCCATTCTGGAGGCTGGAAGTTGGAGGTCCAGGTGTGCACAGGGCTGGCTTCTCCCGAGCTTCCCCTTGACCTGTGTAGCTCACGGTCTTCTTCCCATCTTCTGTCTGTAAGTGTCTGTGTCCTCATCTCTTCCTCTAAGGACACGGGCCACATTGGATTAGATTCCACCCTGATGACCTCATTTTAATTTATTAACTTCTTAAAGACCCTATCTCCAAATATGGTCACATTCTGAGTTACTGGGGTTAATATGTCAACCTGTGAATTCGGGACAGGCGATGTCATTCACACACACGCAACAGCACCTTTTCCGTAAAGAGGCCTGCAGTCTACCAGGCCCGCTGGGCCAGAGCCTGGGGGACCTCAGTTCCAATCTCTGGCAGTAGGTTTGGGGTAAATCGAGTGCATGTTGGAGCTTGGTTTTCTGGCCTGGTACACGGAGAACAGAAGGGAGGGAATGTATCATTTGGGGTGCACCTGAGTCCGTTCTGAGGTCACTTTAAGCACTAATATTCTTAAATATGTCCTGCAGCAGTTCACAGCAGGGTAGAGGGCCAGCGGGAATGGCAGTGAGGCCCCGGGCATCTCGGGGGCCCTTCAGTGCTCACAGATGTCACCCACCAGTTGCCCAGGTAGGAGGCAATGGGTTGGGGAAGCCAGGTCACTCTTCAGAGAGGTGACTGTCCACCTTGCTTGCTCCTCACTCCCAGGGGACCTGTGACACGGGGCCTGTGCTGGCCGGGAGGGAAGGCGCGAGCTGGGGAGCCTGGAGAGACGCGGGGCAATGAGGCCACAGGAGCAGCTCCACTAAGGACAAGATCACGAGCAGAGGCAAGCAGGGCGGGCTGCAGCTGCTCCACCCCAGTGGAAGGGACAGACAGGCCTGCTGAGGACCCAGATGCACACTGGGGGAGAGTGGGGCCATCTCAAGGGTGGCCTTTGGGGCAGAGCAAGGAATACGCCCTCCAGAGAGAAGGTGGGTCACCTGCAGAGGGGATACTGGGACCCCTGGGTGTGGGGGTTGATATTTACACTGGGCCCTTGCTGGGGGGTCTGGAGGTGGAGCACGGGTGGAGCCTGCTCTGGCACAAGGGCGGGTCAAGGGTGCGGACCAGGCCTGTCACTCAGGAGGTACAATTGTCCCCCAGGGCATTTCCTCATCTCTGTGGCCCCTTGGGCAGTTGCTTTGAGACTCAAATTCCTCTTCCGGCAGCACCCTCAAGGCTCCCGGTGAGGGTGACCTCAACCTCTGACATGTTGACTTTGTCCTTGGGGGGAGGACAGCAGTTTGTTGGAAGCTGGACACTCCTTCCCCAGGGCTGGGCCAGAGCCTCGTCACGCACGCCCAGACTGCCCAGGGGCCTGCCCTGAGCTGACCACCAGCTCCCAGCAACCTGGGGAGCAAGGCTACCATCCCACTTTACGGATGAAGGAATGGGCGCCAAGAGGCTTGAACTGTCACCAAAGGCCACCCAGAAGAAAGAGAATTCAAACCTGCTCTGTCTGCGTCTGAAGGCAGCACTCTTTCCAAATGACCAGACACCCAGTGAGGAGCCCTCGGCACAAATGGGAGACGAGTCTGAATTGCCAGCCTGGTTAAGGCATTCCGTGCACCCAGACGCGTTCCGTCTGTTCCTAGGTGTGTAGACTCCCGCTTCTTAGTCGCGTTTTGACTCACAGGTAATTACATGATACGGATACACCCAAAAGATGAGTATGTAATTTCCAGTTTTTAAAACTTTAATGAATAAATAACAACTCCATTCTTTATTTATCTAGTTTAAAATGTTAATGAATAGCTCCTTTTCTAATTGCAAAGCTGAGTATCTGAGAGACTCTGACACTTCATAAATATCGAACTGTGAGGTTTCGTGGGTTGGTTTTCTATAAACATAGGAATTGAGTAATTACTACCCCTGCTATTCATTAAAATTCAAAATTAGATAAACAATAAGCAGAAATGTTCAGTTCATCACCATTCGTATCGAGTACTGTGCGTATAATCCCCCTTCTTCTTTTCATGTGCGCTGGTCCCTTCTCTTTCAATAGAATAAAAAAGAGTCCAGTTCTCTGAGGTTCCTTTGCTTCCTTTCACTTTTTTTTTTCCAACTGAGTTCTCACTTCATGTAGTGGGGACAATGGTGACAGGTGGCAAGATGGGAAACTCTGGCCTCAGCTCAGTCACTAGCTTTCAGTGGGTTCTCCAGTGGCGGCTGCTCCCGCTCCTCATCTACTGGATGGGAGATGGCACCTGATGATCACTCCTTTATTTTTTACCTCTAACTGATATTTTTGAGTACATACATGCCAGGCACTGTACTAGGTATGGAGGTTCTTTTTTTTTTTTTTTTTTTGGTACTGGGGATTGAACTCAGGGGCACTCAACCACTGAGCCACATCCCCAGCCCTATTTTGTGTTTTATGTAGAGACAGGGTCTCACTGAGTTGCTTAGCACCTCGCTGTTGCTGAGGCTGGCTTTGAACTCAAGATCCTCCTGTCTCAGCCTCCCAAAGTGCTGGGATTACAGGCATGTGCCACTGCACCTAGCTGGTATGGAGGTTCTTTATAGCAGTGAATAAGAAACTGTGAAAGTTTCTGCCCTCATAGGGCTTTGCCAATAACCACATGTCCAACTGTGAGGTCGCAGTCACATTCCTTGATATAAAGGGGATTGTGTAACTTTTGTGCCTTGCAAGGAGATGTGGAGGCAGAGAGATCAGAGGAAACTTTCCCTGGAAGAAAGGCTGCTTGGGTCATCACCTCAAGGAGCCATGCGCTTTAGTTAGGTAAAGAAGTGAATAAAGAAATCCCAGGCACCCAGAACATCTTGTGCAATGGCCCTGTGGCTGGGGCATGGGGCAGTTGGCACTGAAAGGTCCACTTGCCTGAGGAGGGCAGAGGGAGGGGAATTAGGTAAGAGACGAGGTGGAGGAGGAGACAGGCCGCGGAGAGGAGATGGTCTTCTCCCCAGAGCAGCAGGCACGTGCACGCATCCACACGCATTTGTATCCCATTTCCTTAGAAAGCCGTCTTGCTGGAGGTGGCATCCACTTATCTCGGGTTTCTCTCCTCTTCCTAGGTTTTTGGACCCCCCTGACTGGTGCTGCTTGCAACGCTCTCTTGGGGATGGAAGAGCCACCGACAGTTTGTAGGTCTATCAGTAAGTGCCCGTCACAGGTGGATAAAGACACTGGCCGGGGCTTGGTTCTCCAGCTCCCCTCCCCTGCCCATCCCTTCCTGCCTCTGCTGTTTTGCATGCAGAAAGCCTTGAGGAGACACCTCTGCACCATAGAACCGGCCCGATGGCTGTCATAGGACCACCCCATGAACTTGCAGGTGGGCTCGCAGGGCCGCCGCCCAGCTCTGCCGTTTCACGCACACTCATCCGATTCTCCCGGGACCTGGGGAGACGGAGGCGCACGCTCTTCCTCCATGTGTACCCACGTGTGGTTCCCTGTTGCTCAGGGTACTCCGCTGGATCTCATCTGTTTATAATCTTTATTTTATTTTGTAAAAGGGAGAGGAAGGCGTTACAGAGGCCAGCCCTGGGAAATAGCTGCTTCCGTCAGGAAACAGGCTGCACTGTGGATCTGAATGGCCGGCTTTGGGCCATGGAGCCCGTTCTCCATGCACTGGGATGGGGCGAGGGGCGCCGCGGGCTTGGCGCTAGCTCAGCTGTGGGCTTACTTGGAGTTGGCCCTGGAGAACGTCCTTCCAGGCTCCAATGCAGCTTAGGTTGGAGAGAAAACTGAGGTCAGCCCTGAGGGATCGTGTCCCTGGGTGAAATGCCGCGGGTCTGGAAGAAGCTGTCCCCAACTATGCCCCTCTCCTGGGGAAGGTCTTGGAGAAGGCAGATCTCTGGCTTTTTCTGTGCATCTGTTTTGGTAGATGGAGAGTCAGGTCAGGGAAATGGCGGATCTTTTCCAGCCTGGTTGAGGTCTGATTGGCAAATATACCTGGTGGACACTGAAGGCGACGGCGTCCGCAAGCCTGTGAAATGATCACTCAAGCCAACCAGTGTATCCATCGCCTCCTGCAGTGGCATGCCACGGAGTGAAGTCCACGAGGAAGGTAGATCTCAAGTGTTCACACCACGCAGGAAAGGAGGGGGAGGAGGGGCGGGACGGTCTGCAGAGGGCATTGTGCCCAGGTGCTCACCTGTAGCAGAGCATCGGCTCGTTCACCTTAAACACAGGGGGTTTGTATTTTTCAAGCGTATCTCAATAAAGCCAGGAAAAAACAACACGATTTTACCTTCTGGGGTGGGATGCTCATTCTCCCTGCAGGGGGAAGGGGGGTCAGGATGCAGCAGGACACGTGGGCTCACCAGAGCGCTCCTCACCATGGAGAGGCGGGAGACCTTTCCGGGCGCTCTCGTGGCCAGCTCGCCCCTGCTGCTCCTCCCCAGGCCCACTTCCTGTCTGCTTCTGATGAGACGCTGAGTGAGCTGCTGATGGAAGGGCCTGTGGGGGACGCTGTGCTCACCTGGGCCTTCTGCTGCGGGGACGGTAGAAACCTCCAGTTGTGGAAATCATTTATTAAGGTCCAATTTATAAACAATTAATGTGCCTATTTAAAATGCAGCTTGATGAGTTTTGACAAAGCATTCATTTTTGTTAATTTTGTTAATCATTATTTTATTATTCATTGTTATTTTAATCGTGTCTATTTGTGGGGCACAGTGTGATGATCTGATGTCTTTGTGACCTCACCACAACTGTGACAGGGACCGTGTCCGCCTCACTTCACTGAGCTGTTTACTATCACTACAGATGAGGTCACTGCTTCTGGAGCTTGAAGTAAATAAACTCCTTCTTTTGTTTCTAGCTTTCTAAAATATTTTTTTAGCTGACTTATGTTTTTAAAACTCATCCAGGTAGGCAAGGTGGTGCACTCCTGTAATCCCAGGGACTCAGGAGGCTGAGGCAGGAGGATTATGAGGTCCAAACCAGCCTCAGCAACTTATCAAGGCTCTAATCAACTTAGCAAGGCCCTGTCTCAAAATAAAAAATAAAAGGGCTGGGGCTGAGTGGTTAAGCATCATGTTAGTCCATTTTCCTTCACTATAAGAAAATACCTGAGGCGGGATAACTTATAAAGCAAAGAGGTTTGTTTAGCTCATAGTTCTAGAAGTTCCAAATTCATAGTATCAGTTCTGGAAAGGACATCCCTGGCTGCATCATCTCATGGTGCGAGACACACACACACACACACACACACACACACACAGAGTTTGGGGCCAGGAAGCCTGAAAGACCAAATAGACATTTTCATACTTCTCTTTCATGAGAGCTAAGCAGGGCCTCCTAAGAGCTGCATCAGTTCCTTCCAATGGTAGCACCTTCAGTGACCCAGTGACTTCCCTTGAGGCTCAGCTCTGGAAGGTTTTACCCCCTCTCAACATCTCCATGCTGGAGGTTGCTCAACACGGTCCCTTGGGGGCCACAACATCAAACCTGGCTTAGACGCATGGGTCCTTCTGCTCTCGCTGTTGCTGAGCAGTGTTGCCTGGACCGAGAGCACGTTTATCTCTTCATCTACTGTCCATGGATGCATGGGTTGGTTTCTGTCTAGAAAACCGCCATTAACCTTGGAGCACAGATCTTCGGCTGTGTGCTTTCATTGCTTGGAGGCAAACACTCAGGAGCAGGACTCTGGTCATGCGCTGAGGACCTCACGTGTAACTGTAAGAAGTGACTGAAATGTGGCCCAGAGAGGCCGAGTCATCTTCCCTCCAGGGAGAAGGAAGTTCCGATTTCCTTCCTCTCTCACCAAAACTTGGCATGTCATTCTTTTGAATTATAATGGGCATGAAGAGGGGGGGCACATTTCTTTTAAGTCTTCTAGATTGTATTTTCCTCACTCCCCACAGAAGGGAACGCATCATTCAGAGCTCTCTGATGGCTGAACTGTGAATGCTTACGTCACACAGGGCCTGGCGTATGTAGCTGCTCAATAAACACAGTCCGGTCTCACGCAGCATTTCTAACCCCACCCTGCATTAGCTTAACTGGGGAGCATTTCAAAATGCAGCTTTCGGAGGCCACATTTGCATGGGCACAGGGCCCCGCCAGGGTCCTGGGGGATGAAGCCAGGTTGGGCTGAAGGCCGGGGTATTGAAGGTGTGTGTGTAGAAGAAGCGCCCGGGCCTGGAAGCTGCTGCTGGGACCATTCTGGGCAGGTTGGCCACAGGTGGACATGTAGGTGATTTCCGAGGAATCTGGGAGGAGATGGGCTTTGTAGTGATAAGGTCTACAACAGCCCAGGCTCTGCTGGCAGGCACGCGCAGGCCGGCTGGGATCACAGGCACTCAGCCACAGCGGGTGGGTGGCACGGCTGCAGTCCCCCGTGTCGCTTCTCAGGCTGGCTTTGTGCAGCTCAGGGGCGCCTGTCCAGGCTCCCTTCTGCAGCCAGCTGGCAAAGCCGTGGGATCAGCTGGAGAGTGCTGCGGAGGCTCCCTGCTCTCCTCTGAGCTCCATGCCAGGGAGGAGAAAGCCTGGCCCTCCCTCTCCAGGCAAGAGTCCCTGCTTGAGGGACTCCTGAAGCGACGTGTGTCTTGGCTTTTCCAAGGCCAGGGTCCTGGAAAGGCGTCTAATGTGATTCTGAAGAGCCTGAAGGTTTCTCAGGGAGACAGGAAGGAGAAGGAGCCCCCAGAGCTTGGACCATCCTTGTGGGTGTCCTCGCCACCCATGGCTTTCCTCCTGCTTGGTGGATGCTGGGGACCTGTTAACTGCATAGATCCGAGTTGAAGTGGGACTTGGTGTAGATTTAGATGTTTTACACCCGAGGTCAGTGGAGCCAGATGTGCTTGGGCAGTCCTGCCCCGGGCTGTCTGGATGCTCCTTCCAGCTTTCTCCCCTGTGCCCACAGCTCAGGCCGGTCGTTCTGCAGAGCTCCCGATGGCATCCACTCCGTGGCTCTGCAAGGTGCTGCCTGCCCTCCCTCCCCTCATCAGTCTACCTGCCCTGAGTTCATGGCTTCTCTTCCCCGCGGAGGAGAAAACCATCTGTGCAAGATTTCAGAGCTTTCCTCCCTCCGGATCCTTGGGGCAGATGCTGCTTTTTCAGGCCTGAAGAATACAGGTAGGGGACCTGTTGGGAGGACACCAGGAGGAGGGACTTCCCTGTCTCCTTCCTCTCTAGTTGGCACTGCTACGTGCTGAACCACTGCAGCTTCACTGAGCTAAATGATCGGACTTTTATCCTCCTGTGGGGCAGGAATTTGGACTCATGCAAGGAGGACAATGGCTGTCTCTCTGGCGTCTAGGACCACAGGAGAAGATTCAAATGGTTGAGAACACCAATGGCTCTAGCTGGCATCATCTGGAATCTCCTCCACTTGCAAATGGGGGCCTGGGCAATGTGGCTCAGAGGCGAGACTCTGCTGAGGCTGGCCACGGGGGTGTCTTTGTGACCTGCTGGCCTAGGCTGCTCCTGACAGGGTCAGATTGTAGCTGAGTTCTAAGAGCAAATCCGAAGCACCAGGGAGCACACAGGGTGAGTTTTGCCATGTACACTTGGCCAAAGCAGCCAGGAGCCCCTCTGGAGTCCCCGCATATCAATGGGAAGCATGATGTGGGATTGGAGCTTCATCCTACCCAAGCCTTTCGGCTGGAAGCAGTGCAGCTGGAGGGGAGCAGAGGATCTAGGGTCGTCAGCCCAAGGACCCTTGTGACTTCTGTTCCCTTCTTGAGACCCCCCCAATAGCAGCTCTGCTGCTGGCTTTCAAGAGAAGCAGAGGCGATTGGGCCTCCAGCGCCACCCCCGACGCTTGACTGTGATTCTTTCCTTGGCAGTGGCGGGGCAGAGAGGGGCCTCCTGCAGACGCAGCTCTGCCAGCTCTGCTTGGGAGGATCAGAGGGTGGAGGGGAGCTGGGAGGAAGGCACAGGGGCCACCAGGACAGGGAGATGAAGGCCTGAGGCTCAGAGCTGGGGTGGGGCCTGTGCACACAAAGCTTAGGAGAGGTGGGGCTCAGAGCCCGGAGAACAAGATGTGGGAGGGAATGGCACAAAAAAGCCACCGCCTGGCGGGGCACACAGCCTGACTCCGGGGCCAGGGTCACGAGATCCTGGAGAGGTTGTCACTCCTCCCAGCTGAATGGCTTTGAATGGCTGCGGCATCTCGGTCCCACAGACATCACGTCAACACCAAGCTGGCTGCAGCAGCCCCCTATTGCTAATGAACCCCATGAGCGGGGGCTCCTCGCCCCTCTGCCTCCGCTGCACAGGAAACGTATGAATTTTTAAACATATAGAAAGCCCATTGTTTGTGATTACATTAGACCTTCAAAGGCAAGCGGGAACATAAATTTCGAGATGAATGGCTGAGCGCTGGAAGCCTGCCTCTCTGCTTGACTTCAATAACTTATCTCAATGAATCCCCAGCAGAAAGCATCTTACATACTTCAGTTCTTGAGAAGATGAGACGTGAATGCTGGGGAATTATAAGACAGAGGGGCATTATTGCAGCGGTGAACAAGCTGAAAATTACTAGGTAATGGAATCCCAGTAGGAGGGCCTCCTACCCTGCCATTAGCTAACTCAGACAATGATTGCTGCAGAATCGACCGGGGTTACGTAAGCGCCACGCAGGCTCTGCCGCTCTGTGTCCTCATCTGGCTCAGCCCGGAGGTGATCTCACATGCAGGCGGAAGGTACACCTGGCTGCCAGAAGCTCTGGCCTCCTGGGAAAAGTCTACAGAATTCCCCATCGTTGGGAATCCTTTATCCTGATGGAGATGATTTCATTTTGGGCTTATGATGCCCTGGAGCTAAATCGTGTTCAGGAAAGGTGGAGTAGCTGGGTTAGGCCTGGGAGGAGAGGCGGATCTGTCAGGAGGTATCTCTGGAAGCTCTGCTGTCTTGTGAGATTGCTGAGCCAAGTGGGGTCCCAGTCAGGAGCACCTGTGCTGTGCTGCAGCCACGAAGCCTCCCTGTGCTGTGGGAGCTGGCAGTGGCCCCTGTCTTGACCCCGGGTTATACAATAGCAACAACAACAGGCAACACCACCAGATAAAACGTGGGCCCCGGGCGCTGGGCTAGAGCCCCTCGCAGCTTCCCCAGCCCTTCCCACAGCCTCGCCAGTAGGTGATCTCTGAACAAGCCCAAGAGAGGAATTTATCACCTCAGTGCACTGGGATGACCTCACACCATGGAATAGTGTCCTGAAGTTTGGTTCTTTGAGGACTTTTATGATTTGGCCATATGCATATGAATTAGCCAGGGTTCTCCAGGGAGACAGAACCATAGGATGAGTATGAGTGTGTGTGCCACAAGAATTGGCTCATGTGATTCTGGAGGCCAGGAAGTCCCACTATCATGTGACAGCTGTAAGCTGGAGAACACCGAATACTTCAGTCCAAGTGCAAAGGCCCAAGAACCAGGAGCACTGAGAACTAGGGACAAGGAGATGGAGGACGGAGGTCCCGACTGCAAGAGAGGTTGGATCCCCCCTCCTCTGCCTTTTCGTTCCGTGTTGGGCTCTCAGTAGAGTGTGTGGTGCTCATCCTCATCAGAGAGGGTGAGTCTTCTTTACCTCGTCAAATGCTAGTCATTTCTGAAACACCCTCAATGACACACCATGTTGAACCAGCTATCTGGGCATCAGCTAGCCCAGGCAAGGTGACACAGCAAACTAACCATCACCCTGCACACGGTTGTTGTGATGTGTTTATTTTTGTTTAAATCAGTTGGCCATCTTGCACAGGCTTGGCTTTTGTCAAACATAGGAGAGAGGTGGGATGCAGCTGCCCAGCAGGGCCTGGCTACTGGACCAAGTCCTGTCCACTTGGGTGAAGCTGACCCAGGCAGGAAGTAGAACTAATTGATCAGGAAAACCCCAGAATCACATTTGCTTGGCAACCATTAGTCCAAGATGAAGCCCAAAGCAGACAGTAGACCTCCCTGGAGGATAAATGAAGGCTGGTCAGGGGGGTCTGTGGGTAGCCTGCAGGGGAGAGGGAGTCGTCTGCATTGACTGACATGAATCAACGTTTCTCATCAGTTCAGGTCCCCAGGAGGGGTTGGCCATGGCAGCACAAGTGCACAGTGACTGGACACTCAGTGTGACAGGGCTGGTGGCACAGGAGGCCTCAACCCTGTTTCTAGAACAGGACCAGGATGGAATGAGCCAGGATACTCTGTAAAGCCCACATGTCAGAGACCCAAAGGAAGGACTGGCTCAGCATCCTGGGAGCACCTTCCTCCTGCTCCTTGGTCTTCCCTCACCCCAGAGTCTAAATGCCAGTGAGCTGGATCTGCCGGTGAGTGTCTGGGCCCAGCTGCAGGGAGAGGAGGGCTGGGAGGCTGGGAACCATGCCTGGCTCCTGGGGCTCCTGGGGCAGCAACCTCCGGGACTAAAGTGCAGGTCGAGTCTTGCAGATGTAAACCAACAGTGTTGGTAACCCCTTGCTGGCTCAGCTTTCTCCAGGCTCCCAAGTGCATGCTGAGGAGAAGCCTTGCCACTCAGTGTTCAGGAGCTCATGCAGACAAGGGCGGGGCCTCATCCCAGGGCAGAGGCAAAGATGCAGCTAATTGTGTAAAATGGGACAAAGTGCTAAACCCAGAACCATTAAGATGAGAAGGAAGGAAGAGAGGAGGATTCGTGACAGGGAGAGGGTGGCATTAGGGTTCAAGGTCTTTTCTGCAATTCGGGGCCTCTGAGGTCTGCCTGTGTCCCTTTTACTCTGTTCTGAGAAACAGCACACTTAACTGATGGCCAAGGTATGCAATTCAATGAACACTTAACTGATGACTGTGGTATACAATTCAGTATACACTTAACATATGCCCAGGGTATGTAATTCGATTCAGCTTGTCAACAATTAACTGGGAGCCTCTTGTGCATTAGAAAGAAGAAGAGGAAGAAAAGGAGAATAAATAAGAAGGAAAACAACTCAAACAAGCAACTGCCATAATATCAATTACTCCAACTAGCTCTGTTCTAGAGCGAGGTGCAGACTTTCTGTTGTATGTTCATTTTCCTGAGGACACTCACTCCCCAGGCTGGAGTGGCTTGGGTTTCAATTTCTGGTGTGAGTCATTTAGAGAGAGTACCTCCCTCCCATTTTAGAAAGGAAAAACCTAACATTCAGTGAGCACCTACTAGGAGCCACAAAATAGACATATGAACTGAAAAAGACATCTGTGTTCTTATCTGGTTCTTGAACCTCACAGATTAAGCTGTGCTGCAATAACGAGCAACTTCTAAACATCAGTGGCTTAAACAACGGAAGTTCATTTCCAGCTTATGTGCCATGTCCCCTGCAGGTCAGCAGGTGGGCTCTGCTTGTTGTGGGATTCAGGCTGATGGCTCCATCTTGAAGCTGTTGGTGGCTCCATGCTAAAGAGAGAGGGCTCCAGAAAGCCCACAGGAGTGACCACACAGCTCTGGCCTGAAAGGAACACACGCTGAGTCCCCTTCACTTCTCACTGAAGGGAAGCCACTTGGTGCCCCCCTGCCCAGCCACAGGGCCTGGGACCCAATAATCCACCTTGTTCTCAGAAGGCAGACTTGCATGTTGAGTTGCTCTGTTATTCTCAGTTTTACTAGGAGGTGTCTAAGCTAGAACTTGATTAACTTAATCAAGATCAAATAGTTTTCATGCATTAATAAAATTCCATCCTGCTTTGCCAAATAATGTCTTTTGCTTTCCACATTTGTGAATCCATTGCCCATCAAATGCCGATAAAGTCCACTGTCTCAACTCCAGAGCAGGTGGCCACATTTTCTCATGTAACAGACTCCATGCAGCACCTTGTCTGAGGGGCCGTTATTTTTCCCTGCCCTGTGGACATAATTTTACATCATGATTTAAACTGGGATGAGGCTCCCCAGAGTGTCTGTCCTACAGAAGGTTTCAGTGGATCCTGGGATGGGTAATTGTGGGTATCAGTTTGGCCAGGTTAAGGTGTATGCCGATGGCCAAGACAGCATTATTTTGGGGCACATGTGTGAGTTCTCAGAAGAAATTGGCATGGACTGAGTAAGGATGCCCTAACCTCACCCATGCCACTGGCGGAGGGCCTGGGTACAACAAAAGAGGCAGAGGGGAGGTGAATTTGCTCTTTCTTTTCTGAAATTGGGACATTTATCTTTTCCTGTTCTTGGACATCAAGACTCCAGAGTTGCTGGCTTTGGGAGTTTGGGACTTGCCCCAGTGGCACCCCAGGTCCTCAGGCCTTTGGCCTTGGACTGAGAGGTACACCTTCAGTCAGACTTCCTAATTCCGAGGCCTGGAGCTTGGGCTGGCTCCCCTGGTTCTTGCGAATAGCTTACCACAGGAGTTCTCAGACTCCACAACCCTGACCAGTGACCTCTCATCTGTCTATCACCTACCTATTTATCCGATCGATTCTCATTAATACTAAAAATCGTTCCATCCCATATACTTTGGAGTAACATGTTTTGGAATGCCCTGGTATACACAATGTGAAGTGTATTTTATCGCTGCAGCATTTTTTAAAGGATCGGCTATGCTAATCTTCCATGCAGCCCTCCAGAAGCGAGGCTCCAGGACATGATGTATCCTAACCTACTCACTTGAGTTTTCTGTTGACTCTGTACAAGGCTAAGCTGAGTGAGAATATTTAAATCATTGAGGGGTTCTCAGAGCAAGAGTCTCTTTTATGCCATGGCTCAGGGAGAGGAAAATGCAGGGACGGTGGTATCAGTTGAGGACAGACTGAGTCTGTAGGATATTCCAGGTGCTGTAGATGGAGAGGTTCAAACACGTGTAGTCTCTGCCTCCCAGGTTCTCTCAGCGGGGGCAAGCGCTGCTCAGTGGTTGGAGAACATCCCTAGCTAGACACGGTAGGAGTGAGATGCCTTCCATCTTCTTCCGCGTCATCTCCACCCTTCCCTAGGTAGCTGTGACCCAGACTAACCTTGCTGGCTAAATCTCAGTGGTGGCAGGCACGGGGCTGTGGTTCCTACCTGGTTCCTTCATGCTGTTGACACTCCGCCAAGTAAGTGCAGGGGTGGGAAAGGGCTGAGGGGACTCCACGGGCACCACTTTGCAGAGCTCGGGGAGGTGGCGTTTTCAGTCTTAAGTGAGCCCCCCACAGCCTTCTCTCCGGCCTCACGGCCTGCCACTCAGGCTGTGCATTAGCATCACCCACAAGCTTGAAGGGCAATGGCCTGACAAGGGCTGAACCCCATCGCAGTGCCATCGGGACCCCAGGCCTGGGAGCCTGGCATCAGCATCTGTGAAGCTCCCCGTGAGTCCACCCTGCCTGAGGCTGAGGAGCAGTGGGGGACATTCATTTGACCGTCATCCCTCCAGACTCCCCCAGCTCTTCCTCCCAGACGGATGGTGACATCACACTGGAGACACGGACACCAGGCTCTCCCGCAGAAAATTCTACTTCCTCTTTTTGGAATTCAAATAAATCCCGTGTTGAAGGTTTTCCAAGTTCCTTGGAAAGAGTGAGAACTTCAACATCCAGCTAACCAGGGGCTGCTCTTCCTGGCCCTCCAAGCTACGAGAACGACTTCGTGTCTCTGAACCTCAGTTTTGCTGAATTGCATCTGCAGCTGCTCCCGCCCCACGGTGGCTCCAGGGCGGAAGGGAGAGTGCGCGAGTCCCTCGGGTGGGATTTGGCAAGAGTGGCCGCTCCGGCTCCAGGGTCCTCGTCCCCTTTCTGTGCTTGCCCCTCTTCTCCCTAAACACAAATGAAAAATCAATTACTAATCTTGAATTTTGTGGCCTCTCCTAAAACTGGGGCTGGTGGCATTGCCAGGAAGTCCAATCTCTGGGATCTGCAAGGACACAGAGCAATAGAGCTTCCCATTTCCTATTAGCTGAGGCTACATTATCGTGACCACTATGTGGCCCTTTGTTTAACTTGAGGAATCTGAGTCAAATGTTCATTTAAATCAGTGAAGCTCAACGGAGACAAATATGTGTGTATAGTCTCCATTCTTACCCGCACTAATTGCTTACCCGACTCACTAAATTCTAATTAAAACCATTCCGCCAGATGATTTTATTTTATCCCTTTCAACATGTAATTAAAGCACTTACTGGTCAACTATCTGAGAGAAATGAAGGGACACTGGCTCCGGTGTTTGAGGAAGATAATGGGACGTGTGGCCCCTGAGCTCGTGGCTGGGGCACTAGATCAGCTCCCTGTTGGTTGCAGGTGACTTCAGGTGAGGAAATGACTTGCTTGGGGATATTCAGGTCAGTTAGTCTCTGGGTTAGTTCAAGAATTCTCCATGTGGTTGTTAGACACACACCTAATGCAGATGGAGCATCCCTCGTCTAAAAACCTGAAATCCAAAATCCTCCAAAATGGGAAGCTCTTTGAACGTTAGCATGCCGCCACAAACGGAAAATTCTAAGCCATGACACTTTGTCTCATGCACTCATTTAAGAAACCATGATATAAAAGTAGTTTCAGGCTCTGTGTATGAGGTGTATACGAAACAGAAATGAGCATACAAATGTCACACGCACGCACACAAAAAATCCAAATCCAAAACACTTCAGGTCCCAGGCAATTTTGGATAAGGGATGCTCAATCTCCAGCAGGGCCTTTCTGTGAACCTGGTCCTGACCAGTCTAGAAATCTGTAAATGGCAAACCAAGCCTCAGGCGGTGGCCTTCCCCAGTGCTGCGTCCTGGCCTTCTCTCTCGCCGCTCTCCTCCTCAAGGCCTCAGCTGGTTCAGAGCCCTTCATTGCTTAAGTGGCCTGCTTGATGCCGTCACCAGGCAGAGCCCTGGACTGGTCCCACCCTCCAACCTGCTAGATAGGCCTCTTTTCCCTGCGGTAGGAATTAGACACCACAGTTCCAGCTTTGGGTGTGGGGGTTACCATCCTTAATCTAGAGATAGTTTTTACAAATTTATAAAGAAAACTCTGAGTCTACTAGATAGGCTACAAACATAAACCAGCAGGAAAACAGAAATCTGAGTGATCGAATAGTTTGAGAGTGCAGATGGGAGCAGGCGCCATCTATTGCTTTTCCTTTGCCAGTTAGCAAAGGCAGATCATGGTGTGCGCTGTTGGAGAACAGTGTCCTTCTAAGATGCCAGTAGGAAGGGACATGGATGTTAATTAGCTCCTTCCCCGAAGAGCACAGAACCTAGGACATACACCACATGTCTAAATATGCGAAGGCTATAAACAAAGCCCGCAAACTCCTAAGGTAAACATTCTTAGTCTCCCTGCCTCGACAAGCACACCTTCAGAATGACTTGGACTCCTGGGAGTTCTTTGTTAAACTTGCTGGTAGCCCAGGCCCCTGGCTGCCACTCCTACCCAGCTCCATCTACACAGCTAAGGGCTTTGTGCATGGTCATGTGAAGATTCAGCTAACACCCAAGGTCTTTTGAAGTGCCCGGTCTACACATAGACCAGGGGCCATGCACACTGCTGCTGAGGTCCACACCGGCAGGTGCAATCTTTCTAGAACAATCTCACAGTGTGCTTTAGCCAATTTAAAACGCTCAGATCTTTTGACCCAGACTTTATCTCATTCTGTACAGCTGAAGTCCAAATGGGAGAGTTTTAAAAGAAGAAATTCATGTGAAAGTTATTAAAATAAAGATACAGCCGTCTCCCCGCATCCCTGGTTTTATTCCTCTGGCTTTACTTCTGTATTCAGAAAAATAAACTAAAGCATGAAATACTTATGTTTAAAATATTGTTTGGTGATGTTATTTATCATCCTCCTGCTACCCACCCCTAAAAATCATATAGCACAAGTGTCTGACAATAAGTGGATTGTTAAATTATTTACAGCATCATCCAAACATAGCTTCTAACGGTCAATGTCAAAAGTAATAAAAGAGAATTAAATACATAATGTCAAGTGAAATATTTAAGTTAAGCGTTTAATACATAATGACAACTTAAAAAAATAGGATGTGGAACTTTCCATATGTTATTACTTAAAACTGTAGAAAATATTTAAATATCAATATGCCAGCATAGAATATTAACTTAGGTTAACATGGGTAGAAATGACGGGATGGATTGTAGATATTTTTCTCTTTATACTAGTCTATGCTGTAGCTTTTGAAAATTTTCTGAATAACAGCATATTAATTTTACTTTAAGAAAAAACTTTTAAAACAATTTTTTTGAAATGAGGTCTTGCTATGTTACCCAGGCTGGCCTCGAACCCCTGGGCTCACCTGACCCTCTCACCTCACCCTCCAGAGTAGCTGGGGTAACAGCCACCACCACGCCTACCCAGCTCAGCATAATAAAGCACAAATTCCTGTAGCTGTTTTGAAATAACGAATGAGCGTACAATAGAATTTGTAGCTTTAGTGCAGGAGTGAGTCCGTAAGTGCTTAATGCATTGTTAAAACTAAATTGTGTAGAAAAAAACAGAGAGCAGGCACCCCTGACGGCAGGGAGGAGCAACTCCGTATGAATCTGGGTCTGCGCCTCTGTCCAAACGAAAGAGGAATGCGTTCACGCAGGAGTCCTTGAAATAGGGATAACTGTTCCCGTCCCCTAATCCCTGGCTTGGGTTTTCATGGTTTTACTTAACCTCGCAAGATCCCCAAATAGCAGATGGAATATTCCAGGAGTTAGAACGGGGAGATTAAAGACGACATGAAGCTCTTTTGGCAGAAGTGTTTCTGGAGTATGTTCCTGAATATGGTAAGTGTCTCTGGCTTCCTGAGATCCCCCTCCTTCCTCAACTGGAAGTTCTAAAAGTATCCCCAGGATTGATGATTCTCTACAAAGACGCACAGACTCTTGGAAAGCTGTTAGACTCAAAGCCACAGTTTGTTACCACAGAAGGACACAAATTAAAATTGGCCAAAGGAGGAGATGGCCGGGGAAGAGACTGGAGGACTTCCAGCCTGGAGCTTCCCATCCTGCTCCTCCCTGGAGCCTTCTGCCAGCAGCCATCTGTGCCATGTGAGGGGCACGGTGACCCCGTGAAGCTCCTGCAAGCCTTGAGTCCCATTTTTGCTGGGGCCTCATCACCTAGGCATGGTGGGCCACCCCGGTGACTGACCTCAGACTGAAGCTCCTTTGCAGTTTGAGTTGAGAACATGTGACCTTAAATCACCACCGCAAATCATTGTCACTGTATTTGGCTGTGTATTCCCCAGCACTGCGCAATGATTCCACCTTGATTTTTCAATCCAAAAATGGGTTGCTAGTCTTCCGTCGGTGTGGTTCTGTTCCTCGTGCCGTTTGACAGGGAGACAGTGCAGTGAGGCATTCCCCAGGGGCAGACGGAGGCACAGCCGTCTCCTTGTGTCCCCTGAACCAGGCCCTGGGATTCCCAGCCAATGCCCATGGTCAGAGGAGTTCCTGACGCTGGCCCCTGGGTTGTTTGGGGACTGCAGTGCTAATGGTAACTCATCTTACCTGATTGGCCCTGAAGACGGTGTCAGATAACACAGCCAACCACAGAGGCTCGGAATCATTGGGCACAGAAGATTCCATTTTGTAAGTTTACCCTTCATGATGTATGTAGTCAGGTTTCTTAAACATCCTGCGGTGACTCTAGTGCACAAACCAACAGCAACGAGTGTGTCAACGTTTTTTTTTCAGACTGGAAAAAATGTCGGCTAAACTGTCAGGAAAAAATAGTGTGCATTAATTCAGATCATTCAATTTTCACATATATCCATTGCATGCTAATATTGCACTGAAGGTGGTTTACTAATACATGATTTCTAAGTGATACCAGCAAAATTTTATATAGAAAAGCAAATGTTTTGATCAGCTTTTATTTTGGCTGCCATGGCAAAAAGCCCCGACGAGAACAACGAGAGGAGGGAAGTTTATCTGGGGCTCATGATTTCAGAGGTCTCAGTCCATCGATGGCTGACTTCATCCTTTGGGGCCCAAGGTGAGGAGGAACATTATGGTAGAAGAGTGTGATGGAGGGAAGCGGCTCAGGACATGGCACCAGGAAGCAGAGAGAGCTCTGCTCACCAAGGACAAAATGTATACCCCCAGGTCCCTCAATGACACAGCCACACCCCACCTGCCTACAGTTACCACCCAGCTAAACCCTATCAGGGGATTAATGCATCCATTAGGTTAAGGCTCTTTAACTCAATCATTCCACCTTAAGCCTTGGTGCATAGTCTCACACATGAGCTTGTGGGGGATCCTTCATGTCTAAACCATAATAGGGAGCTTTACATAAAGCTGCACCCCACCTTTTTGCAAAAAAAATAAGAAAGATAGCATGCTTTCTGTGATAATCATGCAGTAAAATACGGTTGACGGCTCAGTATAGCCGAAGGTCCCCAGGCAAACAAACGCACTCATATCAGGCAGGTCACTGCAAGGGCTTAGTGATCGCCTCCTGGGGGACCAGGGGAAAGACCAGACCCCTTTTTGGAGAAAGGTAACGTTGATTCTTTGCTATATTGACAGACATGTGCAGATTCTCAAAAGCCACCTCTGTACAATGTCTTTGGGTTTGAAGATTTGTTATTTGGACTCTTGAATGCTTAGGTATCTGTGTGGATACTCTCTTCTCTCAGTTCTTATCAGTGAGCACAACCCGGAGCTGAGATAGTCAGGCTTCAGGAGCAGCATGTCTAAGTAGCTCTACTGCAGGCTGAGTTTCCCGGAAGGTAGTCTTGGGGATGGAGTCTCTCATCATGCTTATTAAGGAGCACCTGTGGAAGGCGGAGCAGTAGCCCCAGAACATGTGCTCCTCATCCCTGGACGTGTGGATATGTTACCATATATGGTAAGAAGGACTTTCTATTTTTATTTTTGTAGTACTGGGGATTGGACCCAGGGGTGCTTAACCCCTGAGCTATATCCCCAAGCCCTTTTTAGTTCTTATTTTGAGAAACAGTCTCACTCAGTTGCTGAGGGCCTTGAACTTGCAATCCTCCTGCTTCAGCCTCCTGAGTTGCTGGACTCAGAGGCACGGGCCATGGTCCCTGGCTGAAAAAGTCTTCACAGATGTGAATACTTTAAGGTCTTGAGATGGAGAGATGATCTAGAATTATGCCATGAGTCTAATCTAATCACAAGAGCTCCTCTTGTTGGGAGGCTCAGAAGTCAGAAGAGGGAGGCACCACAAGAGCACAGGCATTAGGACTTGGAAGATGCCGTGTGGTTGGTTTTAAAGATGGAGGGAGTGGCCACAAGACAGGGAAAGTGGCCGCCTTGAGAAGTCAGAAAAGACAGGAGTGGACCCTTCTGTGGAGCTATCAGAAGGTGCTCAATTACTCCACGTAGGCAGCAGAGGAAGAGGCTTCTCACAGAGGGGGTCCCGCTGTGGTTTGCTCAACGTGTCCTTCCACACTTGATGTGTTAGGAACTTAATCTCCAAGTTCACGTGTGGGTGGGGCAGGAGGCGGGGCCTTGGGAGTGACAGGGTTGGGGGAGGTTGCAGGCTGGGGTCTGGTGAGGGGAGGAGGGGCTCTAAAGGAAAGGGAGGAGAGCCCAGTGAGCGTGCCCCTGCGTCTTGCCAGGCAGGGCTTTCTGTCCTGCTATGCTGCAGCCAGAAGGCCCTCACCAGACGCAGCCCTCGAGCCCCGGCTTCAAACCCTGACACTGTAAGAAGCAAATGTCTGATCTTTGTAAAGACCCAGCCCAGGTCTTCATCTGAGGAGGAGCCCGCCACACCGCATTGCTGTGTTTCATCTGTCTTCTTCCTGCACACAGAAAATAAGCTGAAATGTCTCAGAAGTTAAAAAAAAAGATGTATAGCAAACAACGGTTGATTTGTGCATAAAAGTGATTTGAAATAAGTTTTGCCTGGATTTCTGCCTCTGAGGCCTTGCTGTGGCCGGGGGCCAGGCTCAGCAGGGGCGGGCAGGGTGGAGGAGGGGCACAGAGGATGCGGGCACAGCCCCCCACTGGCCTTGCGGCATCTGCTTGACCAAGGCCAACCTAAACCACGGGGGTCCAACCTGGCGGGGAAGGGTGGGCAGCAGAGGGACTCAGGGGTGAGGTGGCCTCATGGGGCTTCCCCTCGGGAAATCCACATGATCCAGGGCAGGGGCGTGGTAGGCGAGGCTAAACCAACAGCAGCGGTAGTGACGCCAGCCGTTCTCCGGTGCTTACCATATACCCACCCCAGGAGGATCACTTTTGCCAGCTAGACCGGCAGCCCCAGCAGCAATGAGGAGCTCGTCAGAAATGCGGGTTCTCAGGCCTCAGCAGCCCTCGCCTCTGGAAACTGCATGTAGACAAGGTGCCCGGGGGGATTGGAAGCACAGGAATTTTCCAGAGGTTGATATTTTGGCCCAGCGGGCAGGGTGAGCCAGGATTCAGTGAAACAGCCCATCGCAAAATCTAATTTTTCAAGCCACCCTGCGCCTGAAAGAAACAACATTGGTGTACCAGGACCTTTGCCGGCTGTGTGCCTCTGGAGGGGTTATGTAATCTCTCTGAGCTTCTGCTTTGCTGTTGTTGTTTTCTCTTTTCGTCACTAAATAGACACAGAAGAGCCTGCACTTTGTTGGGCTTTTGTGAGACAAATGAGAACCTGTCGACGAACCACTTAGCACGCCACGCTCACATCTGTTATGATGCCTGCTGTTTTCTCCCTCCGCGTCATCACCAGCACCGTCATTATCATCATAGTCAGTGCCATCATCGTCACCGCTGTCACCATTGTCACCATCGTCACCACTGTCGGGTGCAGATTGCAGGATGAGGCGTCAGTTCTGTGGGGCTGGCAGGCGCTTGATGGGCGTCACCGGGGAGACCTCAGACTTGGTGCTGACAGCTGCCTCCAACTACAGACGCCAAGGGGAGGTTGGTGACTCATCTGCACTCTCTGCTCATCCAGAATTGATGGCCCGGACTCAGTGTTTTCCTGGGACAGTTAACTTGAAGACAGCATTCTCCTGAGTCGTGGTTGCTGTGGAAACAGGTGCTCCCCAGGGACCAGAAGAAGCTGGCAGAGGCTGGGCTTCTGGGCTCCTGGAAAACATCCTTGGATTTTTCTGTTAGTCCCAAGGACTGGACAGGCCTGTGTCGTGAGGCCCCACATCCCAGTGACCTTCTTTGCTCTGTGGCTGCTGGATGGAGACGTCTTTTGGGGTACCTGCACTTTCGCAGCTGGTGTTGGGCTGGATGGCAGGGCTACAGGCTCTGGGACTGACCTTGCCTGGACTTCCCTTTCCTGGGACCCCCTGTGTGAGCACTGCCCTCTGCTACAAGAGGGCCAGCCTTGTGAGGTTTAGCTCTGGCAGGAAGGTCTCGAGGACCCCCATTACCACGCTTCACCCTGAGGCCTCATACCTGTCAACCCTTGGCTGTTGCATATGTAGGTGTGGACGCGTTTTTCTCTTGTGTTTCTCAGCACAGGACGGAGATACTGAGATGTTAAAAATAAACAAAGAACCTGAGCGTGCATTGATTTGGAAATTCCTGTCTAATTTCAATCCAAAGCATATTTTTGTGTGTTTCTAACACTGACTAATAGTAATAATGCCACCTCGCAATTCACTCCCCCTTTCCTGATACACAGCTTTCCGCGTGTCCCTGATCTGTGCACACGTGTGCATCTGTTTGGGTTGGCGCATGTGCTGGGTGGGTGCGTGGGGATGCCTGGTTTGGGATCCGACCCAGCAGCGTCCAGCTCTCTTGCTGGTTTCGTGCTCGGTGACCTTGATTCTTCCTGCAGGTCCCCCTGCCCTCTCAGCAGTCTCCAGCCGCTCGGCAGCCGGCTTTCCTCACCTCCACCAACAGACCCGTGGCAGGTGGCCATTGCTGGTGCCTTGGAAAAGGAGCTGACCCGATGCTGGAGGACAGTGTCACACGGTGGCTCCTCGTGACTCCAGGCCCCGGACAGGCTGCGCACCACGGGGGTGTCCTTCCCAGCCAGGTAACAGGAGCAGGCAGCAGATGGCTTCCCCGCTTCTCCGCCAAGCCTCCCCCACACCAAGCGCGGCCTCAGCCAGTCTCTCACTCTATGAGCTGCTCTGGGCCTTGGCTCAGCCCACGAAGCTTCCTGCCAGCTCTCCCCAGAGGAGGGCTCCCGGGAAGCAACCACCCGCCAGCCGCCATCCTGTTCTGTCTTTCCTTGGCAGCCCCAGGGCCCGTGCCCTCCTCCCCAGCCCCCACAGGCCACATCCCTCCCAGACCTCAATGGCTCGAGCCACCTGGATGCCAGCAGTAAAGCCCCAAAGAGTGATGAGAACCCCTCGCTTTGATGGGAATGCCTCGGTCATGAGCAGCCCCCAGGGTCTCTCACACAGCGAGGTGTTCTTACTGCAAAGGGGGAAACTGAGGCAGGCAGGCACGAGGGGACGTCCTCAGACAGAGCAATGGCTGCAAGGATCCAGCCCTTTCTCATTTTCACTCCTTCCAAAGGAAAGAAAGGATGCAACTTATCCCCCAAGAAGTTCACTTCTTGGCATTTCCTTCCCTGGACTGTCCCGCGTCACCCCTCGCCCAGGTCCTCAGCTCACTAAGCCTCTGAGGCCACTCAGCAGAAAGCTGGGCAGGAGGAGGGTGTATGGAGGCCAGGCGCTCTCTCTCTGGGCTAGGCTCCTGCCTCTGCACTGAGTGAGAGAGATCTAACAGCCGCCCCGGAGCCCCGGCTGTGGCCACAGCGGTGCCCGCACAGAGAACACCTACAGGGAGGTCTCATTGTCTCTTTTAAGCCAAACATCGAATCGCTATTCCATCTAAGGGTGAGCTGAAGGTCCAGGAAGACCCTGGACCCGTAAAGGGCATTTCTGGGGAATATCTCATTAGAGTGCGAGGCCCCAACGCAATGACGGCAGGTCTTTTTTTCATAATGAAATATAGATAATACAAAAAAAAAAGAAACAAGGAAAAACTAAGAAGCAACATTTACACACACAGGGCAGCAGGTGCCAGGCTTTATTCTAACAGACTTTCTCACTTAATCCTCAAATTAATTTTTGAAGCTAGAAACTATTACTATCCCATGGATAGTGGAGGAACTGAGGCACAGAATTGCTATAAAAATTCCCCAATACCTAAGAGGCACCAGGCGTTGAACTTGGGACTTCAGACACACTCCAGGCACAGGGCTGGGTGCCGCTCAGTGGTACAGCACTTGCCTAGCATGTGCAAGGCCCTGGGCTCAGTCCTGGGCACTACTACTACAAAAATAAATAAAAAATAACACACACACACACACACACACGTATACAAAATCATGAATTCTTTCTGCAAACCTGATAGCACCTGTCTCTCTTTGATGAAAGGCACATTTAGGAGATGAAGTTCGTTGCGTGGGCACACGGTCTGCAAGGCAGGAGTGGCCGCCGGCCGTCCCCACCGTCTGCTGTGGCAGAGGACACACCCCTGCCCTGCTGGAGCCCCGCCCAGCAAGAACCCCCCCTGCTGTCTACCGCAGTGCAGAGCCACAGCGGACACCCCGCAAGCACACGCACCTTCTTCTTATTGAGCAAATGGATCTTAAATTAAATATTGAAATTAATTTCTGGGACCCACGCTCCTGGGAGTCATCCCACGGGTCATCTGAAGGAGCGACTAACGACCCGGTCCTGCGTGCTGTGCTTCACAGGGGCATCCAGGTGTACGCCTGGGGACGGTTTTCTCTTAGTGAGACTCTTTTCACTTCTTGCAAAAGAAGGTGCGGGGATCTGGCTCAGGAGAGGAGGGCAGTCAGCGTGTCTCCCCTGCCCCGTGTCCTGTTGTGTCCAGCTCCCCGCAGCCAGACACAGCCACCTCACACACAGACCCAGGCAGCCACAGGGCTTGGGATGGCTTCCGCTCGACTCACCCTGCGGTGCCTCCAGTGTGGTTTATTGTCCTTTCCTCTATTTCTCCCCTTCTCCTTCCTTTCCTTCCTTCTCTCCTCCCTCCCGCCCTCCCTCCCTCCTTCCTCCCTCTTCCTGTCCCTCCCCCACTTATTCATCCTTTCTTTCTCAATTTATTCCTCTCAACATTTGAAACTCAGAGCTCTTGTCTCCATTTCTGGCTTCTCCGGGGAATTTGCAATACCTGGCGACACAGGCTGCTCATTTGCACTGGCAAAGCTGACTGGAGCTAACGACAGGCCTGTGCCCTTCCCACGGTCTCAGGCCTCACACGCTCTTGTCCCCCAGCCTCTGGCCTCGGGGGCTGGGGTCAGGTGCGGCCAGTCTGCATGTTATGCAGTGATTCCCGACTCCTCGCCGACCCCGCTCCTCCCCTGTTCCACAGGCATCCTAAGGCTCTGAGTTTGGGAGCTCAGGTGATGCAGGTCACGGGGAGCAGCGGAGGAGCTAGCTCACGGCATGGTCCACCTTCTCCAGACCTTCTCTGTCCGGGACACAGCACGTGAAAGCTGAGAGGGAAGGTCTCCATCCCACCTCCTGTCAAGGCCTAGGACGTTTTCCCGAAACAGACAGACGATGGTTAATCTTGAAAATGAACGTCAAAGGAGTCCAGCTCTTTACTTTCAACCTTTTGTGATGAAAAGACAGTTTTTCTGTTGACACACTGAGAAGCAGATGGAAGCCAGCACAGACCATGTGCTGGGACCGGGCAGGGTGGCCCTTCCTCCTCCCAGCTGCTGGCTACCTGCCCTCTTCCCGACAAGGGGAATAACTGACGTGTGAGAGGCAACGCCCGCGCCTTGCTCCACACTGCTGGTGTGTGCCTAGGAGCTGGGCCTCAGCGTCAAAGGGGAGAAGGATGAGCTTGCTGGGCACTCAAGAACATTCCATCACGCAGAGGTCAGCAGATTCTGTTTTAAGTTACGTTGAGACCTTGACTCAAACTTTTGGGGTGGTAGCAATGAGCATCCAATCCTCCTCCCCAGAAGAGAATCCATATCCTCATGGACTTTCTCACTGACTTAGCTGTTCTAGCCACTGGAGGAAGTAGAGGCGACTGTAGGCCCCCTTCCTCCATGGGGGATACTGTCAAGACCCCCAGGGGGTGCCTGAAACCGTTGAAGGTATCAACCTCCTGCCCCCCCCACACACGAGTAACTGAACAGGTACGCTTTTTTTTCCTTGTCATTTTCCCCTAAACAATACACTATAATGACTATTTACCTGCTATTTACATTTTAATATATATTATGAATAATCCAAAGAGCTTGTGCAGAGGGCTTGTGCAAATTCCATGCCATTTTATATAGGGGACTTGAGCATCCATGGATGTGGGTACCCACAAGGAGGGGAGGTCCTGGAGCCCGTTCCCACAGGTACCCAGGGACGACTATACTGTGGCTTTTCCTCTGCATACATACCTTGTCACACACTGTGCTCATAGCTTCTGTATTCTGAGGTATAGCAGAAAAACAAGCAGGGATTTCTTTATACTTCATAATTATTTCACAAATAGAAGATTGCTGTTACTGTAGGCCGAAGGAAACCCAGCATATGCTTTTTCATTTTCTTGTAAAGTTTAGAATTTTCACCTTTTCCCTGAAAGAAAGCACTTTATAGCTTATCTTTGGCATATCTAAGTCCTGAGCATTAGTACTCCTGTGCTTCAAGGCCATTATTAAATAAAATAAGGGTCACTTGAACATAAGCACTGTAATGACTGTCAATCTTATAACTGAGATGGCTACTAAATGACCAATGGAAGGATAGCATATACACCATGGATACACTGACAAAAGCGATGATTCACATCGTAGGCAGGATGGAATGAAATAATGTAAGATATTATCAAGCCAGTCAAAATAGTGCACTTTTTAAGGCTTATGATTTTTTTCTGGAATTTTTCATGTAACATGTTTGGACTGTGATTGCCTGTGGGTTACTGAAAACACAGAAAGTGAAACTGTGGATAAGGGGAGGACTACTCATTTTTGGACTTGACTGTGCAATTCACTTGGAGTATGGGTAGAAGTGATTGTGTGTCAATTCCAGCTGAGAATTAAGGAAGCTGATGAATGTCTTCCATCCCTATTAAGCTTCTTCCCTCTCCAGTGAGAAAAGTGTGCCCCAGGCATCTCTTTTCTTAATATTGGGTCTTAAGATGAAAATTCAGGCAACAGACCTGGATCTGTCTTAGCCCCGCTGGTTCCAGCTGAGATCCGCTGAACCATGGCACCTCGCTGTTCATTATCCAACCTTGTCAGAGACAAAGCCTGGCCAACGCAGGTGTGGATGGGAGGACAAGATCACCTGTTCCAGGGGGCTGATTGCTGAGCAGTTTGATGACACTCCAAGACATGTCGGTACCATCTTAGTAGATGTCCTGGGTTCCTTTCCTGGTTTGCCTTTTTCAGTGTGCGTCTGTGATGGTATTTGTTTGTGCACCATAGGACTGTTCCTCTAGACCGACACTGATGGGGTGAGGGAGAAGAAAGTTACCCTTTCCTCCTACTCTTGCAAGTTCTCAGCCAGGATTGCTATAACAAAAGACAGATTCGTGCCTGGCACTGTGGCACACACCTGTAATCCCAGCACTTTGGGAGGCTGAGGCAGGAGGATCACGAGTTCAAAGTCAGCCTCAGCAACAGTGAGGTGCTAAGCAACTCAGTGAGACCCTGTCTCTACATAAAACACAAAATAGGGCTGGGGGTGTGGCTCAGTGGTCGAGTGCCCCTGAGTTCAATCCCCGGTACCAAAAAAAAAAAAGACAGATTCTCAAAAAGCAAGTACACAAACATGTTTAACAGAAGCTTGGCTGGACACAGGGGTCTTCAGAAACATTTAAACTTGAAAATATGTATACAAGGTTGGATGAACACAGGAGAGTTTTGGGATGCCATGACAGCAGAAAGCCTCCGGGCTGAGGCTGAGAGCTGGGAACTGGGCAAGGCCCACGGCCTCCGCTTCTCTGGGTACAGATAGCACCCCCCACACGAGGGTCTCCTGACCTCTACAGAGAAAGCTCACACAGATCTTCCTCCACTTGCTGTTACTCAAATTCCTCCAGACCAACATACTTAACATGCCAAGGAGCCAGGTTTGGGGGCAGTGTGTCCAAACCTGCTGACACACGCATCTCTTGTAGCCACTGAGGACGGCCACGTGGACCGACTCGCCTGACGGGAGCTGGAGTTTTGTGAGATGTCACGGGAGGACAAGCGTGGTACCAGAAAGAAGAGGGCCGGCGTGGAGAGCGCGCTCTGTAGCTCACCAAGCGCTTAGAACAAAGCCCCTTATTTTTTCACCAAAAGGCCTGGGCGTTTCAACTTCCCAACTGCACCAGCTCTGGCTTTTCTGTCTCTCCAGCCCCCCTGGCTTCCAGCATCTTGATTCCGTGGGCAGCTTTGAGAAGTAGTCCCTTCGGTCCTTTTATCTGCTCACTCACAGTCCTCTTGCCGGGTCACAGATAAGTACCCAACTCATTAGGCGCTGACCCCCACTGGGGCGATGACCATAAACCACCATGACTGCTTCCCAGTCCCACTGATGTGTGAACTGTTTAAAGACGAGATGAAGCGCCCAGGAAAGATGCCCTGGTTCTGTTTAATTGCTTCTCAGGTGGCCTCTCATTTACCAAGCACTGCTACAAGCAAGCACCCGAACTACCCTCGTGAAACTGATAGAAAAGACCCCAGGACCTTGGGGAATGCAGGATTCAGCAGACCCCAGGGAGCCAGTGTCTCCAGAATGAAAGGAAGGTCTCCTCTGTCCGCACGCTGGGCGGGGCAGGTGGACGCCCTTCCCTCCTCTGCATGCACGTGATTTGAAATTGCGTCCTCTTGAGCTGTCATGAGCAGATGCCACTGCCTACCATTCCTTGCTCTTTAAACTGCAAATAATTATGGCTACTTTAAGCAATAGTCAAAGACCTCCGTTGCAACGCCTCCGCTGAGACGCGCTTTGAAGGCAGGAAGAAAAGAATGATTAACTATTGCAGTATCTGTGCGCTGGGATGGAGGGAGAAGGACTGGCGGGAAGCTGACATCTGCTCAGGTGGCACAGCTTTGCTGCCTATTCCATCCACTTCACTGTATCTGAAGATTTTAACAATGTCTATTTTTTAAAGTCGGCAACCAGATCCGCTCGGGTTGGAAACCACATCTTGGCTGAGGATTTGATTTTTGTCTGTATGAATTTGTTTTTTTCCCTCAAATGGAAGAATTGCTACCAGGAGACCACATTTGCCACAAAACGCATCAGACCCTGGTGTTCCTAACCTTCTCCGGCTTCATGGAGGCATGGCAGTCAGGGGTGGTGGAATCTCAGGGCCTGGCGGTCGAGGCTGCCGGGTGCAACAAGCTCAGGCTTCCTGGTCTCTCTCTCCTGTCCTGGGTGCACATGGACTCCAGTAGCCAAGGTGCTTCCTGGGGAGGTGTGGCCTGAGTACTCAGAAGATCCCCAGTGCCTACCAGCTGCTGCCTGCCCGGGGCGTGCTCTTGCTGAGGGCCCCGGGCTCAGGACCTGCTTCTACAACCCGGCCCAACTCTTGACCATCCTGGACAAGAACAGCTTGCACCTTAGGGGCTTGACCTCCCTGACTGGAGTGGCCTGGTAGCCTTTGTGCTGGTCAGCTTTCCACACTGTGAACGAAATGCCTGACTAGAACAACTTCAAGGAGGAAAGGTGCATTTGGCTCATGGTTTAGAGGTCTCAGTCCATGGTCGGCTGACTCCTTGCTCTGGGCATGAGGTGAGGCAGAACGTCATGGTGGAGGGTGTGGAGGACAGAGACAGCTGCTCAGCTAGGAAGAGGAGAGTGGGGCAGAAGGAGGAAGGGGCCAGGGAGAAGATAGCCCCCTCCAGGGAACCCACCCCCACGACTCACCTTCTCCAGCTAGGTCCCAGCTCCCAGGAGTCTGCTCAACTACCAGTGGATTGACCCATTAGCTGGATCCACAGGATCATTCCACCAGTGAGCTCAGAGACCTCATGACGCAGATACTGCGTACACCCTCACCTCTGAGTCTTGTTTCTTTGGGGATGATGCTTTCAATACTTGAGCTTTTGGGGGGACATCCCAGATCCAACCCATAGCACCTTGAGAGTTTACTAGGTTAATGAGGTCAGGAAGTCAGGAGCCCAGTGAAACTCTGTGCTCACCCATTTTTAGTCAGCCTACAATGTTCGCTGTGTTTGCACAGATCACATGACCTGCTTTTGCACTAGGTCTTCTATCAGCTCACTTCTGTTACTATAATGAAATACCTGAGGCTGAATAACCTTATAAAGTAAAGAGGTTTATTTTGATCACTGTTCTGGAGGTTTGAGAGCATGGTGCTGGCATCCACTGGGCCCTGGCGAGGGCCCCACAGCAGATGCTGCTTGTGAGAGCCAGAGGGTCAGCAAGCCAGATAGGTCCAGGGCTCAGCTTTGGTCTTACAACAACTCTCACCTGGGAACCAACTCAGGGTGCCACGAGAAGCCCCCTAGTCCCTCTGAGATCAGCGCCTCCAGTGACTAAGGACCTCCCACCAGGCCTACCTCTTAAGGGGGCCACTCTGCCCCAATATTGCCACCCTGAGCACTGAGCCTCCAGCACCTGAACCCTTGGGGCCAAACCACATCCAAGCCACAGCAAGGTGATGCCAAATGAGCTCCAGCTGCTCCCCACTGTCTCCACTGGGCCTGAGACCTGGCTGTCCTGGGCCACCTTCATTTCTAGGGACAAAGATTCAGCTCCCAGAGGCTGAGGGGAAAGGATGCCTCTGTGGAAACTGCCCCAAGTCCAGCCTCAGCTTGGTCCCAGCCCTGGTGGAGCTCTCTGGACCTGCTGCGGGCTGATCCATCCCACCTGGGCTTAGCCTGTCACCCAGGCAGGGTCTCGATGATGGTGGTCCCTTTCCTTCATCCCATGAGCACTGCTGAAACTGGTTGTGACTTTCTGCAGGACCTTGAAGGAAAACACGAGGGAAAATAGATCTAAAATTCAGAAATCAGAAAAGCGATGCCTTCGAAGTCCAATGTTTGGCTAATTTGGTTATTTGCTTGTTTGGGACGTCAGCATTGGGATGCGTCTCAGGACTGAAGCTGTTCCGGACCTCACGACACAGGCTTTCCATGGAGCCTGCCACATGGGAGAAGCAAAGGATTGGTTTTAGAAAGAACAAATGTCCAAATCCTGATGTTTCCTTGCTGTGGGGCCTTGGGCATGTTCTTAACTTCTCTGGGCATCCATTTCATCATCTGAAAAGCAGGAAATAATAACATGAGATTTGATCAAGTCTGTAAAATACCTCACATGGTGCCTGGCGGATTATGTGACCTCCTTGAATGAAAGATGTTTCTCCAGGTTTCACCCTCTTAGATCCAGAAAGGCCAGAGACATTCAGATTGAATAGCGAACAATGGGTGAGCCCAAGTTTCCATGACCTCCTACTGTCCAGTGGCCATTTCTTCACAAGAAAGAAGCCCAAGGCTTCGTGTGTCTGTGGATGGACTTCAGTGGGTGGTTGGGCCTGAAGACCCGGTGCCTGGCGCTGTCCAGGGGTCTCTGTGCAGGTGGAACAACGGCTCATCCTTATCAGATACTCAGATGAGCCTACGGCCACTCAATTATCCACCATGTACCTTCCTAATATTTATTATAAAGACAACATCCCCTGCCTTTGATGGAGGTTAATTTTTATTAAACTCCAAAAATGTCGAAGAAAAAGAAAAGAACCCAGGAATGGGGCTTGTTTCCCAGAGGTTCTCTTCGGGCTATAGACTCCCAATTCCTGGCCAGGTGAGTCCACCATGTGTCCTAGAGCCACCTGTACTCGATGCTGTGGAAGCCGAGGGAAGGGATTTAGGGATCTCCCCCAAGACACAACTCCCAACACCTCCTGGGCCCGCTGGCTGCGGAACTGCAGGGAGCACAGGCTCAGAGGCAGCCGCCAAGGGAAAGGCCGGAGCCGGGAGCCTGGGCCTTGGAGACGGTGAGTGCACCTCCCACTCTGAGCTGTGAGGGCCGGGAGGACGCACAGGGTCTTTGAGCAACAGCACATCCTGGAGAGAGGCACTGCCCGCGCACGGGTCACCATCAAGTGACCTGCTGGGCACTCGGGAGCTGGCAGTGCTGCACACCCAAGGCCTGACGCCCTGATGTTGGCATCACAGATCTGCACACTTAAAACATGCATGTGCACACACACGCACACACACGAGTGCACACACACGAGTGCACACACACGCACACACACGCACACGCACGAGTGCACACACACGCGTGCACACACGCGAGTGCACACACATGAGTGCACACACACTCACACACATGCACACATGCACACACACGCACACACACGAGTGCACACACATGAGTGCACACATACATGCACACATGCACACACACATGCACGCATGCACACACACGAGTGCACACACACATGCACACATGCACAAACATGAGTGCACACACACATGCACACATGCACACATACATGCACACATGCACACACATGAGTACACACACTCACACACACGCACACACTATTAACTAATTTAATTTAACAAAGTGCATTTTTAAAAACGCAGCAGTAATAGGGGTTCAATGTCAGCATGAAGACGCCCCCGTCAGTGGGGTCCGTCCGCCGTGTCGAGTGGCATGCTTTCTTCATCCCTCGCCTCCCTGGTGAGGGTCTTGCAGTTCATGGCTTCATCCTGATGCTCACAGCCCTGAATGGCCAGTGGGACAAGGACTTCTGCTCTTCTTTTGAGAGCAAAACAGAGGCTCAGGGGGCCCAGGCAGCTGGCTCCGGATCCCCTCTCTTTCTGTCTTTTCCCCTGGGTCCTGTTGCACAGGGACTGGACACCGTTGGTCAAGGCACCGTCCTGGGTCAACAGGAGTATGGCTCCGTCTTGGTGACAGAGCCTCACAGCCTCCTAGCAATGGGGTCTTTGCAGCAGAAGCTGAGGGGTGCCCCTGATGATGGGTGTTCTCCATTTCCAGTAGCACTTCCAAATATTCAAGGCTTAGGCCTATTTCCCTAGAAAATAGATTCCCAGGCTCGTCAAATGGGCTCACATTCTGTGGCAAATTAGGAGACAGCTTGGATTTTAGGGTCTGACAGCCAGGCTAGAATCCCAGCTCAGCCTACATTTCTATGAACAGTGGATAATCTCTCTCAGCTGTCCTTGTTTGTGAAATGAGGTCAGCAAATAAATTTCCCAGTGCAGTGAGCTAGGTCTGTGACCCTCTCCCAGGGCCACTGTGTATAGTTGTTCAGGTTGCACACTGCTCAAAGAAGCCTGTTCAAGGGCCATAGAGGTGGAGGTGGAAATCCAGTTAGTGCTCGTGTCCTGAGTCTGCTCTGCACGGGGCTGTGGCCAGGATGTCTTGTAGTAATGTGTGCACCCAGAGTGGCACCTTTTCTTAAATCTCACGAAGGTCCTGAGTGCCTGGGCAGACCCTGCCCTCTTTTCTCCCTTGTCCCTTTGGTGATTGCCCCTTCCACACACCAAGGCCATCAAATCCCCCACACTGAGCTGCTTGCTGACCTCCACCTGCCGCTGCTCAGCCCTGGGTGCACAAACTACAACCGCTTCTAAGCAAACGAGAAGAGGAAGCTTTCCTGTTTCTCCAGGGGCCTGACAAGGATTGGTTCTGTGTCGAAACGAAATACCTTTTAAATTGTCCTGGAATTGCACCGCTGTCTCTGTTAAGTGGAATCCTATGGACTATAAATCTGACTTGAAAGCCTGGTTTAATTTGACTAAGACGTTACAAAGGGTTTACCAAAATGTGAGGCGTTTGTCTGTGGAGCATCAACCACGGCCCAGCCCATCTCACTGATGATGGGACAGCTCTCGTTCTCGGGGGGCACATGCACAGGGGCACACGTGCACACATGTGCACATTTGGGGTGCAGCGGCCAGGTTCTTGTACTGTGGGACTCCGGAGGAGGCTGAGCTGGGCGCACCGTCTGCCAAGTGGCGAGCTGGCAATCGCTGCGCTTCCCCACTCGGGACTGTTTCCAGAGCGCCTGTCCTGACCCTGGCTGTTGATGGCCGCTGGCTATTTGCAGAGTGAAGAGAGAGGAAGCTGCTCCTCCTTCCTGGTCCTCAGTGTCCATGGCCTCCAGGGACATGGGGAAGGAGGAAAGCAAGCTCAGCCCTGGTTTAGGAGCAAATGAGCTCTCCATGGCTCCATGCACCAGGGAAAGAGGAGGGTCTCCAGGCAGCGGGACGGCTGGGGCAGAGGCCAGAGGTGCGGAGGACGGAGAGCATGGAGCAGTGAAGCCAAGGGGCCAGGGCACTTCCACGGCCACCACTTCCGAGGGGCGAAGCTGCAGTATTGGCCGAGCCGTGTGAGCGAAAGGCCTCGGGCACCATGGGAGAGGGAGATCGGCAGCAGGGGAGTGGCTGCAGGCAGAAAGGGAGACGGCAGGGACACCCCTCACCAGAGCTGAGGGGAGGAGGACTGGATGGCATTGGAGGAGCTCTGGCCACGGTGGAAGTATCCAGAAGGACGGTGGTAGCAACGGTGGCAACGGATACGGTCAAATGTCTGACACTATAACAGACACCTTCTGGGAGCCTAGTGCGTCCCAGCAGTGGCTCTGAGTCTGTTGTAGTATCTCACTTGATTCCCACAGCCACCCGTTAAGATGGGCACAGGTATCATCTTCAAGCTGAGGACACAGGGCTTTGTAACTGATGGATCAGTAACCGACGCTGGTTCTCCTGGAACTGTTATAGCTGGTGGCCTTCAAAGACACGGAATATGATGTGGCAGGGAGGTTGGGAAGACAGGGAAGGACCCATCGCGGGAGGGTAGAGTGGAGGACCGAGGTGGAGGACCAAGGGGAGGTGGGCTCCTCCACCCTGCAGGGAGGCTGTGCACTCCAGGAGGGGCACTGGCGTGCAGACCTCGGGGAGGAGCCTCAGGTGCCCCTCTGTGCTCAGGGGACGCCTCGTCTCCCTGAGACCTCAGGTGTCAGCCTGAGTTGAGGGAGGCCGTGGGAGGCTGGCTGGCTGCATGGGGTCTTCTGGGCTCCGGTTTTAACCTGGAGAAGTAAAGGGGCCCCTCTGGCTTCCTCTCCAGTTGCTCGAGGTGCGAGGAGGCAGGTGGTGGCAGGAAGACAATCCGGGTGGGGACCATGGGCTGTAGCGGCCAGCAGGGCGGTGGCCCGGGCCGGTGTGACGTGGAGCTGGCAGCCTTTCCTGCATTTCTAACGTGGAGGGGCCCAGATGAACCGCAAGGCGGCTGGCCCAGCGTTTGTCCAGGGCAGACCGCTGCGGAAACGAGGAGGACGCTGGGAAACGCTGGGCCTCCACGCTCTTTGAGTGACGGGAGCGCTGGCCTTGGCAGTCGAGGGGTGTGGGGTGTTCAGCTTCTGGGCCCTTCTACAGCGACCCGGACTAAGAAGCCCTCCTCTACCAAGTGGGTGTCCCCGGGTCTGTCTGATCAGTCCCAACAGGGACTTCCCGAGATGGCCACACAGGGCGGAAGCTGGGCTAACGGCCATCCTCAGCATGGCCATGGCCAGAGGGCCACCGTCCCCAGGAGGCCCCACAACCTCCAGGGTGATCTTCCCTCATTCCTGGAGCTGGCCCTGTGCAGG
>CM053415.1:3231061-3283040 GCA_028644305.1 Xerus rutilus
GCGGCTCTCCCATTAGAAGAGAAGGGCCTTAATGGCAGGCCTCTGCTTTCATCCCGGAGCTTGCTGGGCGCCTGCAGGTTCAAGGTGAGGGGCCTTCTCTTATTCTACATCTGCATTTCCCTCTCACTTAGATTAATTCATATTTTAATTGCTTCTCTCCCTGATTGAAGTACCAGAGACCAGCACTTCTGTTCCTTTGATCTCGTGTTCTCCCGAGTGCTGGGGACTTCAGGGAGGACACGAGGAGGCCAGCGTCCCCTCCCGTGAGCTGTGTGGCTCTCAGAGTGGGGACAGGCCCACGGGAATGCCTGAGCCAGGCACGCTGGTTTCAGCAGACCAGAGCCAGGAACAAACTGACTTTTTCTTTAAATAGATACAATTTTAGCTGACACAATAATTGCCCATACTCATAGGGCGCCGGGTGACATCTCAGTACACACAATGTGTAGTGAGCAGATCAGGGTAGTCGCCACCATGACATTTTTTTCCCTCTTTGGTACCAGGGATGGAACCCAGGGGTGCCTAACCACTGAGCCACATCCCCAGCCCTTTTTCATATTTTATTTAGAGACAGGGTCTTGCTAAGCTGCTCAGGGCCTCGCTCAGTTGCTGCTGAGGGCTGGCTTTGAACTTATGAGGCTCCCACCTCAGCCTCTCCAGCCACTGGGACTACAGATGTGTGCTACTGTGCTCAGTGGCATCTCGACAGTTTAAGCCATCAGGCACCAGGAATGGGTGTGGTGGAGCTGTCAACCACGGACCCCTGCTGAGTCCTTGTCGAAGCACCTGTGGTTTAATTCTTGTTTTGGTTCCTGTGTTGGTAAGAATAGATCCCATACTGCTGGTCACACAGGGTACCCAAGACTTCCGGCTCTACCAAGCTACCTTGTCCTCAAGTAGAAGAAGATATTTCTGGAATTCTGATGTGGCGTGGTCTTTGGCCGTCTCTTGTTCTGACTTGCTCTCCCGGCTCAAGTCTGGCCTGACTTACACCAGCCAGTGTTCTCTTCTCCATGCCCAGAGTGCTCTGTTTCAATACAAAAGTATCTATCCAAGGGTCACAGAAAATCCTCCCTTGTCTGTGGTTTGGCCTTTTGCAGTTTCAGTTAGCCACATAGTTAACCATAGTCCAAAATGATGAAGTGCAAAATCCCAGAAATAGGCTATCCATGTTTTAAATCACGCACCATTCTGAGTTGTATGACAGAATCTTGTGCTGTCTCACAGCTTCTCACCTGGGACATGACTCATCCTTTTGTTCAGCGTATCCATGCAGTATATGTTATCTGCCTGTTAGTCACCTAGGAGTTGCCTGAGTCAACTCAGAGTCACAGTATCATAGTGCTTGTGCTCCAGTATCCCTTATCTTACCTAATAACCAAAGCATAAGAGTAGCCATGTTGGTAATTCAGATATTTCAGAAAGTGCTTCCTTTAAGTGAAAGATTAAGTTTCATCACAATACAAAAAAAAAAAAAAAAGATATGTCAAAGTTGCTAAGATCTATTTGGGAAATTTTGAAGAAGAAAATTCATGATGGTTTTACTGTTGTGCCTCAAACTGCAAAAGCTACAGCCAGAGTGTGTGATGGGGTATAAACATGGAAAAAGTGATGTCTAGTGTTGGTAGTACCTGCAGAATCAGGCATCCGCTGGGGGTCTTGGGGCTTATCTCCAGTGGATTATGGAGCTGCTCTGTGTGGACCATGCTTGCCTGCTTGGGCAGGCTATTGCCTGTGCCCTCTGGTCTCATGTTCCAGAGTGCCCATTCCCTGTATTACTTCCTGGTGTTGCTATAACAAAGTGCTCCAAGCTGGGAGGCGGGGGCGGTTAATCAGCAGACAGTTTTGTCTGTCTGTTGTAAAGGTGAGAAGTACAAACTCATGGTGTCAGGAGGACCACTCACCCCTCCTGAACCCTGTAGGGGAGAACACTTCCTGGACTCTTCCCAGCTGCCGGTGGTGGCCATCAACCCTTGATGGCCCTCAGCCTGCAGGGGCAGTCATCCAGGCCTCGCAGTGAGCTCCTTCTTTCCAGTTAAGGCCGTAACCACAAGGACTGGGGGTTTGGATACCCGCTTTTGTGGAATGCACTCAAACCTAGCACTTCTCCTTATCTTTGGGAACTTGAGGTTCTACCTTCCTGATTGGGCTGACAAGTCCAGTTGTCTATGTTTTCACTCCAGCCCTTTGGATCTGTGTAGAGTATATGGGATGGGGGCAGGGAGGAGGAGGGGGCAGAGGGAAGGACACACCTTCCCTGGTAACGTCCAAAGAAGGCATCAAAGTAGTTTCCTGAGCAAAATCACTTCTTTCCCTAAGATGGATCACGCCACTGTTCTTTTACAATGAGTTCATCCTTTCTTATGTTGCAGTCATTGTTATTTATTTATTTAATTTTGGTACCAGGGATTGAACTCAGGGATGCTTAACCACTGAGCCACATCCTCTGGCCTTTTTATTTTAAGTTGCTTAGGGCCTCACTAAGTTGCTGCAGCTGGCCTCAAACTTGCCATCCTCCTACCTCAGCCTCCTGAGTGACTGCTATTTAAAGATCACCTACTATGTGTGAGACATTTTTCATCCTATTAACTCCTATGTTTCTCACTACGACCCTGAAAGTTGGATATTGTTTCTTTCTTTTCAAAAGAAAAGAAATGGAGTATCTTTGGGGACCACCTTGTCTACCCTTCAGCGGTGGCTTGTGGGCACAGGGATTCTTGTCCTACTAACACCTGGGACTGAGGCTTAGAAATGCCTATGGTGACACAGGTGTGGCCATGCCAGGAATGGGGCTGGCAGCTGTCTGTGGGAGGCAGCTGTGTGCAGTCCAGCTCCTTCCCCTGGCTGCCCAGTCCTTCTGGGGAACCAGGGTCCTGGAGGCTCCAGTCTCAGCCCTCTGAATTCTGTATCTCGGCACTACAGGGACTGCACGTTAGGGCCCATGGCTATTGCAATAGGTCACCATCGGCTGGGACTTACCACAGTGCATGTACCCACTTTGCAGTTATGGGGCCAGGATCCAAAATCAGCATTGCTGGGCGGCCACTGGTTGTCAGTAGGGCTCCACAGTTTCTGGGGTGGCAGGGGCATCTGTTCCTCAGCTCTGCAGCTTCTGGTGCCTGCTGGAATTTCTTGGTTTGTGGCTGAAATCACAGGTCGTGGTGGTCTCTGCCTGTGCGGTCACATGACCTTCTCTTATGGGTGACATCTGTCTCCTGTCTCTACTTTCCCCTTTAAGAGCATCTTCTCATCTTGAGGTCCTCAGCTGATCACGTCTGCCAATTTCTTGGCTTCCAGGGAATGGGGTTTCTTTGGGGACCATCCTGTCCACCCTTTGGTTGTGGCTTGTGGGCGCAGGGATCCTTGTCTTCTAACACCCCAGCTCCTTTCATCAGTGGACCATGAGTGAGGAGAGGAAAGAAGTGCCCGCAGGTGGCCTGCTGAGAAGACTGTCACTAGGCCACTCCAAAGAGGCGCCAGGGAGCTCTTTCTGAGTTTCACAAAACTGTCACAATAATGCTGGTGATGCTGGTGTGCAAACGGGCTGGGGTCCTCCCCTGGAGACGGCGGCGAGGCTGTTTGGGATGGTGGATGGCTGCTCTGAGCCTCCAGGGTCTCATAAAATGGAGGTCTGGCAGAGCTGACAGGAGGAAATCCTCGTCTTACTGGGGAAGAGAATTCTTCAGAGTGAGGGAGGGGTCAGGACTCCTGGACGGACCAGTGGCGGGGCTGCGGGTCACGCCTCTTGCTGCCAGAGAGCAATGGGCAGGGCCTCGTTTGCAACCCCACAGGTGACAGTCGTCATTGTAGCCGGGTTAAAAAGTCCCTGAACGTCCACCAGAATTTCCGGTGATAATAGCACCTGGGGGTGGAAACCTGTCTGTCATTTTCCATTTGGAGCATCTCATTCGAAGCTGATTTCATCCGTATCAGCCACAAAGCACAAAGCAGTTTTGCTTTGAGTGTTTCTAGGGTTCTGTGGCCATCAGGCCAATGGCCTGAGGTCAGTGACAACTGCCACATTATGAGCTTCCGGGTGCGAGGGTGCATTTGGAGTGCTGGCCCTGGGATGAGGCTGCCCGCTCTGCCCTGCGGGCTGGCCACTTCCTATGCCTGGGCTCACCAGGGGGCTGGGATGGCAGTAGATGGGGAGGAGCGGCAGGCAGGCCCAGGCCTGGGAGGGGCAGGCCTGCAGCTGCTCGTCTACGTGCCTGGGAAGCATTCACTGTGACTGGGATGAACATGGAGTTTTTGATCCAAGCGGTGGCCCTTTTGAGAGCACTGGGCGTTTTACTGCCTGCCAGTTAAGCTGGACGCTCTGGCCTGGACGCTCTCAGGTTGTTGAGCGCTGGGTGACTGGCACTTCCCCTCAGCTGGCCTTGGGCTCGCCTTGCTCTCTTCTCTTGCTGCTGGGCTCCTCTGCCTTGGACTCAGGAAGTCATCACCCTGGAGCTTGAGGGGACTCTTTCCACATCTGATTCTGTGATCGAGGAGGCTAAGGATGCGGGAAGAGGTGATGTTTGGTTCCACAGCAACAGGGAGACGAGGCCAGAGCTTGCCTCCTCTCTCCAGAAGAGAGTGGCGCTGGTCATCCAGGGCCGCTGGAGGGCCAGCATGTGCTGCCCGGCTGAGCCCACGTGCAGCCTGTTCCGCAGCGTCTCTCCTCTCTTTTGCCTCCCGATGCCTTGTTCTGTGGGGTGATTGACGGGCACTGGAGGGGTTAGCTAGTGCTGTATGGACGACCTCACGCTTCAAGGGGTAACGTGGAAGTTCATACGGGGCTTCTTTAGACCTCCATGCCAAAGGAGGCATCTCACAAGGCGATATCCACCCATCGGCAGCAGATTTATCAACAACAAATTTAGATGGGAGAGGCCTTGGGCAGGAGGGGGGGTGCACCAGTAGGTGGATTTCTGTTATTTGGTGCAGAGAGGAGAACTAGAGAGAAAGAACCTAAGAGTGTAAATGGAGGAGGGAAGACAGGAAGAGTGGGCTCCAGGAATGGAGAGAATCGGAGGGTGAGGAGGAGAAGGGAGGTAGAGAAGCAGGGGAGAGGGAAGAGGACGACAGGGCAGGGAGGAGGAGGGGGTGAGGGGTGTGGCATCCCCAGCGATCCTGTGAGTCCAGGATAAGATTGCTCTGGAAGACGGGCATCTGTCTGGGAGGACTTAACTGCTGAGGATCAGCACTGAATTTCCAGTTCTATGCACGCAACACGGCCCTGGGAGCTTCTAGAACTAGTTCCCTTGGTATCAGGGGCCTGAGGACCACAGTTAGTGACTCCCCGTGTCCCTGAGTTCAGCGAGGTCTCCTGGCTCCCAGCCCAGTGCTCCCTCCCCTCCTTCACTGTCCGTGGAACAGGAGTGTCTGCAGGAGCAAAGGCAGCCTGTCTGTGCCCATGTGAGCTCTCTCACGTCAAGCCCGCCCCCAGAAAACAAACCGAAGCCAACCAAACCCCCAAACAGCCCTTTTCCAGCCAGAAACCTGGCCAATGAGGCTGCCCTCGGGAACCCCCGTGTGCCCCAGACTGACAATCAACCAGCCCGTCTCTGACTTCCACAGTCCTGGTGTCTAAGAATGAGGTGAGAGTCCTGTGAGCCGTTTATACGCCCCCATAAGCAGACTCGTTGTCCATTTGGTAATCTGTGGAGTTTTCCTTTAACTCACCACTCTGTTTTAATTGGATAACTCCGAAGCTCTTTGAAAATGAACTTCATTTCAATTCTTGTCTGCGATTTTTCCTTTCAGAGTAAGAATTTCATTTCCTGCCCAAATAGAGGAAGATCTATTTCCAGCGATTTTTCTCTAACCCTGTCCCAAAGAGAAAAGCTTGGAAAGGTCAAGAAGGCCCTGGACGGCTGTCAGCTCTCCCCTGCCTGTGTCCTCCCCGCTCACTGGCCACTCAGCCCCTGGCTCCTCTAGGCCACTGCTCAGAGTCGGCTCCTCCTCCTGTCTCTGGCCCTCTCCCCACTCCACGTCTACATTTCCTCCCATTTCCCAGTGAGTAACAGCCTTCATTAGAGCCTCTCTCGTGACGACTCCAGTCTTTCCTGCAAACTGCTGCCAAAATAACATTCCTGAAACATGATTCTCATTCTGTCCTCGCTCCTCTCAAAAATCATTGCTGGGGGGAAGCAGTGCGGACAGATCGCGGTGGAATTCGTTGGCAGGGCCTTTGTGATCCGAGCCTGCCTTTAATTGCCAAAGGACGGCCTCCCCTCCCACAAAGACCAGCCTGAGAAATCAGTGGTGACGCCAGGGTCCTCCTGTGCAGCCTCCCCTCTGCTCTTCTGGATCCTTTGTATCCACTTGTGTCTCTGAGTCCTTTGTTCCTCTGTCACTCCTCCTCCACCGGGTAGGCCAGGGTGCAGCTGCAGCAGCCCGTCCTGTGGGGCTGGTTTGAACGCAGTCCACGGGCCCCGCTCCTGCCACATGCGATCAGAAGCGTGGGGCCAGGATTTGGGACTTTTCTCACCTTGCCAGGTCTTCTTATATCCACTAATGTTAAAAAAAAAAAGAAAAGTCAAAACTATTCTGAACAGAAATGTTTCCCAACATTGTCCTGCAGTCCCTGGATTTGCCAAAGTTCAGTGACGGATTCATCAGGTTGGGACAGAATGTGGTGCCACTCCTCCCAACCCTGGGTTCGCTGGCTCCTCTCCCCTCCCCCCACCGTCCTGCAACCCGGAGCTGGTGCAGGACGGTGTCCAACTGGACCCCCAGATACAATCACCAACCCACCAGCTATGTAGCCCAGGTGACCCCTGCCTGGAGGCACTGGCCTGGTGTTCCACTGTCCCCTCTCCCACCGTGATGTCCACCACCCACAGGCTGTGATGCCTAACTGTGGTCAAAACCCCCTGCATGCTCTCAGAGCTGAGGGCAGAGCACCCTGGGTATGGAGCCAGCAAGGAAGGACATCACTGTGCTCACAAGGCCCTGGAACCTCGCTCCTCACTGGGCTCCTGGCATACCTGCCCACTGGCTCTGCACTTCCTGCTCTGGATCCACCCTTGATTCTCCTGTGGACCAAAGGGTTGCCCTTAGATGTAGTTTGCTATTCCTGGCCAGCCTGTTTTGACTTTTCTTCCCTGTTCTTCAGGGTGACTGTTGGAAGCTGGCCTGCTGAGGTCCCCTATGCTATCCAAGAACTTCTCAGGACTTTATCTGTCCTGAGTCCGTGCATCTTCAACCAGCACTGGTATGTGGACAAGGCCTTAGCATCACCACTCAGATGCCAAGATTTCCTGCAAAAGGAAACTGTCCCCGAGGTAACCGTCACCACGGTAACCGTTGCCACGGTAACTGTCGCCAGGTCTCTGGCAGCTCACTTCCTCTCCTACCCCTGTTTTGGCAACACTGGCTCTGCCAACCCGTTGGCTTGGCCACTTTCTAGTGTGTTCCTGGCTCACGCGCCTCCTGGTCCCGCGTGGCTCTCTGCTCCACCGACCGCGCCTCCCCACGCAGCTCCCTGCGCCCATCTCCCCTGCTCCTCGACTGTCGGGAGGAACAGCTCGACTTTCAGCCTGGCAGCGGAGTGTGGCTGGAGATGGCCAGGCAGGCGTGTTGACAGGTCTCCCTGTACACTCAGGTCTTCAGTTTCGAGTTTGAATCTCAGCAGGGCGCAGCGCCCCTCCGACATCCCAGAGCCCCCTCTCCTCCGGCTGGTGCATCCTTGTGTTTCACTGAGGACACAGAGACAGTGAGGACTTGGCCCGCTGGCCGCCCTCTAATGGCTGTGTGAAGGTCCTTCCAGCTTTCCCTCCTTGCGAAGTGGGTGAGACAGTCTGCAAGGGACGTCGCCCCTTGAACACACCCGTCCTGAAGGGACCCTTTCCTCTCCGCCACTGGCTTTCTCCCTCTTTCCAGAGCCCTTTCCACCAGCCTGTGCAGATGTCATGCCTCGTATAGTTTCCATTTTGTCTCATTTCAGCCATGCTGGGGACACACCCTGGGCCTGGCGCATGGTGGCCAAGTGCTCTGGCACTGAGTGGGGTCTCCATCCAGGCTGGCGCAGTTTTAAGAAAGCCGTGCAAGGGCCAGAACATCCTTGTCCCCCAGCCCACTGCTCAGGCGCTGTGGCGCCACACGGGCCTCTGTTTTCATCTGCACTGACGTGTCTCGCCGTCTCTCTTCTAGCCGCCGCCACAGGGCTTTTGCTTCACCCGTGGAGACTGTTTTTGCCCCAACTTGGCAGGAATCTTGCTGCCGACGCCAGTGCTCAATTCTCTGTGTTCCTTCAACCCCAAGGGCCACCAGCATGTGGCCTGCTACTCCCGCCTACGCCTTGCCTGAAGTCCTGCGTCACTGTGCTCTGCTGGTTCCCTAGGGACCTCAGCCAGTTGTTAATGCCCAGGCCCCAAAGCAGATGGCCTTGCCCTGGCTTTTTCCTTGAGTTTGGCGGCTCTTTCTGCAGATCTTTGCATGGCCCTCAGACCTCCTGGCCCACTCCTTGACTTGAGTTTGGTCTCTACTCAAAGGTCACCTTTCCAGAGACCTTTGCCAAGACCCTCGCTGCCTCCTGCTCCTCTCAGCCCAGCAGGTCACCCTGTACTTCCCTTCACAGCACCTGGGCTACCTAATGGGGTCGAGCTGGTCTCCCTCCAGAGTTCCCAGAACGAACACACGCGTGCAGGAATGGACAGCTGGGCTGGGTGCACAGGCGCCTGTGGCTGCATTCAGAAGTGGGTGTGTGCGTGTGCATGGTCCCATCTGCCCTTGTGCCAAGGGACACGGAACCAGAGGGCCCTCTGGGTGCCTTTCTTCCCCTCACTATCTCCAAGATCCAGCTCAAGGCCACAGAGGAGAGCTGAATCATACCCAGTGCATGAATGGGTGGATGGGTGAATGCTGAGAGCCCACTGGCCATGAACTTCTGCTGCTTTGAGGCAGGGACGAGGTTGTCAAGCTCTGTAGGAGCACACGCGTTGCGACCAATAAAACTCTTCGCACTGGGAAATAAGTCAAGATGCTCCAGCAGGACGGCGTCGTATTCTGGGATGTGGGACTACTGGTTCAAAGCTGATCTTTCTGCCCTGACCTTCCCCTTGCCCCCCACCCCACCCCCAATTCAAGCTTGTCCGGCTTCGGACGCATTTGCACTTCCTGCCTTAATTTGATTAGCGACAGGTGCTATTATCTGAGGAGATCTAAATTGCCTCTTCCTGAGCTAATGAACTACTGTACCAAGTGCGTGGGGATCTGAGAACACAATAGATTTATTAATGAGTGGCTAATTAAAGGGACAGTTACAGAGTTCTTGGGGAGGATGGTGGTGGGCTAATGTTTCTATTTCTTATGAAGATTGACACTTTTTATGAGAAAATGAGACTGTGTTACATCTAGTCTAAAATTTTAAAGGCCATAATTCAGAAACTGAAGGAAGAGTTAAGTTTAATTAAATGCGATAGAATGTGACACCTCATCTTGGTTGAGGCTGGGGACGGGCTGTCCACCACAGTCGTCTCCCGGCCTCCCCTGCCGCGGCACTGTTGCTGTACCTTTAATCTGGCCTGGCCCTGCTCACCCGGCCCGGACACTAATGAGTTCCTCCCGTGCTGGCAGGAAGGTCCGCCTCTGCTGCTCTGGGCCATGCTCAGGCCACAGTGGTTCACACCAGGCTTGTGACAGTGACTCCTCCCACGCTGCACACAGTGCCCCCCACACGCCAGCGGGCACAATAAAGATAGGCTCAGTGATACTAGCCATGGGTTTGGACCTGGAACATTCCCCAAAGGCCGGTGTGCTGAAGGCTGGTCCTCAGGGTGGCACTATTGAGTAGAGGTGGGGCCTCTGGGCTGTCTTCTGGTCACTGGGGGCTTGCCTTTAAAGGGGATGGTGGGACCCTGGTCTCTTCCTCTCCCTCTCTTCTGATCCAGGCCATGATTGGGTAGTTCTGCTTTGCCAAATGCTCCTGCCAGGAGGAGCTACCTCTCTACAGGTTCAGAGACAACGAGGAGCAGAACTTCCAGAATGGTAAGCCAGAATAAACCTTTTATCTTTCTATGTTAATTATCTCAGGTATTTTTCTTACCAGAGCAGGAAGCTGACTAACACAATATCAAGTCTCCACCACTATCTTCCTTCGCATGAGAACACAGGCAGGCTGCGGCGGTAGGCTCTTTGGCAGGCGGTAGCTATGGCAGTCTGTAGCTTGGCTTGCTAATGTTAGCTGATCTAATCGTCATCAGATGTCTGGGAAGGAATGCTTGTTTTCCTGGGATGAAGCAGAAGCCATTGAGCACCAGGCAGGAAGACGCTCCCATCTTTCTTGGGTAGGAGATGAGGGGGAGAATACTTTGGACCTGGGTTAGCATACAGCTTGGAGTCAGAACTGAACTCAGCACATGTCCCACTACTGCCAGCACCCTGGAAACCATACCTTGATCCTCCAGGAAATCTGAGCCACCTCTGCACTAGCTGCTCACAGCCAGTGTCCCTGGGGAGCGGAGCCCATCATGGTGACCATCATGGACCCAAAGGTTTTTCTCCTGGTAAAGGGAAATGAGGCCTGCTTTATTAGTCTACTGAGAAGGTTGATTCCGCCAAGCTCACCAGAGCTTGAGAGAGCAATGCAAAGAAGGAGTTCATTAGAAAGCTGTTTGCATGGGTCAGTGGGCCACAGTAGAGAAGCAATTGGACTGGCATGAGTTGGAGAAGAAAGTGGTCTTCAATGCAGATGATCCACTTGTTTTTAAAAGTATTCTCTACGTGCTCCTTTGCACCCCAGCTACCTTCGATTAAGAGTAAAATGGGTTTTGCATCCTCTCTGCCTTTCCAGCCATGCGGAGGCTGAGGACGCTGGGCATGAGAAGCTGCGATTTCTTCACTTCTGTTTTCCAAATGTACTCTTTAATGATTGGTTCTCTTGCAGAGGCTCTGGAGTAAAGTTCCTGGAAACATTTCCTTATTCTATGAAGACCCATGCCAGGGCTTCTCAGAGAATGTTGTGCTTTGGATTACAACTTTTGTAACAGACTCACAGAACAGAAGACATGTTTTCCCACCATATGCATGAGTATAATTTATGCATGTATTTAATGAGTAGTCTGTTCTGTGAGATTGCCCCAGTCTATCCACTGTGTGGACGCATGACTGGCCTCCCCTTGGTAGGAAATTGAGGCCTCCTTCTTGTGATGGTCCAGAGATGTCCTGTTTCAGCTGGGCTTGCAAATAGGAAATGCAACTTCAGCATGTTCTTGGCTTAAGGAGAGGGCAGATAGAGCCAAAGCGAACCTGATGGTCAGAGAGAGAGAAAGAGAGAGATCAGAGTCTCATCCATTCTGCTGTAACTGATGGGTCCTTGATGCAGAGTTCACCTCGGTTTGTAGGGATTTGGTTGATATTAGGCAAGAGCCTGTGTCTGGTTTGGGCCAAGAGAATTGGCGGAGGGTAGAGGCAGTTGACTGTTGTCTCCTGGAAACAGGCCTGATCTAGTCCAGGTAGGGGATGGAGATCCAGGTCTGGCCTCCTCCCAGCTGCTACAAACCTGGAAAGAGGGGTCCAGAGTGGGGGGCCAGTTCTTGATGGACGGGGGTCTACAGCCGAGGCTGGCTAGGTGAGGGCGTCTGGCCTTCAGGATCTGGAGTTGGGCTCAAGGAAGGTGAGCCTGGGGTTGCGATGCAGCCAGACTAAACCAACCGAAGCACTAGTTAGGGGAGACATCACGTGGAAGTCGCGTCAAAGCCCCAAGAGGACATGAGATGAACGTAGGAGTCTTGCTTGATGGACAGGAGGGAGAACTTCAAAACGATCCAAGAAGCGCCAGTTCTTAGAAGTAGTGTAGGTGCACCTGCCGTGTATGGAGCCCCCACCACACTCCAGACCCAGCACCTTTGAAGCACTATTTCTGATCCTCGTCACACTGGGCCAGGACGTTATCATCCAAATCTCCCACATTGAGAAGCTGAGACAAAGGAATGGTTAGGTAACTTGCTTAAGACCTTAGACCTGGGAAATGGGAAGGAATGGGAACCAAATGCATCTGATTCCAGAGCTCGCTGTCCAGAACCAAACGCATCTGATTCCTGGCGACTCTGTCCTTCATGTAGATGTCCACTGACTTGCCCAACGCCAAGAGTGCAGTTCCAGTTTTGCCCACGGGAGTGATCACCCATTCAGAAAGTTGAGGTGTAAGGATGTGGAAAGAATGTCCAAGGCCTTCTGCAGCTTAGGGTCCACCAGCTGTTCCCAGGCTCCATTTCCTGCTCTCGAGCCAGGCGGCCATTGACTAGGGACTGAACGGTCAATCTCGTGGTTTTGGAGTCTTTGGTGTGAGTTCCTGTGGAGCCGGAGCCACCAAGGGCTGCTGGTCCCATCCCTCCCCCTCAGGAAGGAGACGCCCCATGCGTCCTGATCGGCCACCACTCATGGACGCTCGGAGCTGACTCCCACTGTGGAGTGACGTACTGAGTGACGAGAAACTCAGCTGGCCTCAGAGCACAGTTCCCTGTCGTGGGCAGCAACCGAGCCTGCTGGCCTTCCACTCAGACCTTCTGCCCGAGGGTGACAGGGTGTGAAGCTGACAGCGTGCACCTGGCTTCTATCCACAGACTCCTAAGCTCCAGGGAGGCCTGTGCAGGGTCTCGTCAGAAGAGATGGAATCTGTCAAGTGTCCCGTTGAGACTGGCTGGTGCGGGGCTCCTTTGTGTGGGAGAGGATGGGGAGACAACCAACAGGACTCCTGGAGGTTTTCAGGCTGTATCCGCTGGCTTCCCTGAAACCACAGACTCCAGAGCTGCCAACGGCAGATCTGCACATAGCAAGGTGGGGACACGTAGCATCTCTCTGCTGCAAACCACAGCGTTTCCACCAACTACCGATCATCCCGAAGAAACGCCAATCTGTCACCATTGACTGGAGGGCCTGGTGAGGAGGCTCAGAGCTCAGAGTCAGTTTCCCAGGAACAAAGCCTTTTAACGCCTTCTTTTGCAAAAGCGAGGTGCAGGGGGAAAGTGGCTGTTCTTGGGAGGTGGCCCTCCATAGCAACAGGTGGAGGCATTGAGGCTGGAATCCAACCTCCATGGCCTGCACGTCAGTGAATGGTTTTCTCTGTAGAAAAGATGGAGTCTCCCATGCCAAGGCACATCCCGTCAACCAGACGAGAGTCACCAAGGGAGGAAAGCGAAGCAGGGGTATAGATCCCTCTGATCTGTGGTCCCACCATTGATCACTTCCACTCAGGGTCCTTGATTTTACTGTCTTGGCTCCAAGGTGAAATGATTGCCTCTGAGCTTAGGCACCCCGGGAAGGAGGCTCCTTGTCTTAGGTCTCGTCTTATCCTCACCTCCCAGGGCTCCATGCTGAGCACAGGGGCCTCTCTGATGCCTGAAGGGACATCTTCCTCATCCTGGAAGGCAGTGCTAAACTCACCAGAAATGGTCCAGGAACAGAACTTCCCTCGTCCAAACATCACTCCCAAGTGAGGTCGGTGTGAGGACTTAAAAGAACAAATCTAACAAGATTCCTCTCACAGGAGGAAGCCCCCAGGAGTCTCATCACCTGGGTCCTCCTACCGCCTGTGGCTGGCAGATGGGAGAGGAGGATCTTAAAAATGAAAATCAATTAGTGCCGGGTGTGGTGGCGCACTCCTGGAATCCCAGTGACTTGGAGGCTGAGGAAGGAGGATTGCAAGTTCGAAGCCCCCAAGACCCTGTCTTCAAAATCAAATTTTCTCTAAAGGGACTTGGATGTAGCTCAGAGGTAGAATGCTCCTGGGTTTCATCTCTGGTGCTGAAAAATAAGAAAAAAAAATCTGGTTATAGAAATAAAGAACAAAAGGCTGAATCCAGGGTTCTCCTGCCTCACTCCTTGGACACTGCTTTTGCTTTTAAAAATGTCTTTATTAGTAGGTCATAGTTATACACAATAATTGGGTTCTTTTTAACATAATCAGAAATACTTATAACACAATTTGCTCTTTCCCTTCCCGCCTCCCTCCCTTGAACCCCTTCCTCTCCTCTATCAATGTTCCTTCTACTCTTTGCTTCATAGTTGGTGCACTAGAGTGGTATATAAAAGAGGAATCCATTGTGCCGTATTTGCCCATGCCCACGGCATTGTTGGGTCGATTTCCCTCCTGAGTTCCCCTCTTTCCCGTGCCTCCTGCCACCCCCGTCCCCTTCCTCCTCTTCTCTATTCTCCATCTATTCTCAGGACATCCCTTTCTCTTGATCTTTTTTTTTCTCTCTCCAGCTTCTGCACATGATGGACCAACCCTTGACTTTTGGAGTCTGGCTTATGTACTTAGCATGATGTTTTCCAGTTCCATCCATTGACAGCCGAGGACAGAAGCTGGTTCTTCCTCATGGCTGAGTAGAACTCCACTGTGTATGTGGACCACACCTTCTTTATCCATTCGTCCGTTGACTTGACTTGCACTGGGTTGGTTCCGTAGCTTGGCTATTGTGGATTGTGCTGTCTCCTCTTGAGGACGTGTGCATTCCATGGGGGAATCTGAGCTGCTGGAGTTCAGAAGGAGAAGCGCGTTGCCCACGTACAGGATAGTGACCGTCATTACTTCTACTCCAACAGAGCAGGTCTTCTGTGGGTGGCGTCCACCCAGCCCACTGCAAGGTAAGAATGGGGCAGAAAAGACAGCCTTTGTGGGAAGGAGGTTCCAGACCTTTCCTTCATAATTTCAGACTGGCTGGAACATTAGTGATTTGATGCAGGGAAGTCGAGGTGAAGCTGGAGGTGGGCGGATAGCTGTGCATCGAAAAGAAATGTTGTCACAGTGTTGAGCCCAACCACTGAGCCTGGGTGGATTTAGTCCTGCAGATATTGCATTTATGGAACCATTGAGCACATTAAGTTTGATTCTGTATATGGGCCCTGGAGTCCTTCAAGCTGACACATAAAATTAACTACAATACCCTTCAAGTAACATGTTTTGGGTGAAGAGGGAAAAGTCGAGTTCTCTGTGGACCTGGAGAAGTCTTCCTGGAGGAGATAGAAGTGGAGCTGAAGGAGAACAATAAATGTCTGTGTAATAAATAGTGCCTGGGCTTGGCATCTGCCAGCACCCCTTTGTGGGAAATCATGGCACTCATCGGAGTATATTTTAATTTTCGCTTGCCTGTCCCCTGACCTGGCCCCTAAAGAAAAGCTGAAGAGCCGAGGACAGGCCATCAGTTCTACTCCCGGGCCTCCCTCCGCTCCTAGTGAGCACTAGACCCGCTCCGTCCCCTGAGCCTGTAGCTAGGAGCAGGCTCCACCTCCTGCCCTCTGCCGACCGCCCCTCAGCTGCAATACTGCTCTGCAGGTTAATATTGACTTTCCAGCTGCTCTGTGGCTCACTTTTTTTCCCCCTGGCCTTTGGCAGCAGGGAAGGCTGTCTTATCAGATGCTATCAAACACAGCCACCCGCGGTCCCTCTTGCCTTCACAGGCGCTCCTGCAAATGGGTAGATTTCCCCAGCCCGACACAATAGCTCTAATTGCACGGCTTTGCGGTACAAGCAGAGGTCGTTTGATTACTAGCTGTTGTGTACCATGAAAGTGCACATTAATTATTTAAGAGATGGACTTATAATTATTGTAAGCCTTAAGTAATTACCTATAATTTTGGCAAGGGTTAGCAAAACTGATAGTCTAGCAAATTCAGGTTTTAGTCATTAGTAAGATCATAATTACATTTAAATTGCAAAATGAAAATTATGCAATTTATCTCCCCAATAATGCATAAACACTACAGTGATTGTGGGTTTTAATGGACTATAAAAACGAGAGCAGCAGCGGGCAGTCAGGGGCAATCTCAGCCCTCGCTATTATTTTATAGTTTAACTGCTTCTTCCTTAGCATCGTCTGTCCACTCCTCTGGGTTAGCAGTGGGGCTGCCGTGTTTCTTTCGATCTGAAAGCCAAGCGACCAGTTCTTCGAAAGAGAGGAAGAAAAGGAGATGGAACGATGGATTGCGAGAAGCCTTAAGAGACAGGAGAATGTTTGCACCAAAGGAAAGAATCTCATGGAGGGGGGTCAAGAAGGTTCCAGAAGACTTCCATCCTCGAATTTTCATTTGAAAGGCTCATCATGCCTATTTTACAGATGTGGAAACTAAGGCTCTGAGAGAGGATGAAACCTACGTGCAGTTGTACTGTTGGGACTAGAATCCAGCATCCAATGCTCAGTATCTGCTGCCACCACCCTCTGGGCTCTTTGTGTCCATTGGGGCCATGGTAACCCTAAGGGTTGGTCTGGCCCTGCGAACACAACCCTGCTGTATGTGGGCATCATATTATGGCATTTTCACGGGGGACCACGAATGAGGAGACGTTTTGTGATCCAAGTGGCTGATTCTCCTATAAAATGAAGCTCTGAGCCCTTGTCCCCCAGGAAGTACCCCTGGAGGAGAACCAGGGTCTGTCACTATGCTCCCACATTGGCCTAGCACACGTCTCCACTGTAGCTCAGATTCATAGACACCCAGCCATAATAAGATGTGATGTCTCCTTAATTGAACTGAGAAGGCGCTCTGGTTTATGTATCTTAGGCACACAGTGAAAGCCAAGGAAATGTTTATTAACTGAGTCAATTGATTAGTCAATCATTTATGACTCGTCCACTGTCTTCATTATCTTATACTAGATGCAGGGAAGGTCATAAAGAAAGGTAACAGTGTCTCCCTCTGCTCGAGGGTTTTGCAATCCAGCAAACAGGAACAAACAGCAGATGAAAGACGAAACGTCAAGGCAAACATATTTATCATCCCTGAACAAACTGCGTCCACATCCGGAGTGTTTGCTGAGGTTTGTTGTGACTTGTTCCTCTGCTGGAATGCCACAGGAGCTGCCCAGACGCCTATCTGCCCGGCTCAGTCGGCTCCAGTCTTACCTAGATGCTGGAAGATAAATAGTTCCTGTTGTCATTATCTAATTATGGGATGATGCCAACAATAAATATTGGCTGAGCGCCTAATCTATGCCAGACGCCATGCTGGGAAGTCAGGCACCAGGAGGGGCGGATTCCAGCCTTGGGAAGCTCATGTCAGCAGGACCCAGGCAGAGCAAAACAGCAGGAGAGGAGCCACCAAGGGGCAGAGGGAGCTGCAGAGGGGCAGGAGAGGTGAAAATAGCACCAGTGTCGGCAGAGAGAACACCTAAGGGAGCCCAGGTTTGGGGAAATACTTGAAAGATTAGAGAGATCAGTAGTCAGGGCTCTAGTGGCTATTTCGAGAGTAAGTACCAATATAACATTTTATTGGAGAGGTTACCAGGGATTGAATCCAGGGGTGCTCAACCACTGAGTCACATCCCCAGCCCTCTTTATATTTTATTTAGACACAGGCTCTCCCTAAGTTGCTTAGGGCCTTGCTAAGTTGCTGAAGCTAGCCTTGAACTTGGGATCCTCTTGCCTCAGCCTCCTGAGCCGCTGGGATTACAGGCATGCACTGCCAGCCTAGCTCGTAAGTACGAATATGAGCAAAAGCAGGGTGTTCAATTTGCCCTACTGGTGTGTTAGACTGTGCAGCGTCAGTCACGTCGCAAGCCAGCAGTTCCTGCAGGTGACTGGATGCTTGTTTTGTTAATTTCCACATCCCAGGTGATACATTCTGAGTCTGTCCCCAAGTTCAGTGAGTGGTGCCCCTCGGATGGCACTCTAGCAACGTCATGCCATGACTTCACGGTGGCTGTGTAACTCAGCTCTTTGATTGCTGTGACCAAAACCTGGCGAGTACAATTTTAGAGAAAGAAAAGTTTACTTGGGGCTCCCAGTTTCAGAGGTCTCAGTCCACACGGGGCCAACCCCATTGCTCTGGGCCTGGAGGGAGGCAGAACATCCCGGCGGAAGTGTGTGGAGGAGGAGAGTTGTGCAGGTCACCAGGAGCGAAATGTAAACCCAAAGGCACCCCCTGCCCCGTGACCCTCCTCCTCCAGCCACACCCTGCCCACTGAGCACCCAGTTAATCCGTTCAAGTCAGTGCTCGGATTAGGTTAAGACTTGTATCACCCACTCATGTCACCCGTAAACTCTCTTCCCTTGTCTCACACAGGAGCTTTTCGGGGACACCTCACATTTAAACCCTAACAACGGGCTAAAATAAGAGGAGGTCCCCATGAGCACTGCTCTGTAGAAACGATGCCTGGTTAGAGGACTACCATGGCCGTTCTCCATGCCCTTGGCTTGTGACTTTCATTCTCCGAGACTGTTGGCCTCCTCCGGGTGGGAAACCTGGCTGTGGCTTTCCTGTCGATCTACCTCTCAGATTTGCCACCCAGAAGGGACTCAGCCTCTGGTTCTAGGTCTGTGAAGTCCCATGCACGTGTGCAGTCCAGATTGGCGTACACCCACGTGCCATCAGCTACAGGGTTATAAAACCGTGGGCCTTAGGCCTGCTTCTAACTGGAACACCACAGTGGACAAAGCCTCTGTCCCAGGGCCCTGGGCTAAATTCTATACTCATGATTAGAACACGGTGCTGTTGGTGGGAATTTGCTGCATTCGGGAACATAACCACTTCCCCCGTGCTTGGAGGAATCAAGAGAAAGTTGACTGGGTATTTCTTCTCACAGGACAGTCCAGGGCTGGATGTTCTGGGGATAAATAGCCAACAAATATCACCTAATTTCTGCCCTTAAAAAATCTTACACTAGATGGAGGTAAGATCTGTCAAGTACACATACAAATTGCCCCTCAGCTCACAACGAGGAGATGCCCGGGAAGCCCCTTGTTGGTGTCAGTTGAAAATTCATTGAACACAGCTCCCCTAGCAGGGGAGGGCCTTCCCCAGAGCCTTCTCCTAGCCTAGGCTCAGAACACCAAGGACTCTCACCTTAGCATACAAAAGGGAGACGTCACCTGACTCCGTTTCACAATGCAGTGGCGAGCATTCTGTTCACTTTATTGAATACTCTTGGAAGCTCAGCACGGTGCCATCCACACATCTGAAGTTGAACCGCTGCAGAATCAGGGACTCTGTCTACAGATCTGCCATGAGAGAGACCCCAGGTGCCATCATGAAGGGCGAGGACAGTGGAACAGAGGAGCATGTGAGCACAGACTGGTGTTCAGGCTTGGGTGCTGGAGCTCCGTCTTGGAAGGCAGGTTGGACTGTAGGAGTCCGAGGTGGGGTGAGTTCTCTAAGGCGGGCACTTACCACGTCAGGGCACAGAACAGCATGTGCCGTTTGCATTTGCTGGGATTATTTTGGTTGCAAGTGGCTGAAACACCAACTCCCATGGCTTAGGTCAAAATGGGATTGCATGAGGAAGGCTCACCGAATTGTGACCGGCACAGCCAGTCGTGATAAACAACTGAGACAAGTGGCTTAGGGGTCTCGGGGACTCGCTTGCCTCTCCTACACTCATCTCTGATGCTCCTGGTTAGTCATTTCCATTATCTTGGGCTGTCCATCTCCTCCTGGTGGAGACTGCATATGGACTTATCACCAAGGAGAAACCCGGCCTCAGGCTCAAGTCTAAAGTCTGTGCTCAGCCCCGATGGGCGGGCATCTGCCTGCCGGCAGCTACAGGCACAGAGAGGAGCATGTGAAGAGAAGGAACCGGGAAGAACACAAATCTCACTTCTGAAACCACACAGCTGGACTTGGAGAAGGGACATTGTGAGAAAGGAGGGGAGAGGAGGAGGGATCAAACGGGGAACCTATTTCTCAGATGGAAGAGTTCGGGTCAATAAACTAACAGGCGTCTCAAAATACAAGTCATGGGGGTGCTTGGAAATAGTAGTCGGAGCCAGTGGGTGGGCACGTTGAAGGCTAGCCTGCAGGTCTGAGCTTGGAGAAAATATTTAGCCCCGGTCAGTTTTGTGCAGATGTTTTCTATCAGATCAATTTATTAGGCTTCTCATTCACTCTCCGTTAAATCAAACCACTGCTAGTGAGATTCAAGGGGACCTATTAGGTAGAAATAAAGTTGAGATTCTATCACAGAGACCAGGCAGATAAACTGGATAGGGTAGAGATAAAAATATAAAATATTCACTTTGAAAGCATTATACTTACAAGATAATGGCCAATTTTGGTTGCAAGTACCCGTGCTCATAAGTCATGCAGGAAACTGGGATGGGAGCAGTTAATGGCTTCTGCTTTCCTGACATGCACTGTGCTGGCCCCTGACCACAGGGGCTGGCCTTGGCAAATGTATATGGTCTCTCATCTGACAGCAGAGTTCTCATCCTCTTTTGATAAAACATGTTGGCTGTGGAGAATGTGGAAAACGTTGATCCCACAGGGACTTTAATTGCAATTTCCTTTTGAAAAAGGCACATAAGCGCCTTCTCTCCCCAGGAACATCATAACCCACTTCCCCCAAGTTAGAGCCGAGAAAGGCTTTCTGCAATTTCCTGCCGTCTCTCCAGCCAAACCACCTCATCTAAGGAGAAAGCACCATTTGGATCATTTTGCAGAGCCCAGAGCATTCCCTCTGACCTTCTCCATGAATTTTCCTTGAGCTGGATTACTTACTAGGGGACCAAAGAGCCCTGGTTTTCAAATTGAGGGGTAGCTTCCTGTCTGCCACCAGTCGGCATTTCCTACTTACTGAGAGCGGGACAAGACCAGAGAAATGCGAACTTGTCAAGGAGCTGTGACAGGTGGGCTGGGGAAGGCTTTGGACCAAATGAGCCAGAAGAGCGCCAGCCAGCCTGGCCCAAGGCCTCAGACACCCGCAGGCTTGCAGCGTCTCAGCTGGAGAGTGAACAGCTCCCATTCCGCCAGGTCTGGAAAGAGCTAAGGAATGAGCCCTTCCCAGATCTTCAAGCGATTACTGCCCACATATGAACCAAGGGAACCTGAGATGCACTAAATGCTAGTGTCCGGGGTCAGTACCAAGCCGTTACTCACCAGGCGGCACCAGAATTTTGTCTGCAAAGATCTGAGAAGTTGGATGTTTTGTCACCCAGGGGGAAGTCAGCCTCTGGTTCAAGGTCTAAAATCCCAGATCAGGTGCTCACACACGTACAGCAGCTGTGGGCAGAGTGGGTAATGTCTGAAACAGGCAACTTGGGCGAACATGAATGTGACTACAGGCGTGTCACACAGAGTCAGTAATGAGACAGACCAAGTCAAAACTGATCACTGAGCTGCAGAGGAAGTTGTAGAAATGAATGCTTGGGACATGGTATTAACAGGTAGGCTCAGGTGGGGTTCAGAAGGTACCTATGCCAATGCACCTGTACCGTCTCCTGGAAAAGCCCATGATATTCAGGGAAAGGTAATGGATCTGGTCCAGATTGGGTGCTCTCTCTCCACTCAGAGCAAGGTTCAGCAAACTTCCAGGAGTACACAAGGGTGGGGCGCAGCTAAGACTCCGAGAATCAAGTAGGAATCAAGGTCTCATTTCTGTGGGCTGGCATGCAGGGCAAGGCCCAGACCCTAGAAAAAGCCTGTGGTCCAAGACAGGGTGACCAGTGAGAACAGAGTGGATTCAGGGCAGCATCCGGTGGCTGCGGGTCAGGGTGGGCATAGGTGATCCGTGACTTCCTGACTTCAGGCTACTCTGGTGGCAGGGACTCCCTCCCTCTGAGGAGGAGGACCCATTCCAAGTCCTACAAAGCACAGAGACTGGCTGCCGAGGGATATCCTGCAGTGGCTGACGTGGACCGCCTTGGCTTCCCTGAGGAGTCCTTCGGCACCCTAGGCCCTGGAGGCGGAGGGAAGACCAACACAGGGCACACACACCTTGGGCCAGCTTCTCAGGGAGACATTTGCAATCAGAACCAGAAAGTAGTAAAAGCAGGTGCCTTCCTGATCTGACGACCAGAATCTCCTTCAGAAGGATCCTCGTGGTCATAGGAGCTACAGAAGGATCCCTCGGTAGAGGGTAGATGTCAATCACCTTTAATGTCACTTCCAAGTCTAGATACTTAAAAAAAACTATTAATCTATTCTACATAACAGAAGCCTATAGAATGTGATTAAAATAGCTTACTATATTTGATCATAAATGTAACACATGCTTATCACATAATGTATAGAAATATATTCATTAAAATAAGCAGCATTTTCTGAGGGTGACATGGTCTCCCAAGTATGGATAGCTCAAATGCATGAGTGGAATAAGACCTTCAAAATCTCATAGCAGCTTTCCCCTGGGGCTTGGGGCTGTTTGGTCACCTGCCTGTGGATGTGCAGGGGTGATCTCTTTGTTAACCAATGCCAGGCAGGCAAACAAGGGCACAGAGAATACAACATTGGAGACAACTGAAAAACCTCCTCTTTTTGATTTTTACATGCATTTTCTTACTTCCACTTGAGCGTAGCCTTGTCTGGTGTATTGAAAATTCACTTCAAAGGAAATAATAAAACCTTGGTGCAAAAGAAATTGAGATGCTTTCCAATTTCCCACCTTCAATAAAATGCTTCTCAACACATCTCTGAAAGTCACTCTGGACAGGAAATTGACAGCAAGGGCTCCTTTCCAAGGCGATAAGGGAGGGGACCCTCAGTGGGGTACTGAGCTGAGGCCAGGGGAGCACAGGGATAGGGAGGTCCTGCCTACAGCAGGGGCCTTGATTCCAAAGCCCCACCTGCAGAGAACAGGGTGAATTTTGATGGAGGTGTCAGTATGGGAAACGCCGAGCAGGGTGCTACTGCCAGGCTTCCAGCTGAGTGATCCCACAAGGTGCAGCGCTGCCTGCTCCTGCCTCCTGTGGTTTCCTCATTGCCCATTGGTCGTGGGGCCTCCTAATAATGCCCCCCAGATCTCTGAGTTCTGCAGCCATTTGTTGATTCCCAGGGCCCACCCAGGCCAACCTGCTTTCCCTGTGGATCTGGATTCCTCAGGGCTCAGCCTCTGGCCAGCCTGACCCTGTTCTGGCTTTTGGTTCCTCTTCTCCCTTCACCCTGATCCTTTGGAACTCTCACAAGAAAGTGAACTCCAACAAAGGATAGCAAGGTCAGGGGTCCTGCCTATAGGGGGTGGATGGAAATGCTCCATTAGGGCAATGGGAAAAGACCACCGTCAACTAGGCCACGTTCAAGGAGCTCTGTCTACAGGGACAAGTGAAGGACAGATCAGATCAGAGAAAAGAGAGGCTGGACATTGCTCCGTGCCCAGGTGGAGGCCAGGCAGGCTGTCGATCGGGTCCCACGTACACCTCCAATCCTCAACTTCAAGACGCAAGTTGAGAACCAAGTTTAAGGTCGTCCAAGGCGGAAGCTGCAGATCCTCATTGTTCAGAGGGGAAATCTGAGGTCCACAACTTGGAGACGGTGGTTCTGCAGAAGAAAAGCACAAAGAAGGACAGCTCCCCGGAGCCGGAAATCGCCCATCACACTGAGATGGAGGTGGCACCCCCGTTCCCCCAGATGCCTTCACATAATGCAAGATTCCAGGAACGAGCGAACCTACGCCTACCTCTTGATGGAAAAGAGAGAATTAAAGCCCCGCCAGTCAGGCCTCCAGCTCCACAGCCAGAATCTGCCAGATGTTTCGTTGGCCTCCACCTTGGCACGGCCCGTCTGTGGGGTCTGCCGTCTGTGGAACTCACGGCCTGTTTCCCTACCACCCATCAGCCTGGCACAATGTGGCGCAAAAACAGGAGGAAAGGGGAGGGCGACTAGTTGAAATGCCACAGGCCAGCCTTCTTCCCACCACCAGCCCCGCTTACCCTTACCCCACTTGTCTTCTGTCAGCTGCGGCTCTTCCCCGAGAGCCCACACACCTTCCGGTTGCTGTAGCTTAGACCAGAGGCCTCGGGGGCATCCCGAGCCACCTCTTTCTCAGACCATCGCAAATCATTCGGCAGGTCTCCTGGGTTTTTCTTTCAAAACATACCCAGCCTCCCCCGCTCTGCACACTGCGCTCTCCTAACCTGACGCAAACAGCACCTGCTCTCTGGGGTTGCGTTGGGGCAGAGGGGTACATCTGCCCAGGGCATCCCTCGAGTTCTGCGGCTAGTTTTCCTTTTCCTTTGAATACAGCCCAACCCTTGTCCTCGTTGACTCAGCCAACCATCCCGGCCAACAGGACAGCCACTCTTTTCTCAGTGAAATGAACAGCAGGCAGTATTGGGGAGACAGGATTGGCTCCCAATTCTACCTTCTTTCCTGAGAGTCAGAATCATGGTGTGGGAAGTCAAACGGGCATGTGGGTCATTGGGGAAGTTCCCAAGCGATGCCCTCCTCACGTCCCCCTCCTTAGTCCTGGATCCACGTGTTTCAGCTGTGGGGACACTGACCATCCTCTGGACCCTGGGATGCAGCCTCTGAGGGGCAGTACCCGGTCTTGGAAACATCCTCTTCCAGCTGGCACTGTAATTGAGCCAGCTGAGAGGCCATCCACCAACCTGTCAAGGCAGACGCTGCTGTTGGCGATAGGACTCATGATAGGACTGGAGACGCCGGCCGCAGCTCATTGCCTCTCCTCCCTGCCTGGGGAGTACATGCTTTGGTCGGATGCAATGTTGTATGAGAGAGTGAATAATGCATTCAGTAACTGATGGGTGACGGAGCCGGCAGAGGCCTGACATGACAGGCAGCAGAGGGAAAAGCAAATCCGGAATAAAGGCTTGTCCCAACAAGGACAAATGGCAGAGCCCTCTGTAACGGGGGAGGCCCAATGTAATCAACGCTGCCAGGTAGCGGGAGGACTTGGTGAAGCAGGGTATCATCCCATCCCTCCCTCGTGTCCCAGGCTGGTCACTGACATCAGCACGCTGGTCAGTCTAGAGTGACAGCAGTTGCGACAGGCCTTGGCGAGGGAAGCCGGCTTTCCAGCCCATCCGCAGCCTCCACAGGGTCTCTTCCTGCGTACTTGGATATTTGCAGAGGAGAGTGATGGGTGTCGAAGAAGAGGTCTGTCTGTCCGTTTCACTGTCGAGGGATTCCTTGGTGGAGGGACCTGATGTTTGCTCAGCTATCCTCATGGTCAGTGTCAAAGTTCCAAACTGTGTCGTCATAGCACCTGGCCCTGCTCCTTCTGAGTCCCTGCGCACTGTGGCCCCAGCAGCCCCCTCTCGTGGAAACCTACCCGGTGCACCAGCTGCTTCCACTCTTGCTGATGATCTAGAGTCGGTGGAGCTCTACACAGCACTGAAGGACAGTGCCAGAGACAGCAAGGGCCAAGGGCACCCAGGGTCAAGGTGGCCTGAGTTCTGAGGGTCCCACCAGAGCACAGTGGTGGGATAAGCGGGCAGGGGCCCTCCTGGAACTCCTTGCCACAGGTCTGCTCCGGGGCTATTCCAGACTCTGTCTTGTGGGAGAGAATTTTCCCTAAAGAAACCAAGATGCCAGTCCTTATCAAAGCTGAAGCAGACACCGAGCAGGCCAAACTCCACAGACACCCACGACCTGGACGTGATCAAATATGTACGAGATGCTGGGTGGTCCCTTGGTGGGGTGGCCGCTGTGCCAGGTGGGGTGGGGTGGCCGCCATCACCAGCTTACGCTGGCATGAGAGGGTCTGTAAGGAGCGGGCTGCCACCTACCACCCACCTCTCCCATCATCTCTGTCCACGCCCTACCTGCTATGCCCCCTGTCTAGGGTGCAGAGAACATTCACACGGCTCAGATGCCACCTGTCCCCCTGGCCTGTAGTCTCCTGGGTGGAGGACCATCCCTCCCACAGGCAGGTTTAGCCTCCATGGTTCCTTTCATCTGTTCTCAGATATGTGCAGAGGAACACGGGGTGGCAGAGGTCGCCCTGCCCTCCTGTGGGAATCAGTGTTGGCTGCAGATATTCCTGGAATCCACATAAAATCACCCAGCCCCACGTTTGGTCCAGGAACATGGCTGCAGTCGCCCCAGTGCTGGCCCCAGCCTCCACCTCTGGTTATTGATTTCCAGGCCGTGGTTGGATCCTCTAAAGGGCGGCCACGAAGGAGACAGGGAAAGCTCACATGCGCCCCTGCTCGGCCTCGCACAGGTTTTCCTTAGGTCTTAATGAAGCTTGGACCGGTGGCCCCTGGGGGGCCCTTTTTAATTTCTACTTGATCTGGCTCGGCCAGCTCCTTAGCTCCGAGGATCTCAGAGGAGCTGAGCAATTCTGGGTCCCAGGTGTCCTGACCAGAGCTCCGGGTTCAGGGGGCCACAGAAGGGAGAGGGAGAACCAAGGAGCAGGGTGCCGAAGCTGTGCACCACCTTCTCTGCCTGGGTGTCGCTCAGCTCCTGCGTTCTGAGACCAGGTTGGGAGGGAGCTCCAGTCCCAGCTCCCTAGAGGCTCCCCTGGCACCCTCCCCGCTCAGCCTCCGTCTCCTCCAAGTGGAGCATCACAGTGAGCAGAGCGGGAGCCAGGCGGGCGCACATTGGACTGGGTTCCCCCTCACACAAGTAGCCAGCCCCCTGCAAAGAGCTCCATCGACATCGTCTCCTTAAACACTAGCACACCTATTATACAGGCTCAGAGGAGGACTGGTCAAGCATGCCTCAGGACCAGGCCACGTGACCAGCATGCCTGGTCACCCCTCAGTGTGCTCCCCCGCTGAGCCTGCTGTCTGTGCCTCCGTCGTGGAATCCAGAGGGTCCCTGACTTCTGGGGGTTGAACTTACGATCATGCAACTTTACGATGGTGCCACAGTAATCCACACTCAGCAGCTACTGTGCTTCAGAGTCGAGATTTGGCTCTTCCCCAGGTCGGGGCTGGGTGGGAGCACCCTCTGCCATGGTGCTGGGCAGCCTCGTCCTCCCCACTCAGCATGCCTTGTCCAAGAGCAGCAGCTGACCCCTGCGCCCTATAGCTCCGCCGGGATGTTTGTAGCTGGTGTGGCCAGGGCGCTTTGATTTGGGGTATTTTCCTCTCACGATGGACTTAGAGGAGCTGGACCTGCTGCAGGAGCATCTGGCCATCTGGGGCAGCATGGCACCTTTGAACACAAGCTTGCTTTGCCTGTACAGGAGCCAGGCCAGCCCTGAGCACGCGGGTCTTGTTGCCACAAGCAATCTTGTGGCAGAGCTTGTCACTGAGGGCATTTTCATATGCTAATACGAATTAATAATTCATGGTCAGTAATCTGCCTCGTGTTTTTCCCATCCTCATCGCTGGCTGGGGACACAGGAGAACAGAGATGACACTTCCCAGGAGACCAGGCACCTGCACGGCCTCCTCATGGAGGACTGGGGGGCTGGATTCCTTCCTGCTGGAGGTGGGCCACGGCTGAGGGGCCCAGGGTAGCGCCAACCCCTCATCTAGGCTGTCCTTCCTGCTCTGGGCTGGCAGCCAGGGTGCTGTCGGGAGCTGCCTCTGTTGGTTTGGTGAATGCTCCTGGGGCCAAGCATACTTTCCGTCACCTTTCCCCCTGATTATTTTAAGTTGAGCACCCGGTGATTTTCTGTACTTGGTCAAGTCTGGGTCCTCTCCCTGGGAAACAGGACGAGCAGGCCACCAGGGCTTTTCCTATTTGGGCTAATGTGTGTGTCACCCTCCAACGTGGAGGAATTTTCACTTGTGCTTTGCTAGGAGACGTGAGCGAGGAGGGGTGTTATTTTAAGCGTTCTAAATTGGGGCACTGCCGTGGGTACTGGGTGTTCTCAATTTCTGATTTCTCTCAACTCGGATATCTGGCAATTTTGCTCTGTTAGTTAAATGGGAAGGCAGGTATTTTCAGAGAGGTGTTTCTGGCCCCTATCCTCAGGTAGCTGTCTCTGGCTTTTCAGTTTAGTTGAACAAATATGTATCATGTGCCTGCTTGATGCCAGGCATTGAGCTGAGCTCTGCAGGGGGCATAAGGATGGGTGATTCATGTTTTCATTCATGCCTCCCTCCGGCCATTCACTCAACAAGCATTTCTGAGCACCAACTATTAACCAGGTGCCGTCAGATGCTAGAGTTGGAGCTATCAGTCAATTAATCCTGTGCTCTAATTCAAGGAACAGGGAGCCCTAATGAGAGGAGCTTAAATAAATATTGCTTTTCTTATATAACAAGAAGATCCGAGTCATTTAGCAATTAATATTAGTTAACAGGGTCTATGATACTTGGGATATATTTCTGCTAGTCTATGAGACTCCTCCTCATGATGTCAAAACAGCTGCTGCAGCTTCAGCTGTAACTTCCAGTTTAAGACAGAAAGAAGAAAAGTCAATGCCGGCAGGTTTAGAACGTCCTAATTACAGAAGTATAAGCTTTTCCTACAGCACTCACTTCCAGACAATTCTCCCTTATATCTTATTGGTCAAGACAAAGGCACTCACAAGGTACAAGGGAACCTGGGCAGGAGACTGGGCTGTCATGGTTGGCTTTGATCTGTTATACTGCACCATGAGCTTCTGTTGGGAAGGACAAAAAGATAATGGCATTAGATAAATAAAGAGTATTTGCAAGGCTGGGGCTGGGGCTCAATGGTAGAGCACTTGCCTAGCGCGTATGAGGCACTGGGTACGATCCTCAGCACCACATAAAAATAAAGATATTGTGTTCCTCTACGATTATTTTTTAAAGAGTATTTGCAAAAATATTAAATTAAAGATTCAGCATATTTGCCTTCAGGGAACTTATCTAGTGGCCAAGGCAGACATGGACCAAATGCTCGTGCAAATCATTCTCAAGTCACAATCCACACTGTGCCCTTGTGAAGAGCAGACTTGCCATCGCCGTTGGGGGGTCTACAATCTTTCCAAGAGGCTGGGATGACAATGGGGGGTACTGGGGCAAGAGGTTGGGAGAGGGACGGCACAGTTACAGGTCACTTCACTGCATGATTTCATTTGACTCAAGGCAAACCTACGGCAAGTGTCACTCGACATTTCATAGGTACCATTATCTGTAAAACTGAGGTACCGGGAGGCTCAATGATAATATTCTGGGGGCCCCAGGGTAAACTGTAGTCATCCAGGGAGCAAAAATCTAGGTCTGCTGACTGTCACAGCAGGGCTCTGGCCCCATGCTGAGCACCAGTGTGTGACATGGAGGCTTCTGTCCTTATGTTGCAAGTCAGCACTGGACAGAGGCCACCGCATCTTGGTGACAACCGAGTGCAGGAACCTTCTCTACTGAACCACCTCACTACCAGACCCACCCGCTGCGTGACCAGGCCTCTCCTAGGCTCATTCAAAAATACCCCCCTATGTGCAAAAGCCACGTGATAAATACCAATGCAAAATAGAATAAATGAGCAGTTCAGGAAAATCCTCCAAGTCAGGTGTGTTCGGAAGGAACACAGGCTCTACAGATAAAAGAGTCTTAACAGTTTGTTTATGGGACAATCTGCTGGCCCAGAGGTCAATGGGCATTTCTACAAAGAGGAAGCCATTGCCAGCTTCTTGACCTCTGTGCTGTTTATCTTTCAGAAAGGAAAGGTCACAAACTGAGTTGCCTGAGGACACCAGCCAGATGGGAAATCCCTGTTGCTAAATGCACAAGTGGGTCAGGTCCTGTGCATTCAGCCTCCAGCTTTCTGGCCTGAGCAAAGTGACCCCTTTACCTACTTCTCCATGTCAAGTTCTGGGATTGGCACTTGCCGTAGGGCATCTTATTCAATGCCATTGAACTTTCACAATTCAGTCTGAGGATGTTATTATCCCCATGTGCCAGAGGAGGACCTTGAAGCCCAGAGAAGGTAAGTAACAGTCCTGCGTTGCACAGCTGGAGTGAGTGAACGGGCCTGCAATATTAAGCCAGACTTACCGAACTCCAAAGCGCATGCTCTGAATCACTGGGCAAACTGCCCCAGTCCGTGTGCCTCTTTGCTGTGACCCACTAGAGCTCTGGTGCTCTCTGAAGCACTCTCCTGTAGAGGTGTGAATATTTTTGACCTGCACTGGCGAGTGTGGCCGCTACCAGCTGCCAGAACTATCGAACACTGCAAATGTGACTGGTCCAACTTGGGAACTGAATTTTTAATTAAATTCATTTAAATTGCCACACGAGGCTAGTAGCACAATTCTCAAAGGTCACAGACGTCTGGGGGAACTCAGGTCAAATGATGCACTGATTTCCTTAAAGCCAGACCCTAAGGGCTCCTGGCTCACACACAAAGGGACAAATCCTGAGAACGTGGAAGTCCATGGGCCCCAAATCCACTCCTTTGGAATATGTCTGTTTCACTCCATTGGTTTTGGTCAGGAAATCCGAAACCACTCTAGATAATTGAGGCAGGAAGAAATTCAAATCAGCAAATGACTCAGAAAATGGCGCCCCTTCTCCCCAGATGAAAGGCCAATGCACTTGATGTTGACATTACAAATCCAACTTTTGTGAATAAGGAGCAGGTGCAGGGAAAGCAAAGGCTGGGGTTATTACAAAGGGCGTCTGTCCTGGGGTCTTCCTTCTCCTCCACACCAGCTGTGGGAAGCACTGAGCGTCACTCACTCAGGGACTCTTTAGCAGCAATTAGGGAACAGACAGTTAAAGCATAAGGTGGCAGAGAGCTTAGAGGGGACACTGCTACACTTGGACTTTTGATAGGTAAAGAAGTCCCACTGCTGCTGCATCAGTGAGTCAGGAGGTCAGGAGGCCTGGGACGTCACCTGTCCTGCAGAAGGTCCAGGTGCGGAAGGTCCAGGCAGAGCACAAGGGACAGAACTCTAAGCACTGAGGAGCAGCGGACACTCCTTTCCCACCTTCCAGTTTAGCCCAACCTCATCCACTCAGCCACAGGAGTCAATCAAGCTGTGCCAGGCCTGTTCCTGCCTCGAGCATCTGGGCCACTCTCTCCTGTACGAACCTCTTAGGGACTCTGAATTGACATTTTTAATGATGTTCTCCTCTCTCCATTCCCAGGAGCCTGAGGCTGGCATTGCTGTAGGAGGTGGCAGAGGACAAACGTGTCCTTGGCGCTCCCTTCCTGCCAGGGAGCGGACCACACCTGTGGGATGGTGTAGCTCACCAGCGGGCTGGGCTGGGGTCCAGCACGGGCGGCTGAGCCAGTCTGCTTGGGATGCTGTAACAAAACCCTCCAGATCTGATGGCTGTCAGCCAGGCTTTCATCACAGTCATCAAAATACCCAACAGGAACAACTTAGAGGAGGAAGAGTTTATTTTGGCTCGTGGTGTCTGAAGTTCAGTCCATGGTGGGCTGACGACATTGATCTGGGCCCACAGTGAGGCGGAGCATCATGGCAGGAGAGCATGGCGGAGGAGGACAGCTGCTCCATTCACGGTGGCCTGGAAGCGGAGAGAGGGAAAAGTGGGGGAGGGCCACGGGGAAGAACAACCCTTCCAAGGAATGCCCCCCGTGAGCCACCTGAAATTTTTTTCTTGAAGTTCTGGAGGCCAGAAGTCTAAGACTAAGACCCCAGCAGAGCTGGGGGCTGAGAGGGCTCTCCCCTGGGGGTACAGGGGTTGCCTTCTGCCTGTGTCCTCAGGTTAGCTCTCGTCCAGATGCACAGGAAGAGGGAGAGAGAGCGAGCTCTCAGGGTGTCTTGTCTCAGAAGGACACTGGTCCCTTCTGGTCAGGGGCCCACCTTTACGACCTCACCACATTAATTCCTCCCCGGAGACTCCATCTCCAAATACACTAGAGCCTCCATTTCTATGGTTTTAGTTACTCATGTTCAGCTGCTCTCTGAAAATATCACATGGAAAATTCCAGAAATAAACAATTTCATGTTATAAATGGCACGCTTTTCCAAGGACAAATTCAAGCTGGCGGGAGGAAATCTCGGGCAATGCAGCCTGCGAGTGACTCACCCCTCTGGGCAGCGCACCTGCTCTGTAAGTGCTCCTTGCCCACTGGCTGCTTCCTCAGTGGCTCTTGGTTAGCAGGTTGGCTCCTGGTAGGGTGGTGCTTGTGCCCAAGTGTCCCTAACTCGGTAGCCTGCGCCACAGTGACTATGCCATGGTGCCCTGCCTCTCACCACATAGGTGTTGTATCACTTCCCGTCATCACCAGGAGGGTGACTACGGCACCACAGGACACTTCGAGACACATGTTCTCATAGCCCTCTTGCAAGGCACTGTGTGGTCTCTCTATCTTGCTGTTTCGGTGCTAGTCTCCACTCTTCCTAACTTATGAATTCCGCTGCATCACAGCCAGATTTGACAGGAGAAAGCACAGGACATGCACAGGGCGTGGTGCTGTCTGTGGTTTCAGGCGTCTGACAGGGTTTCCTGGAAAGCATTACCTGCAGATCAAGGGTGATTATGGGACCATCACACTGTGGGTGGGGCTACAGAGTGTCAGTTTTGGGGATTCAGAAGCATCAAGTCTGTCACAATCATTCATCGACTCTCATGAAGACTCTGAATCCCATAAAAGTGCCTGTCAGATGGTATTAAGGGTACATGCACACTTGGTCTCGGAAAGGGATTTTTGCCAGGTGCTGTGCCCATGCCTGTAATCCCAGTGGCTCTGGAGGCTGAGGCAGGAGGATCTCAAGTTCAAGGCCAGCCTCAGCAACGTAGCAAGTTTGAGGCCAGCCTCGGTAACTCAGCAATGCCCTAAGCAACTTGGTGAGATCCTGTCTCATACTAAAAAATAAATAGGGCTGGGGATGTGGCTCAGTGGTTAAGCACTCCTGGGTTCAATTTCTGGTACCAAAATAAATAAATAAATAAGATAAAAAAATAAAGAAGAAAAAAGAAAAAAAAGAAAGAAAGACAAGGGCTTTTCCCCAGATAAGAGCACGTCCACTTGTTAGTATCATGCCTGTCACAGAGTTGACACTCATAAATATTTATTGGGTGAATATGTGGCATTCCGCCCATAAACTCACTTTGACTATTAAGGCTCAAGTGACACAATGACTAAGCTAAGAGCCGCAGGCTGGCACCACCTCGGAGCCTGCAGTCTGGAGACAAGTGTTTCCAATTACGCACCCTGGAAAGGCCCGCGCCTGGAGAGGCACTCGTCCACCTGCACGTGGGAGTCTACAAAGGCGGCAATCTTCTCCTCCCGGATCCAGGTGGGGTGTGCCAGCCAGGGCTGTCTTCTCCAGCGTGAGCTGATTTCATAATTGCCCTAGTGATTGAGAAAATGAGTCCTCTGTCGTTCATCTCCGGCATCAAATAAAATGTAAAATACGCAAAATAGTCTTTCTCAGGATCAAAATCTGACTTCATGCAAATGTCTCCCTCCGCCCTCTGCAAATTGAAAAAAAAGAAAGAAAGAAATAGTCTGATGCAAGATTGAGGGGGTGGGAGGCAATGAGGAGATATGGAATTATCTGGAAGGATTCAGTCAGAGAAAGCAGCGGGAGCTTTGTGGGAACTTCATATTGAATTGCGGTTCTACCATTTACTGTTTTCATGACCCTGGATGAGGAATTAAGCGTTGATGAGACTCATTTGATCAAAGCTAACATTGCCTTCCCCATCAGGCTGCGGTAAGGATCAAATCAGACTATTTCTCTTCAGCACCTCGCAATGTACTTAATAAGCCACATATAAATATTAGTTCTATCTGAATAGATAATGACACAAATCATTTGACATGTTCTTCAGAACATGGCCGTCCAGGGATACAGATTGGGACGGCGAGAGGGCAATTTGTCTGCAGGTAGATCGACTGGAACAGTGGTCCCCAAATGCACTATTTGAAATAACCCAGTTCGCCTCAGTCTGTCTGAGTGACAGGGTCACACAGAGGCTTGCGGCTGTGGGTGTAGCCAGAGATGCAGAAATAGCTCCAGATCCTAGTCGTCATCAGCGGGGATTTGAAGTAGGGAGCTAGGCACCCACAGGTCTCTGTCTAGGTAAAGATAAAAGTGCAAACATAGAGGAAGCCATAGGTGATCTCAGGACATCAGGCAGTGACTCACAAGAGAACCCTGGAAAGTGTGGAAGAATGTCGCACAGCCCTCTGCTTACAGTGCACCCACGGTCCCCATCCAAGGACTCCAACTGCTCCTCATTCTCTCCCACCTTCCGCTGGGAAGTAAGTTCCTGTTGTGGGCAGAATCCAGATAAGATTTCCCTTGGCTAAGAGGCCTCAGAAATGTAATTCCCAGGCTCCCAGCAGCTGCAGTACAGAAGAGAGCTTAGAAAGATGAGGGGCAGGGCACCCAGAGGCAGGTGGTCACCACCATGCACAGAATTGGTGTTTGCAAACCGGCCTGCTCAGTAACATTCGTCTGCAAATCAGTACTGGAGGTGCTTTCTTGGAATGTTGTGGGCCTGTGCAGAAGGGTGGACAGGCAGCGTGACCCCAGATTTTGATGCTGATGCGGCAGGTCCCCAGCAGAAGTTGAACGGGGATTGGCTCTCTCCAGTGTCCCCAAGCACTAGAAAGCTGTGATATGCTTGACGGAGAAAATGCATGTGTTAGACAAGTTGTGTTCAGGCAGGACTCAGTCTTTGCCTGAGCTAGTTCCAATGAGTCTCTCTGACCTTGTGTCTCGGCAAGTCATTTCTCTCCCCAGCTTATCTCGAATTCCAGGAAGAGGGAGCCTCACGGGCCATCCCTCCATGACTGAAAACTGAAATTCCCCCTCACGCAGTAATGACGTCCTGGCACCAGCAGGACCCTGCATGACCAGACCCGAGATCCCCCTGGCCGTGGCCAGCAAGACTGCTCGCCTGTGCCTGCTCCTGACCTGTCCTCCTCTGTCCATATGTAACGCTCCAATGGTTTCTAGCACCTTGCAGACAGCACTTGGGGAGCAAGTGCCCTGTCCTTCCCAGTGCTAACCACACTGAAATAAACTCCTTTCCTCTTTCACCACCACTCATCTCTCTCTGGATCTCCTGGTGACCGGACCTGGTCTGTTGGGATTCCCAGGGGCCAGGCCTCTGGCCTAGGACTCCAATAATAACTTTGACATTAATGAAGCAGCAATATATATATATATATGAAATAAAGTGTTTTAAAACAGAAATACACATAAAACAAGATTGTGTTCTGATCAGTTGATGAACATGTGGTCAGAGCTCACCGGAACCTAGCTCTGTATCTCCCCTGGGAGCGGTGGCTCGGTACTTCTGTAACTTTGGACAACTAGTGCCAAGAACAAGAATTGTTTGTGGGGCTGGGGTTATGGCGCAGTGGTAGCGTGCTCGCCTAGCACGCGGGAGGCACTGGGTTCGATCCTCAGCACCAAATAAAAATAAAATAAAGATATTGTGTCCACCTACAACTAAAAAATAAATATTTAAAAAAAAAAAAAAAGAATTGTTTGTGATGTTCAGTGCACAGTCAGAGGTGCTACAGTAACACCTCTCTCTCTCTCTCTCTCTCTCTCTCTCTCTGTGGGGGGTGCTTGAATCCAGGGCAAGCACTCTACCATTGAGCTACATTCCCAGGCCTTATTTTATATTTTGAGACAGGTTCTTACTAAGTTGCCCAGGCTGGCCTTGAACTCACGATCCTCCAGTTCCAGCCTCTGGAGTTGCTGGGATCACAGGCGTGTGCCACCATGGCTGCTTGTTGATACATTTCTGAGCTTCTGCTCCTCTGAGTCGGTGAGGACAAGGCACTTCTCTTGCTGTCTTAGGACCTGCTTGTGAAGATTTCCGGTTAGGGGGCAGAGCACTTCAGTGTGCTGGCACGGATGATGGATGACAGCGGCTCCGCTTTAATGGAAAATAAGAAAATAGTTTCTTCTGAGCCAAATATGAATGACTCTGGCCCAGGGAACACGGATTCAAGTTACCCCAAGCGATGTGTTCTGCCATGAAAGAGGTTGGTTATAAGAAATTTTATAACCAACGAACGAGGGAGTCATAAATCAATCCATTTAACAAATACGTTGGTGGGCTCCGGCAGAGAGGGGCAATCTTCCCCATAGGTACTGGGTGCCAATCATGCCCAGCTCTCAGGTTGGTGGAGGCTAGAGGTCTCGGAGACTTAGCAATGCACTCTGAGAGGCTTATCCTATAGCCACCAGAATGTTCCGTCAGACACAAAGTTTCAAAAGTAAGTGGCTCAGCTGGCAGAGCACAATGATACCTGCCTCCAGACACAGCTACTCAGAGGCTGAGGCAGGGGATTGCTTGAGCCCTCAAGTTGGTTCTCAAAAAGAAAAAGAAATGTAAATGGCTCTTCTGAAAGGGCCTCGCTGATTCTGCCTCTCCACCTGCTGCACCCCAGGCCTCTGCTCCACGAGGTTCTGCTCAGTGGGTCTGTGAAGTCTTCACTACAGACATGGCTTCTTCAGAGGCTTCAGGTGACGACATGCTTACTGTCACCCCAAATTCACCAGCAGAAGCTGGCTTCAAAGTCCCCAGAAGGTCCCAAATCCAGCGTGGTTTCTCTAAGTCTCATAGATTCCTTTGCTTGTCTTTTGGACAATTTGTAAGATGAAGCAGCCCCCATCTAAAATCTCCAGTGTTCTTTAAACTTTAAAAGGAGGAATATAGAGGAATTTGTGTGGACATCTTGGGCAAGGGAGTTACTGGGTTGTCCCCCTGTTCCCAGGCAGGTAAGTTTGGCCTGGATTTACATGGGAAATACTAGAAGCTCACAGAGGTGAAGAGGCCTGGCGGAAGCCTGCTCAAGGTCAAAGACTTGCCCTTCACTTCAGTTTCTTTCCTTGATGGACAGCTGCCTTTCAAATACAATTCTATTGCTAGTAAAATAAAGAAGTCGCAGGAGCTGATTCTTGAGGTTCCTTCCACATCTCAAATTCCACGACTTTGTGGCTTTGACATTCACTATGCTGGGGTGTTGAGGGAAGATATAGAAAGAGAAGACACCAGGTTACAAAGACGTGTCAGTCTTAGGGGTACAAACATTTAAATAAGAGTGCATTGGATCCTTTATTTCTTCAAAGGAATAGCACCTCCTCCAGGAAGCCAGCCTTGATCTCCCCTCTAGCCAGCTGAAAATGATTCTATGCTCTGAATCACTACAGCATCAACTAAGAAGCATGGTGTCATGGTAGCATTCCTTGCATCTGTGCTAAAGACTACTGTTAATGTCTTGCACATTCTAGTCACTGCACTTCGCGTGGTTAAGGTTAATCCCCACAAGAGCCCTGTGAGAGAGCTGCTTCATTTTCCACCTGCTAGCTTTCCTCATCTCACTCAGTCTTCTTTCTGTATTCCAACTTCCGACCCCTCTCCTTCCTGCAATACTAACTTTGCTTAAGCTTTCATCTCAGCATCTTCTAATCTTTCCCTTACCTTCTCTATTACTTTTCCATTTTAAACAATTTTAAAATGTGCTTCGAGCTGCTCTATTGTGGTATGATTGGCATAAGGAGTTCCAGTGTTTAAAGTGCACAATTTCATACAATTTGGCATATGAGCATACCTGAGAAACCGTCTCCGCAACATAGATAATGAACATCCCCTCGCCCCTGGAGCTGTGCGAGTGTGTGTGTGTGTGAGTCCCTCCGGATTCTCCATCACACCCCACTCCAGACAGGCATTGTTCCGCTTTCTGTTCCTGGGTTGGGGAAGTGCTTAGCATCTCCCATCATTTGCATAATGGACTTTTACACAGCATGCGCTCTTATCCATCTGGCTTCTTTCACTCTGGAGCAATTTTGAGATTCATTCTCATTGTTGTGTCTACCAGTAGTTACTTTGTTTGGATAGTGACATTTGAAGAGCAGATTGTAATTTGGGTGAAGATCAGTTTATTGATGTGGTCTTTTATAGGTAGTGCTTTTGGTACGGTAGCTAATGATTGCTTGGTCAACTTCCACTCACAATGAATTTCTTCTGTTTTCTTTTAGATGCTTTGTAGTTTTAAGGTTGACGTTCAGTTGTGCTGTAGTGGGATATGAAGGTCAGGACACTGGGGTCTGGAAGCAACACTTTATCCGTGGCACCACAGCCCAGAGGGATAATTCCCAAAGTCTGAGCCCCGAGCACAGCAGGGCTTTTACTGTCACACATAAGCAGGTTTGGGTACATCAAGGCAAGGGAGTTGGTCGGATTCTATTGGAGGGTGCATTCCACACTCCTTACATGGACATGAGCTTGCCAACAGCCTCGGCACTCAGCTCATACAGTGCTGCAGCCTCTAGGGTGAGATGTCAGTGAGCAGACCTGCCGTGTGTCAGCCTGCAGACCACAGCCGGTCTGCCCTTAAGCTGCTGCTGATCCCATTCTGTCCTACCATAGTGCAACCCATTCTGAATAAAGTGTCCTGTATGGTGAGGTCTGGATGTGCACATGCTCCAGCATTGTTTTTGATAAGACTACCATTTTCCTACTTGGTTGTTTTGCACTTTTCTTTAAACACCTATTGTCCATGTGGTGTTGGTCTATCTCTGGACTCATTGTCAGGTTCCATTGGTCTATTTGCCTATTTTTATATTGAGTCCACACTATCACGATCACTGTAGCTTTAAAAGAATTCTTGGAACCCAATAATATGAGTCCTGCAGCTTTATTTGCCTTCATCTAAGCTGTTTGGTTACTCCTGGTGCTTTGCATTTCCTTATGGATTTTAGAATCAGTTTATCAATTTCTACTACAAAAAAAATCTCACAGGGATTCAGCTAAGATTGTTTTAAATGTACAGCTCAATTTGGGGAGCGTTAGACATCTTACTGATGCTTAGGGTTCTGACCCATGAACATGGTACATTTCTTCATTTAAGTCATATAAATCTTTCTTTTGTCATATTTACTTTGAAATGCTCTAAATGCTTCATATATTTTGATGCTTAGTCCAAGATATTTTAAAAATTTAATTTAAAGCTTCCATTATTTATTTACAGTATAGGAAACTGCGACTGATTTTCATGTATTGGTCTTGTACCCTGCAACCCCGGGTGCCGTCTGTGACGAGGATGACTTTACTGCATTGTTTCTATTCTGGGGTCTCATTTCCTTTCTTAGTGCACAGCTGGAGCCTCTGCTGGTGACATTGCTGTGTTGTTCCTCACCTGGGCGGAAGCTGTTGTCCTCTCTCCATGAGGATCCTGCCAGCTGTGGGTTTTTAGAGGTGCTCATAAGGTCCCAGAAGTTCCCTCTATTCCTGCATTGATGAGAGTTATTATTTGCACTGGATATTAGATTTTTGTAGCAGGTGTTTTTTCTACAGCCATTGAGAAGTTCGCATGAGTTTTCTCTCAGACTTGTTAGTACAGTTGATCACGTTGCTTGATTTTCTAACATGACACTGCAGGACTTTCCTCGGGTCTTTTCTTTCTCCCAAGGCAAGTCATGATCCCTCTCTTTCCACTTCCTGAAGAAAGAGGCAGGGTGTGGACCAGAGCAAGCTCAGGTTGGAGGATAAAACTTCTAATTGTGAGAGGTGAACAGCAAGCCCGAGGAGTGGGTCAGCCCCTGGGCCCTGCTGGTGCTGATCCGGTTCAGAGGTGATGAGATGGAGGGACGGTGGACTTTGGGGATAGCTTTATGGTTCTTGGAGAAGGTATAGAAGATACCCCTGGGGGCTCAACACAGTTGGCTCTGGTGACACCATTCAGAATCCATTTCTTATCTGTAGGGGACAAAATGTAGAGAAAATGAGAGAATGTGCCACCTGTTCCCAGGATTCCTCCTGACACTTGGAGCCTCCTTCCAGTTTCTCCTGGGAGCTGCTGCTCAGCTGGTCAACTTTAAAACTCAAACCTGGTCATGTCGTGTGCCCGCTGGCCGCTCCTCTTGGTGACATGCTGCCTGTAGAAGGAAGGAGCTGTGTCTCTGAAGGACTCATGGCCCTTCCCATGGCGGCCCCAGACTACCCAGGGCTTCCCCCTGCTCTCCTGCACGCCCAGGGTAGCAGCGGTGTGAACGCCCTGGCTGCTCAGGAGAGCAGCACCTTCTCCACAGGCCTGGGGCCTCCTCCTGCAGCATCTGGGCCTGTCCAGTCACTGTGTCTCTCCTTTCACAGCGTAAGGTTTAGAGACGGGCTTATCTCAGGTTCAGTCCATCTCACACTCTCATCCATGCGCAGGGAGGCCTCCAGCTCGCCGGCATCTCCAATGATGTTGTATTTGAGCTGTTCAAGAATTTCCCTGAGAGACAGATGCTCGGAAGCTGAACTGCTGGGCAGAGAACATGGCCACACCTAAGGCAGGCAAGTTCTCACACCTGCCCTTCAGCACGGCTGCACCAACATCCGCATCCTCATGGCTCAGAAGCACTTGGCGCTGTCGCGACTTCTCAATTTTCCAGTCTGGTAGGAATTAATTACCATGATTTTGATCACGTCAGTGTATGTTGCTTGGCTTTAAAATCCATTCTGTTAATTTCCTGTTTACATCCTTTGCCCCCTTGTGTCCTGACTCTACCCTCCTTACCTAGCATTCCTCGGCCTGCTCTTCACGGGGGACTCAACTCAAATGTCACCAGCTCTCTGAAGGCTTCCCTTTGCATGTGTGTTTGTGTGTGTACTTCCTATGGCTGGACACACACACACACACACACACACACACACACACGCAATGTGATCATTCTACCAGAACAGTTTTTCTGTTTCTCCTACTGGAAAAGGAAACAGAACTAGCCAGCAGTATTTATACCTCAAGGGGACTAACACAGCACTTGGCACAAAATTACATCTCAATTATTCTTCTTAATAATTTTTAAATTGCATATGTTTCCCATGGGCAATGATTAAAATTATTTCTAGTTTAAATTAATCTGTGAAATCAGAGAGAATGCCACATGGAAACGCAGGTACCAATAGCAGTAGATAAGTTGGAAACAGATGTCAATCTTGTCTATGAGATGATCCTAGTCTAACTTTAACGCAAACATCTGGTTCCTTTGATTCACATCTAACTGAGCTGCATAGACTCTCTGATCTCTAAGCACATGTGTTCCCAGCATTTGCTGGAATTGGGCCAAAAGGTATCACACTGAATTCAGATGACTGGAAAGACAGATTTGTAAACTCAGCATCTCAAGATGACGGCCAGGCACATCCTTATCATTTGCACATATTGAACGGCTGCCTTGGAACTCCAGAATTGCTTAAAACAACACAAACACACGCGCGTGTGTGCGTGTGCATGTACACACACATGCACATGGGTTTAAAGGCCATAGATTGCAAAGTCAAATAGGCCTTCAGTGGCAAAGAAGGATGCTTCCAGACCCAATGCCCAGTAAGTGTGGTCCTGGCTGACCTTCAAGTTGTATAACTAAGGACAAAAACTGGCCCCAGAGTTCCAATGAGAAAGTTCCCATATGATTTCCTGTGTCTGGAAAGGCCACAGGGCTTGTTCTCTGTTTTGCAGCCCTGGACTGGCTAACCGTCTGGGTGAAGATCAGCTCAGGTCTTTCAAGGCTGAGTCTGAGGGATGGCTAGCAGGCTAGAGCTGGACCATGAAGTTGGGGGCACCCATATCCCAACCACTGCCAGGGCTGGGGTATGAGCAGGGGCCCTGAGAGACCATCACTGACTGGACCATGCCAGCCTTCCCAGTACTCCTCCTCCTGGTGCAAGGTTGGCTGAGGCTTGGCCATGACCTTCAGTGAAGAGCAGAGGGATGGAGAGGGCTTGGAGGGAGGCGCTGAAAAGTTGATCATTCATAATAATTGGTCCCCGAACTGGTCCTGGGCATGAGATACCAGCACTTGGCTTGATTTCCAGCTTGTTTTGATGAGGGTGAACACAGAGAGCCATCAGGCAGGTGCGTCTTGGTTGGGGGTGACGGGGATTTCATCTGGAGGAGCATGGAATCCACACAACACCTCTAGACAGGCAGGGGTGACGACAATGAAATCTCCATTTTACAGAATGTGTGACTTAGACCCAGAAAAGATAATTGCTTTTGCCAAACGCCATTCACTCACCGGCTCGTTTACTCGTTCACTCACCTGTCCCGTGAGTGCTCAGTGAGGGCCCAACTAGCACAGAGCACTCTGGGGTCTCTGCAGACACAGGGGCGTCTCCATCAGCCTTCTCATCACTATGACCAAAAGGCCTGATGAGAACAATCAGAGGAGGAAACATTTATTTGGAGCTCACAGTTTCAGAGTCATGTCCCCAGTGACCCACCTCCTCCAGCCACACCCCGCCTGCCTACAGCTGCCACCCAGTTTATCCCTATTAGCCGATTGATGCACTGATTAGGTCAAGGCTCTCGTGACCCAGTCATTTCACCTCTACATTTCCTTGCATAGTTTCACGCATGAGCTTTTGGGGGATACCTCACATCTCATTTGTAACAGAAAGGAGGACAGAGTGGATTCCTGCATTCATGAAGTTATTAAAGATCTCAAGTAAATATAACCTTATAAAGTGCTGTGGAGGAAAAAAACAGGCTGGACAGAACCCTGAAGAGGGATCTTTAGCTGCTCATAGAGAGGCCGGCAGGGAGCGCACTTGTCCTGGAGGATCTGGCCTCTCTGCGGAAGAAGCAGATAAGCTGAGCTCTGAGGAGTTGGCATTTTCAAGAAGAAGAGAGGTGGGGAGGCTTGGAAGAGCTTTCCAGGTGAGAGAACAGCAGAGCCAAGACCCCCAGGGGCAAAACCTGGCACATCCAATAGATGGCCCATGCAGCTGGCATGTATAGGAGCCTGGGGAGATACAAAGGGATGCATCAACAAGACACTGAAAGAAACGAAAGCCATACTGAGAATTCTGGTGTTGATTCTCCAATTAATAGGAGCCATTAAACATAACCATCACCATCACAACCATCACCATCACCATCACCACCATCACCACCATCACCACCATCATCATCACCACCATCACCACCATCACCATCACCACCATCACCACCATCACCACCATCACCACCATCACCACCATCACCATCACCACCACCATCACTATCATCACCATCACTACCATCACCACCATCACCACCATCACCATCACCATCACCATCATCACCATCACCATCATTTTGATTCAGGTGAAGAATACCCATCACAACTTCATTCTCTGAAAGTTAATGAAGCACGCATGTGAACTTATTTAGCTCGTATGCGTGTCCAGCACCCTGTTCCTTAAGTCTTCCCAAGGGCACTGTGAGGAATTGTATTTTGCAGGGAGAATCCTAACACTGAGGAGGTTCTCATCACCCTCCTTGCAGTCATTTCACAAATATATTGGTGGAGTTCAGACTTACACCCAGATCCCCTAAACCAAATAGGCCTAGCAGTTGATTCTTTTCTGAACCTTAAAGCCTTGACCCAGTGACGGCAGCATCCAGGGTGAGGGGCACTGAGCTGAGGGCAGGGCGGACAGCTGTGAATGTGCCTGGTGCCCACAGCCCTCGACTCTTACCCTCTTGCCAGGGAGCAGGGTCTGTAAATTATCCTTCCTTCTCTTAAATGAATGGAAATGAAAGCCCCTCCTCCGTGTCCTGCCCTACAGTCTAACACACACGCTGGGAGGGAGATACAAGCCATTTATGTCCTGTGGACACATGGAGAGAGCATGCTAGGAGGTGATAATGCTTTCCATCTAACTCAGCCTAATGAGTCTCAGCTCTGCAGTTTCCCGCATGGGCCGTCGGAGGCCTCTGCCTATGAGAAGCCCTAGCGTCTCACAGGAGCCCAGGCTGCTTCTCAGAATGTCCCTGTTAGTTCATGGGGGAGGAGGACTTCCGAGGCACAGTGGTTATTCTTGCATTGCTCTGACAGAACTGAACAAATACCCTCTGGAGCTGGTGAGTGGCAGTTGCTCTCCACAAAGCTATGCTCAGACCCTGGCTCTTGGCACACGTGGCCCTCGGTGTGACAGAACCTGGTCAGTGGTGCAGGCTCCTGTGGGGCTCTGATTGCTCTGGGCCTCTGGGACCTCAGAGCCTGCCTGGCCTCCCCAGCCTGCATATCTCCAAGGGCCTGGCCTTCAGACTGCATCTGCCATGCTCTGGATGGACGGGCAACTGGGAGAAGCCACAGCGTCACTCTGTCTCTGCTTCACCTCCATGGCCCTCGATCAGCATGGCCACTATCCCAGACCCCTGGGCTCCTGTGCTCACCTCTGGCTTCACGGAGGCTGGGGATCTTGGCCATCATTAATTTCATCATCCCGGTTTGGATTCTGAACCCCTTTCCTGTGTCCCTTCCCTAAATTGAAACTCTCTGTCATTAGGACCTGAGGAGACTCGTGCTTTGCTGTTCAGACCCTGACTAACACAACACAATGATCTCTATATTTCCTAAGCATCTACTATATTACCAACCCAGGGCTAGACCACTTCTGAGCTTTATCATTTAATAACTGGGGAACATGAGCCCACTCAATGAGAGTGACCTACCCGAGGTTACAATCAGCAAAGACAGGCAGTTCCAAAATTAGGTGGAGAATGGGAGAAGCCCTCCAGCATTACTTTCTACCTCTTTGTGTTTCATCAATATTAAGAAACTTACTTGTCCTTCCTTCTGACCTCAAAATGTAACTAGAGGGAAAACACTTTCAGTCTGTCCTCACCTCTCCTCTTCTTTGGTGTCTTTCTCTTTTCTGCCTCTCCCCTGCCCCATCCCATATCTGTGTCTGGGCCTTCCCAGAATGGGATCTATTGGCTGTGTATTTTGCAGGTGAGACATGTCCATATTTGCAAGAGAACTTATAAAACATGAGGCTACAATTCTGAGTCCCATTTTGAAAATGGTGTTGGCCTACAGTGGACCTTCTTAGGCACACTCAATCTCACAGGTTAATTAGTAACTTATAGCCCTCCTGGCATTCAGCTGGTAATGCCATGGCTCATGTTATAAACTCAGAGCATTGAATATTTGAAAGTAACATCTGATTGTGAGTTAGCCACAGACTTCGAACTATCGGTTTGTCTGTAGGGTCTTGAAATTCTTGTGGATTCCAGATTTGATCCTTAAGTACTCTCAGAAAGTGGTGTCCCCCTCCCCTTTTTTAAAAAAAATTCTTTTGTTATTATTATTTGTTTTGTTTCTGGGAGCCAATACATGTAGACCTCCATCCAAAATTATTCTATGGTAGTACAGACTGTAGTTTGAGATCCAGTTTACATAGAGATGCAGATCAGGGCTGGTCACCAGGAAGCCACTTATTGGTGTCAAGAGAAAATAACAGGCAATATGTGTGCATTATTCAGAATTCACAGGGAAAATATAATGTTTATCTCTTTTTTTTTTTTGGTACTGGAGATTGAACTCAGGGGCACTGGACCACTGAGCCACATCCTCAGCCCAATTTTGTGTTTTATGTAGAGACAGGGTCTCACTGAGTTGCTTAGCGCCTCACCATTGCTGAGGCTGGCTTTGATCTCGTGATCCTCCTGCCTCAGCCTCCCTAAGTGCTGGGATTACAGGCTTGTGCCACCGCGCCTGGCTTAATGTTTATCTCTTTTAAAAAGTCTGCTTTTGAAAAAGGGCATTCTTTAGTTTTTTTATGTGTTTCTATAACACAATACCTGAGCCTGGATAATAAAGAATAGATTTATTTGATACAGTTCCAAAGATTGGGTAGTCCAGTGTTGAGGGGTCTGCATCTGGGGAGGGGTTTCTTGATGTGTTATCCCATGGTGGAAGGCAGAAGGGCAGGAAAGAATGAGGGGGAGTGGGGGAGAGGGAGAGGGAGAGGGAGAGAGAGTCAAACTTAATTTTCATAACAAACCCACTCCTGGGATAACAGACCCACTGCCGTGGTAGCCACAGTGGTCCATTCACAAGGATGGAGCCCTTGAATCATCTCTTAAAGGTCCCACCTCTCAACGCTGCTGCACTGGGGACGAAATCTCCAACACATGAACTTTGGGGAACATGCTGAAACCCTTGCAGGGCACCCTGGAGCTCAGGTGTGATTCCGGACACCTCTCTCCCCCATGCGAGTCCCACTGTGCCCCGGTCAACGTGCTCAGTGCTGGGGATACAGACACTGGCGAGCCTCAGTGGGGCCTTGAGCATCGCACCATGAGAGAGGAAGTGAAAGCAAAGAGTACCTAATTACTTGAGTCTGAAACAGGCTACGGCCAAGTCGTCCATTCAGACCGATGGAGTCAGGGACAACTTCATCGAGGGAGTGGTTGTGAGGCGGACCTGGCCCATGTAAACTTTTGGCAGTGTTTGTTGGCTGAATGTGTGAGAACAGGAAGGTCCAAACAAGAGCAGGTTTCCATGAACTAGAACAGTGAGGGTCAGCCATGCAGACAGAGCAAACAGCATGTTCAAAGGCATCAGGAGAGAACGTGTCTCTTCTGAACTGAAGCATCAGCAGATCCTTTTGTAACCAACGTTCTGGTTGTTTCCGAATTGGAATCTGTGATCCTGGAGCTAACGGGCCTCAAAGTGAGCATTATGACCTGTGAGGAGATGGCCCTTGTCATGGCTGAGCACCCAGGCTTTGGAAGGTCTCCCAGGAGTGCCTTGAGAGGGCTATGCGGAGGGCCAGCATGCCTGCCACCATCTCGCTCAGTGCTGGTGAGGCCAGAGCCTGTGTTCCTTTTCCAGGAAACCATGGCCTGGGCTCTGTGTGGGTTTCAAAAGGCAGGCCCACCCTCATCTATTGTCCTGTAAGCCTGTCAGCGTGGGGAGAAAGAGGAACCAGGAGGGCAGGGCCTTTGTCATTGCTGATACAAACAGCACTTCACTGTCCAGGAGCAGGACCCTTGTGCAGCCCCCCGGGTGCCCATCCATCCATCACACACCCGTCAATCAGCAGGCGCTTGCAGGGTATGTACCTGTGCCTGCTGCTGCCTGAGGTTCTGGAGGCGGACCATCCCAGTCTGCCCTCACACAGATCCCCTTCTCAGAGACAGCCAGCGAGGAGGCCAGCAGTTACAGCAGCTCGTGCTCGGGGCTGCTGCGTGCACACGGGCTGCGAGACCGGCCCCGCCCAGTCCATGAGGGCTGGAAGTTATCTCTGGCCAATGTCCACAGTTGTTACGGTCTCGCTATGAGGTGTCCCCAAAAGCTCACGTGTGAGACCCCACAAGTGAGTTTAGAGGATAACGGGGTTAGGCGAGCTGTGGCCTAACCAGTGTATTATCTCCCGATAGTTAACTGAGTGATGACCCTAGGCAGGTGTGGCTGGACCGGGAGGGTCCCTGGGGGCCGAGTCCCGAGCCACTTTCCACCACCACACTCTTCCGCCATGTTGTTCTGCATCACCTGGGGCCCAGAGCAGTGGCGTCAGCCCTCTGTGGACTGAGACCTCTCAACCATGAGCCCCAAATACATCTTTCCTCCTCTAAAATTGTTCTTGTCAGGTCTTTGGGTCACAGCGGGGGAAAAGCTGACTAAAACCACAGCGGAGAATGGAATTTCTGTTGGCATTTTCTGCTAACAAGTGAAATGAAAAAAGAAAAGTAGCTAGGTTTCAGTCTATTGCTTTTGAAATCAACCCTGAGCCTGGCTAGGCCTTCATGTCAATCTGGAGATCCAAGAGATTTATACATATATAATATATGTGTGTGCACATATGTAAAGTTCACATGTAAGAGATTATATGTCTTATTATATGTATCACCTCATGTATATAAAATACATACAAGGGATTTGCATGCATATAGATACATACATACAAATATGTGTAATATATTTATACAAAAGCATATTTATGTGTCTATATATATATATACACACACATGTATATATGTGTATGTGTGTATATACATATATATGTTTAAATGTAGAGACAGCCATTTGGGGAGGCTCAGAAATGAGATAAAAGGTTAATCTTGGAAATAGGCAATAAGAGACTTTGACATTTGACTAATATGGCAGAGTGGGATGCATTGCTTATATCAGCCTTTGTTCTAAGATACATCCACTTTTCTCCACCAGAGGCCTAGAGGATCAGGCACCAGGGGCTGATTTGAAAGTAAAGGTTATAAAAAATGGTAAGGCCCTGGAGACACTTTACACGGATTTCCAAATCCAGGAGCTTGTCAGCTGGGGCCATGAGGTCAGTGCCCGGCTTCTAGGACAAGCTTGCTTGTGTTTTTCAAAGCAACATTGGGAATTGCATTTAAAAAAATAAAATAAAATACACACACACACACACACACTTCCTGAGCTGAAGCAGTTCTAGTCAACAATGAGATCACATTCACCCACCAAGGCCTAGTGGCCAGCTGTGAAAATGTGGTAACCAGATTAAAGACAGCTCTGCCCCCTGTGCTGAAACAGAGCCAAAGAACCGGGATCGGTTCTCTGGGCAGCTAAATAAAAATTTTTCCGAGCTTAATTTATTTTAAATATATTTAAATATTAAATATATATTAAATATATTTCGATGTTTTAAAACTTGTATCAAATTCAAAATTACCAGCTTGCCCCCTCACTGGGCCCTGGCTCTTGGCTTCCCCAGCGGCTGCACTGCCCTCCCGGCCAGCCTTGAGACCACCGAGTGACAGGCACCTCCCCGACAGCCCACATCCCTGCCATGTCCACGGCCTGTGCCTTCAAGACACCTGCCCCCCGCAGGCCAGCTCCCCAGCCTCCAACGTTCCCTCTCACTTTGGTTTTTCTTTCCAAGCCATTGCCCACGCCGATTTAACACAGGAGTCTTCAGAAACGACCCTGACCTTGAAGAGGGGTACTCATCCCCCGTCACCCAGGATGAACAGTCAAAGGGCTTCGTCACAGCACAGGAGACCTTCTACAGCAGAGTCACCCTTCACCTCTTCCCCATGTCCCCTGCCCCTGTGTCCTTCACTGTCATCGAGGGACTGCTGCTCTGTCTTCTGGGGCTCCTCTGGCTCCTGTGCCTCGAACCTTCTCTTCCTTGTGTACCTTTTATGCAGGCTCCAGGCCCAGTGCCCGGACGGGGCCAGCAGACACGAGGCTCCTGGGCCACCAGAGCGATGCCAGAGCCACTTTGGGGTGGTGCAAGCACTCCTTAAATTTGCCCTCTAGGCAGTGGGACCACCCAGCCCTAGCCCCTTCTCCTCCCCCGTCCAGTCCAGCCTAGAGCAGCCTCCTGGCTGTACTCGCTGAGACAGGAGCAGTAACACCCGCTTTCTTAGATTTCAGGACTCTGGAAAGTAACTTCCTATGAAGCTCTGGACACAATCACGTGCCAACCTATATCCTGCTCAGTCCAGCGGATGTATATGGAGAGCTCACTGTCCTGTGCGGGGGAGCACAGGGCACCCTGGCCATTTTTCTTTTGCTTGTACCCCCCCGCCCCCCAGGCATGTTTTTGAACTGAGAGTGGAGTGAGTGCTGCTCACTAGGTCACGCACATCCCCATCAGCCAGGAGGCACTGTGTCTGCTTGCATCCGTGACAAGAAACTATTCCAAGCCGGGCACAGCGGCCACGCCTGTCATCCCAGCAGCTTGGGAGGCTGAGGCAGGAGGACCGCGAGTTCAAAGCCAGCCTCAGCAACGGCGAGGTGCTAAGCAACTCAGTGAGACCCTGTCTCTACATAAAACACAAAATAGGGCTGGGGATGTGGCTCAGTGGTCGAGTGCCCGAGTTCAATCCTCGGTACCAAAAAAAAAAAAAAGCAAAACAGAAACAGTTCCAGAGGACACTGGGTTCTGCTCATTTCACCAAAATCTGAGACGCACAGAAGACCCTAAAACACAGACAAGCTAATTTTGCACAACCATCAAAACACGGTCTTTCACTATGAACCATGAAGAGATGAAAAATCAATTATTTGAAAAGTTATACTTGAAGATGAAGGTATGAATTTTTTTTTTTATCTTTTTACTGGTACAATTTATGCATTTTGTCAAATTCCTAAAAATAGGAATGATAAGTGAACAGGACCTATGTGAAATCAATCCTGCTTTTGTTTCTATGTATGTAAATAATCAGTGTTTCCGTGAGAGAAATGGGCAGTAAATATTCCTGTACAGACATCCACGGTGACAGACAGGCACGAGTCGTGTGGGCATGGGCAGAAGACTTTTTGAGGGAGCGCAGTCAAGAGGGAAAAGCTGCTGGTTGAGAGCCCACCCTGGGGCCCTCCTGATGGCCACAGGGGACCAGAGGGCACCACGTCTTCATAGAGACATTCATCAGTTGCACAGGGTTGAAGCCAGCTCTCTGTCTCATGTCTGGTTTATGAGTTTGAAAGGATTTCTCATGGATGAAGAAAATGGGTTAGAGACTAGAAACTCATTCAGTGGATGCCCCTGATCTCAACAGATATTATTGATCATTTGAAAAATGATCCATTGGCTCTGTGTGTCCGTCCTGTCTCTTATGGCTACAGATGACAGAAACCATAGAAGGGGGAAAAGGAGATAGATAGATAGATTCTTGTCTTCCCCTCCTTCTCCTTATTTGCTTGAATAACTGAAAAGGCACAGTTTCGGTGGCTTCAGGCATGGCTGGATCCAGTGGCTGAAGTGATGGCATCATCAACATGGTTATATCTTTCAGTTCTGCCTTTTCTGTACTGTTATATCATCAAGGGGGCAAAGAAGGCCACCAGCACACTCAGCTTTATTGTTCATGAGCTTAGAAACATGAGAGAAGGAAAAACTAATAAAAAAAAACCCTATGAGTAAAGGCAGAAAGATCCATAAAGGAAAGGAACCAGGGGGTGGGGGGCAAACACCAGAAAGTGAGGGCCTGGGGGTGGCATTAGAGCAAGCTATGTTTCATGGTTTTATAACCATGTCAAAATGGATCTACAGTTGCATAGAAATGAAAAAGAATCAATAAGAAAAGAACAAAAAAATAATAATAATGTGAGAAGAGTCTCTTTCTCCCAACACTCCAGTGAAAGCTTTGACCAAGAATCACATGGGTGAGTTTTGATCCACACACCTGTTTCTTAAATCAGTCACTGGCAGGAGTACTGCAGGCTCGGGTCTGAGTCACGTGACCCGCCTGAGAGCCAGCGATGGGATTAGACCCACTGAGAACGGGGATAATGTTTCCCTGGGTTCTTCCTGTAAAGGCAAATCACTTCCTAAACCCACTTGATTGATTTTCCCAAAACAGTTTGTCCATTTATTCACCCTTCTGACATTCCTTTCTCTTTAATCAGAGTGGGTTTGTTTGTTGGTTTACCCTTGAGGCACAAACACTGACGCTTGGTTATAGTTCGACCCGTCATTTTGCTATTTGTTTTGTCTCTGTTCCATCTGGGTTTCTTGTTCTGTTTTGTTTCTCTGATCCTTCTTTCCTGACTCCTTTTGAACTAATCACATATTTTTAATATTCTATCCTAATCTACTCAACAGACTTTCAAGGAATACTTTTTTCCTGTTAATTTTTAGCAGTTGCTCTAAGGGTTATACTGTGCATCATCACCATCTACTTAGATTTAGTGCTGTGTCTCTCTGTATGAAGTGAAAGAATTCTGCAACAGTACAGTGTATCTCATTTTTGTATCATCACTGCCCTATATTTTACATCCACACACTTAGTTTATTTATTTTTGGTGCTAGAGATTGAACTCAGGGGCACTGGACCACTGAGCCACATCCCCAGCCCTATTTTGTGTTTTATGTAGAGACAGGGTCTCACTGAGTTGCTTAGCACCTCGCCATTGGTGAGGCTGGCTTTGAACTCGAGATTCTCCTGTCTCAGCCTCCCAAGCTGCTGGGATGGCAGGCGTGCGCCACTATGCCTGGCCCACACACTTTATAAACAAAGTAGTGCTAACATTTTGCACTAAATAGGTTCCTTTAAAGAACTGTACAAAAAAAGATGGACTTTTCTCTTTACACCTATAGAGTCAGCTGTCAGTATTTACGACAATATTCTGAAGCTATTGTGAACACTGACTTGGTGAATGTCCCTAGACTGTTGATCTTAGAGCAAACACAAGGTAGGGTTCCCGTGAGCTCTGACCACAAAATTTTCATCAACTATGGCTATCTCACTTTATTTCCCGCGTATCATGTCTAAAGACATCTGTTCTATGTGTGCCTTTCATTCACTAACACTGAACTCAGGGCTAGTAGTGCTCTGGGTTATACCTGAACGACACCCGCCATACACCACGTTCACTGCCTCGGTGCGTCTTAGCCAGCTTACACCTAGAAAGGCTGGGCAGTGTGGCAGCACCGTGGGGCCATTGTAAACTATAATCTCACACACACTACACAAAAATACGGAGAACGTGGCACTAACCAGAGCAGCAGAACAGCCACTTGTTTCCAGTGTGAAATCTGAAACAAAGGTGGAGTGTGGCTTGCTCGGTCTCTGCTGGGAACAGGGGCATCAGGCAGCGCAGAGGTCTTGCCGTGCTGTGCATGGCTGCCAAGGGCTGAAGACGGACCACAGATGTTGATAGAAGGGTTCAAACAAACTTAATGAGCAGGTGAAGTCTCACATACGGAATCCACACATAATGAAGACTGATGGTTGTGTTAGCTTTTTGTCAATGTGACCAAAATACATGACCAGCACAACTTAGAGGAGGAAATACTTATTTGGGGCTCAAGGTTTCAGAGGT
>CM053415.1:3283540-3315516 GCA_028644305.1 Xerus rutilus
CCCTCCCTCCCTCCTTCCCTCCCTCCCTCTCTCTCTTCCTCCCTCCCTCCCTTCCTTTCCATCTGACGCAGCCTAGCACAGAGACAGAAATGCAGAAAGCTGCTGGACAGGCACTGTCCAGCTCATGGGGGCAGAGAGGATGCATCCGCCCCTCTTCTTTCTGCTCTTCCCGGGAAGCACGCATTCCTAACCTGGAGACACTGAGAGATACTTCCTCTTAAAGCTAATTGGTCCTATTCTCAGAGTTCATTTTATGAAATGAACTTTTATATTTGAATAGATCTCAACTTACAGAAAAGTCCTGAAGAGACCAAGTCCCCATTCCTACCTGCAGTCCCCCACCAGACACCTTATTTGAGCGACGGTGCCTCTATCAGGGTTGGAGGATCAATACTGATGCATTGTCAATGTTATCAGTATTTCAATTTTCACATGTCCTTAATTTTTACCTGCCTCTCCCCAACCTTGTTTTTTCCTCAGGATCCCATTGTAATATCATTTTTTAAAATATTCTGTAATTGGTGATTTGGAATTTTGAAATCACAGACCAACTTAATGGCCCCAAACCATTTCCATCTCTAACCTTGGTACCAGCCCAGCGTGTGGCAGGTGACTCAATCCCATGACAAACCACAAGCCCCAGGTCACAGCGAGCTTCCTGTCCACCAGGGAACATTTCTCATTGAACGACTTTATTACTTTAGTGATAAAGGGCCTCGCTCCTTCTCCACCCAAGTGCTTCTCTACATGGCCCTGTGTGGCACGGTGTGCCCTCCCTCTTGCCAATTCCAAGTGATGAACTTTTTTCCAGGTGGTCATCTCTGTGTCTCCAGCTTCCCTGATAAAAGCCAGTCCCGGATGCGATTCAAAGCCAGTGGCACAGACAGGAGCCCAGTTCGGCTGACACACTTTAACGATATGCCTCCCCACGGCTCTTGGCTTACTAACTGGACTCATGCAATGGCACACAGGCTTAGAGAGATGCCACAGTCGAGGATACACTTGCATTTAACACCCTGCCTCAGGCTGTACATGACCTTGATTTCCAAGCCAACATTGTTGTAAGAGCCATAGGGAGAAACCCCAGGACTCTTTGGGGTACCTGTAGTCTGGATGAACCTCCCCAGCTGGCAGTACCAGAGAGGCTCACAATGCTCCTTATGTGCACATGGGGAACCCCGGCCTGCTGACAGCAACTGATGGCTTGCGTGGCAAAGCCTACTCCAGAGAGAGCTGGGAAGCCTCCCCAAGGAGCCAGGGTGAGTCTGACCACCACCCAGCAGCAGTGGCAAGGCGGGACCACCGGCACCTGTTGGGCATAGGGTCCACGCCTGTTCAGAATTTCTCAAGCCAGCCCCCACCCTCTTTAATGAGGTTGTTTTATGCCATAGCCACTCAGCTAGATTGTTTTGGTCACATTCTGCATTCCATCCTGGAATCCCCCAGCCTCCTGAAAGGTCAGTCTATGTGCAGACCTTCAAGTTCATTCTTGGTGTTGTGAAATTTTATGTGTGTTGTTAAGTGTACGGTTCCTTGTAGCCGCCATTACAAAATCACACAAAATAGTTTCTCTGCCTAAAAATATCCCATGTCTCCTCCTCTCCAGCTCCCCACCCCCAAGTCCCTAGCAATCACTTCTCTGTTTGCAATCTCTAGAGTCACGCCTTTTCCAGAATGTCTTATAAATGGGATCATCCCATATGCAGCCTTCCAAATTTTTTTTTCCCACTTAACCATGTGCATTTGACATTCATCTATGCCTGTTTATGACTTAAAAGAGTATTCCTTCTGGTTTCTGAATAGTAGCTTATTGTAGAGTATACTACCATTGGTTTATCCATTTACCCATTGAAGGAAATCCTAGTTGCCTGGAGATTTTGGCAATTTTAAATTAACATTCATACATAGGTTTTCATATGGGCATGTTTTCAATTTATTTGAATATCAAATGTAATTCTAACCAATGGTAAAACATCCCACAGGGGTGACTGTTTAAACACTTTGCTAGAAGTCTGACTGGCTTGCGATGCTAGTTCTGGAAGGTGTATCCAAATTCCTCACCCTTCCTCTGTGTTCCCCCAAGAGCAGAATAATGGATCTTACAGTTGTCCCAGGAAAGAAAAGTGTTATTTTTGGGAATTTGTTCACAAATGTCCAGGTGAACACAATGGACCACCTGGTTATTTTGAAAGCAGCTGTTTAGTAAGCAGATTTTTTTTTTTTTGTAAAGACAGGAATCTAATATTTCCTTGGAAGAAGTTGTTCCTCATCTATAATGTGATGTAGATATCGGCAGCTTGTGCCAGCCTTGGTCAGGTGATTCGGTTCTGCTCCTCTGATTTCCTCTGCAGCTAGGCTGGGCTCATTTAGTGCTCCTGAGCACTCTGTGCTTGCCTCTTGTCTTCAGACATCTGTCAGGCACTATCTCCAGATTAAGGGCCTTCTCCTCCGCCCATGCCAATCAAAGCTTGACTATGTCCGCTAGATCTGGTTCCATTCCACCTTCCTTTAACACATCATTGCAGACTGCTTTATTTTCAACACGTCCATCAATTTAATTAAATACCACACAGCTTAGCCCTTATGTTAAATAATTGATGGATTCATTAAGCACATATTAAGAAGCCACCGTGTTCCATATTATTTTGCTTGGTTTGGGGAGAAACATAAAATGTTTCCATAAATAATCTGTACTCACTTTCCTTTTCACATTTGTGTTTTGCATTTTGATCTTCTTTTGCAGTGAAGTGATAAGATTCCAATGAACAGGAATATCTCCTACTGTTTTTTCAAAGCATCCACATAATAACATGTGCATCATAGTAATGGCTGATGTTTATTGAGCACCTACTAAATATTGGCACCATCCTGGGTGCTTTTTTGTATGAGTGTACATTTTCATATACTTTCAACTTGCTAATCATATAATTGTCCCCATTTTATAGACTGGGATTCTCAACAGAGACAGTTAACTAGTTTGCCCAATATTGCACAGAAATTAGACAATGTAACCAGGATTTGAAATCCAGCAGCCTGACAAAGAGCAATTGGTGGCCCCCCCGATCCCATCCGTGGCTACCCCTTTGCAGATAATCTCTACAGCAAGAAGTGGGCACAGAAACACTTGGTGGTTGTGTAGTTTACACTTTCACAGGGGCATCAGTCACAGGCAACTCTGCTGTGACTGGTCCCTAGAAATTTCTATGAGCCCACCCACTGTATTCCGAAGTCCTTCCGGGAGTACGCCCGCCGTACCTGTCATGTGTGCTGAACTTCTCCTCTCACAGGTAGCCAGGGCTCCGCTTCACCTTATCCTCCAAGAATATTTCATGATGCTTCTTGGTAGCTCCCGAGCATCTCTTAGGCCTTCTCTGGCCTGCCGTGTACATGAGAGGGTGGCGACATATGCATTTATTTATGGATTCAAACAAGCCCAGTTTATTTACACTGTCCTGACTGCCTTGTGGCCTCTAGGAATGTACGTGATTCTCAGAGGCAATGTTCAAGCTAAATCAAACTGAAAAATTTATCTTGAAGTAACAACGTACAGATCTAATAACCAAAGAAGGCCTCACAGAACAGGGATGCTGTGAATCTATTATCGTAAGTATCCTCCGTCCTGACACAAGCTTCCCTAAAGCCTCTGAAATGTTAAATTTTTGCCAGACAAGCATACATGACTTCCAACAACTGGCTTGAAGGATTTTCCATCAGCCATATTACATGCTAGAGATCCACTAGGGCAAGGCTGCTAAATCAGCGGGAATGCAAAATCTTGGGGACATGGTGACATGCAGCTTGCTGTGGGGCCAAGTTTGGGGGTTGGGAGACTCTAATCTGAGTGTTTGGATAGGGATTATCAGGGCCTTCTGCTTAGACAGGCCTGTCTAAGGGATCCCTGTTGTGTGGGATCATTTCTCCAGGTTAATATGGGAAACAACCCCAATAATAGCTGGACTATATCCAAAGTCACATCCAGGAATGTGCTGGAAGGAACCAGGCAAGATTGCTAGGAATTCTGCTAAACACAGTGAAATTTAGGTTGAGTTTTTATCCGAGCAGGTCAGAAGGAAAGCCCAGGAACCAGGGTGCTGTGATCTGAATGTTCACATCTCCCCCGAATTCACACGTGGACATCTTCCTGAGGTGAATGGGACATTCGCAGGAGCGATGCTGGGTAGCCACGGCTGCTCCAGGTCCAGAAGCTAGCTTTGTAGACACAGCCTGGCAGTGTCCTTGTTTGTTGCTCCAGAACTGAGCCTGCGGGTGGGGTGGATGGGCAGGACCACAGCCCCTGGAGAAGCAGCCAGAACCGACTAAAGCAAGCGCCGTATGGCTGTCGAGTAGATCCAGCCTCATGCTCTCAAGGAAAGAGCGGTAAATTGCCGGGCATCTCTTGGTAAATTCTACGGGGTTGTCAGCAGCCGAAACTGACAATCAGATGCTTCTTCCTAAGATTAATTATTGGGATTTACCAAACCTCAGATCTGAGCTGGGGGAGAGAGAGTGTGAGGACTGTTCTTCCTCCTCCTTAAAGCTTCCGCTATGAAGTAAGTGGAAGTCCTTCACTCTTAGTGCCAAGCAGTCAGGGCTGGAACCAGCTCCGCCACCATCTCCACCGTCACCCCCACTGTCACCCTTGAACTTGTCCTCTTCCCACACCTGATGCCAAGCTGTCCGAGCAGTTGTACGGGACTAGGCACTCACCGCAAGCCTAGTTGCTCCACATCCTAACCATCATGCGGCATTGCCAGAATTTTCTCCCAAATTCCATCAGAAGAAGTAGGTATGGCATGCATCCGTGGTTCCAAGATATCCTTTCCTGTCCACCAGTGACATCGAACAGCTTTTCATCTCGTGACCGGCCACTCCGATATCCTCTTTGGTGACCGACCTTCTCGAGCATCTCGCAGTAGCACGTGCCAGATGTCAAGTGACAGGCAGAGGTGGATTTTCTTTCTAGACTCTGTGGTATTCCATTGGTCTGTTTTTAGTCTGTCCTTGTGCCCACACCAATTTTCTTAGCACAGTTTTATGATAAAGTTTTATACCAGGTGGTCATCTTGCTCGATTTTTTCTTCTTCAGGATTGCTGTGGCTATTCTCTGCCCTCTGAAATTCAATCTACATTACAAATTCACCTTTTAAAACATTTAATTGGTTTTCTGAAATAGTCACCCTTGCCATAATGTCTTGGATGTGTCATAATACCCTTGTGATAATGTCTCTATCAGGTGGAGGTCTGTTTCTTCTGTGTTACATCTTCTCCTTGGCATTGGGTCCCTTGCTCCTGCTTCCTGGCATGCATGACAATCTTTTGTATTGAATGCCAGATATTTGGTATGAAAATTGTAAGGTTCTAGATGATACTATATTTTTCCACTTAAAATGATTCTGGCTATTAGGTATGAGTTCCCTCATCCAGTTTGAGGTTACGTGTACGGCTCTGAATGAGCCTATTTTTGGTATATACCTACCCATGCCTGGAGCATAACTGTTAGGGCTGTCAAACACACCCATGAGCCTTTAGCCAACTTCTTAGCTCTTCCTAAAGTCCAATTTTGTTTTTCTAGTACCATGAGAATTCTAAAAACATTTCCTTTCCTTTTCTCTCTCCTTCCCTTCCTCTTTTTCTCTCTCTCCCTCTCTCACCCCCTCCTTCTCCTTTATGGCTTTGGTTTCAATAAATTTTGTGGAGAAAAAAAGATTGAAAAAATTCTCAGAAAAGTAGAGAAAGAAGTAGAAACACTTTAGAAAATGTTGCTTTAAAGTGCTCTCAGATCATGTGGCTAACCATGTCAAATTCTTTAGAGAGCTAAATGGGGTGAGAGCCGTGAAGAACTCACTGGATCTGAGACTCAGAGCGCACTGGCAGAGGGAGTGTGTATTTTGGTTTGCTGTAGAGAATCCCGAGCAGTGTCTGCTGTCCTAGTATATTTACAACTTCACTTTCAAAGTGTCTTGTCTTCAACAATAAATTATACGGCATGTGCTCCAGTTATCCAACTGGCTTCATAATAGTGGAGTAAGACAGCCACCATTTTATGATACTCAGAGATTCTGTGTTTGAGTGTTTAGACAAGGACCAGCAGGGACAGCTCCTCTGCACAGAGCACATTTTAGGAAAGCTGGAATGTGTGGGCTGGAACCCCCAGAGCTTGGGCTTAGCTGAGACTATTAACCAGACCACCTACCCGTGGCCACTGAGAGGCTGAGGCTTTCTCACAGCAGGAAGTCTCAAGGTGATCAGGAGTCTTACCTGGTGGACGTTTAAGTCAGCGTTTTCGTTGCCATGACCAAAAGACCTAAAAGGAACAACTAGAAGAGGAACCGTTCATTTTGACTCACAGTCTCAGATACCCTGTCCGCGGTCAGTCTACTCCATAGCTCTGGGCCGGGTGAGTCAAGACAACATGGTGGAAGGGCGTGGCCGAGGAAGCAGCCCAGGACATGGCAGCCAGGAAGTGGATAGAGTTTTCTGCTCACCAGGGACAAAAATAAACCCCAAAGGCACACCCCCAGTGACCCACCTCCTCCAGCCTCTCCCGCCCTACCTACAGTTACCATATCAGTGGATTAATGCCCTGATCAGGTTAAGGCTCTCATAACCTAATCATTTTACCTCTGAGCTTTCTTGCACCATCTAATGCATGAGCTTTTGGGGGAACACCTCTCATCTAAGCCCTAAGAGTGGTCCCAGGCTTCAGGAGTGAATGTTTTGCTAAAAAAGGACATAGATTCGTGGCCTATCCTAACTAACCTCGGTACCTCCATGGCTTCTGCTATAACCCATTGCAGGGACTGGTAAATGTTCTCTTAAGAGCAGGTGGAAAAGATTCAATGAGTCAAGAGATAAAGCTCAAGGCTATTAGGTAGGTTCTTCCATAACCCATCCACATGCAGGCACTTAACATTCTAACAGAACCATTCTCAGCTCACATCATAAGAATACAAGTTACTGGCACTATTATTTGGTCAAAGATTCAAGGAGAGGTGACTGACCTGGTGCCCACTCCTTGGTGGCATAGGAATGTCCAGCCACTTTTCAAAGCCACCGTAACAGTCATTTTCAGTAGTAATTTTTCTAGGTGCAGTTTTAATAGAATAATGTCAATAAAGAAACAGTAAAGGAGGGGTGAGACAATGGGAACTCCCAAAGACTCTGCCAAGAAAGGATGGAGAGTGTATTTGAAGGTTTATAAGATCACAGGGATGTATTCTTCTTTTTCTTCTCCTCTTTCTTCTCCCCATTCCCTCCTTTATTTCTCCCTCTTCTCATTCCTACTGGGGCAGGCACACCAATGGGTAACAGGAGGAAAAGAAGTTAAAGGTCAATTGATGGCTGAAGACCTCAGAGCCAGGTGTGTTGAAGTCCAATTCCCTGGAGGGTCCACAGAGATAACAGGAAAAGTCAAGTCCACCACTGTGAGAAGAGTCTTTACTTCTGCAAATAAATGGGCTCTCTCCTACTTTTCTAAAAACATACTGTGCTCCCCGCCTCCATCCTCTGATATTTCTACCAAAGTAAAAGAAATTCTGTAAATACAACCACGCTGTGATAGATCCCTGCTGGAGCGCAACTTTGCCTTGACGAGATGTAAGACCCGAGGGGACCTTGGCCAACCCAAGGAGACAGAGAGATGGGTGCTGTCCCATGGGGACAGGGGGCTGCTCAGACTCTGCGAATTGCTGGAATTGTCTCAGTTTTAGGAGAACTTCCAGTTTTTCTGAATAATAGAAAATTCTATAGGTTGGATTTATATGATGATTTCTTTTCTTTTCCTTTTTTAAATTTGAATTTTTAATATTTTAATTAGCACACAAAGTGTTGATGAAACATTTTAAGGTATTTTTTATAGAAAAAATCTTTTAAACCTACAGCTTATATTGTATCCATAAATCTGGGGGTGATGATATTGCCTGGTTTTCAAAGGTTGACTGCAGGACTGGGGCCCATGTGCTGTGAACTAACGAAAGACATTAGGTTCTGTCTCCTGGAACAAACAGGTCTGATCACAGTGCTGATGAGGCTCCCTGGGAAGCAGGACCTGAGAGCAGCATTAAGAGATTTATTAGGAAGTGCTCTTGGGATCCACACCGGAGGAGAGGATGGGAAAGAATCAACATTGAGATGCTGAGCTGTGGAGTTGTGCCAGAAGCCTCAGCTGAGCCTCCGGGGAAGGTTCAAGGTGACCCTTGTGGTCTATCCGAAGCTGGGATGAGAGGACCTAGCCTTCACACCTGCCAGTCATTCACTGCAGGAGGGCCCAGGAGGGGAAGGTGGCCTGGGGTGAGGTGGCTCTCTGCCCATTAGGCAATCCTTTAAGGGCTGGACTTTGGATCCTGAATGTCCTGAAACAACCATGGGTTAAAAGCTTGGCAGGGTGATCGTGGAGCCTTCAGGAGGCGGGGTGTGCTAGAAGGTCCTTAGGCCACTGCCAGTGTGCTTTTGGAGGGTATTGTAGGACTGACCCCTTCCTCTGTCTCCTTTGCTCTTGGCCATGAGGTGAGCGGTTTCCCCCACCACAGGTTCCCCCCATGACCATCTGGCACCTCCACCAGTAGCCTGAAAGCAAGGGGTCCATCCCCCTGTGGATGGGGACCTCAGGGGCTAGAACCTCCTAGCTCTCTATAAGCTGCCTATGTCAGGAGTGTTGCTCCAGGGACAGCAAGATGACAAATGAACGGCTGGTCTTGGCACTGCCAGCCACAGGGGTGTGAGTCCTTTATTTCTGGATCATGATGTCCTCTACAAGTCAAGATCTCAGAGGGGACTTGGAAAAGAGGACAGTGCCCTTCCTCCCTGGTGTCCAAAAAAAGAAGATTGTATTTGGTCAGAAACACAATTGCTCAGCAAGGGCCCAGAGAAATGTGTGGGATCCTCGATCATCTTTCTAGCCCCATGGGAATGAAAGCACATCCTCTGCTGAGCAGCGACTCTGGATGCCCACGGAGACCGGAAGGCAGGTTGGATTCGGCCACTTTGGAATGCACAGGCAGGCTGTCACACACGTAGACCCTGGATGACTCCATCGACCAACCCACTCACCTTATGGGTGAGGACCCTTGGGCTCCGAGTCTCGATGACTCGCCTGGCACCACGTGCAGCGTATCCCTGGTGAGAAGCAGGACCAGAACCCATCACTCACGCAGGGCCCCGTGTCCCTCTCCATGTTCCCAGCCACCGTCTCGGCCCTGCCATCCACACGCCCAGATTTTAAATGCTCATTACCACTGAGACCTACACAGGTACTGAGTAGTCATGCGTCCCCGGATGAATATAAACCAATTAAAGTACTACATCGAAGTAATCTATGGGCTGTGTCAAGGCACAAAACGAGCAATCCGATTTGCATAGCCCTGTTGGTCCACGCGCTGTACGGTGGCTCTGAGAGCTGCTCAGGATGGCACTCGAGGAACTCAGGCTGGGAGGGGACTGACAGACACACAGCCCCCGGAACGTCTCTATCTGCGAGCCGGCAGAACATGTCTCCAGCCCCGGCTGCCTCTGTCATCCTCCCCATCCCCCCGGCACTCAGCCCTGACAGATCTAAATATGAAGAAGAAAAATGTCTCCGGCAGGCTGTTATTTTGCTGCCTGAATTGTGTCAGGGAAGTGTAAATATAATCACATTTTATCCGCCAATCTGAAATGGATTTCAGAGGAAGGGATCACAATGTTAGGAGAAATCTTTTTCGTTGTAGCATGCCTTGATTGAAAATAACTCCCTTGTTACCATCAGTAATGTGTTCAAGGGAGAAAAAAGCAGTGCTGTGCATGACAGAAAGACTAGGCAATTCAATCAAACCCCAGGCCCCGCTCTTCAGGTTTAGAAGGGAGACAGGTAGGTCGGAGATTGGCCTCGCGGGGATGCGGGAGTTTCTGAAAAATCTTCATTGTGACATCAGCCATCTCCAGAGGTCACGCTGAAAACGAGTACAGAAACAATGGCCTTTGCTAACTCAGCTCTTCTATCAGTGGGCCCCGCCATTCCCATGACCTTTGAGGGAGCTCCTAATTTCATAGCGGTACCCATGCAGCCCTGCCTACCCTGAGTCCTAAACACAGGCACTCATAATGCCAATGTTAACTTTCATCTTACTTTGCTCTTAAATGAACACATACACAATTGTCAATCAACCTTCTTCCAACATTTAACAGTCAGGATGAATTGAGATAATCCGACCCCCAGAAGCACCTGACATTTAATCAGAGGTGAGCCATGCACCTGTTTGTGTATTAGGTATGTCACTGTAACGCAATAGCTGAGGAAATCAACTTACTAAGGGAAAAGGTTTGCTTTGGCTCAGTTTCAGTGGTTTCTGTCCATCGTCACTTGTCGTATTGCCTTGGGCCTGTGGCAGCACAGTCATCATGCCAGGAGTATGTGACAGAGGGGACCCGTTCACCTCTTGGTGGCTGGGGAGCAGAGAGGCACGTAGAGGCCGGAGTCACAATATCCCCTTCAGGCACTCAACATCCTTCAACTAGGCCCCGCCTCTTAAAGGTTCCACCACCTCTCAAGAGCACCATGGTCTGGAACCAAGCCTCTGAGCACCTGGGCCTCTGAGGAATATTCCAGACCCAAGCTATAAGAGCATAGGTAGGAAAGATGTTTTCAATGTTCATTCAGCTTACAAAAATGTTTAGCGTCAGTCACAAGCACATCCACAGCCCTCAGTGCTGGAGCTCCTGGGCGTATCGACTGACCCCCAGAGAGGGAGTGCCCCTCGAAGGGAATGAGGTGCAGGACGAGCAGGTGGGGAGTCCTCCCAGCCGCTCCGGGAGCTCAGACCGTTGGCTCCGGACGGCTCACTGTTGTCAGAGCACATGTGATCTTGCTGGAATTCAGAGCAGGAGAGTAGCCAAGATCACCTCGGGGCCTGCCCATAATGTGACTTGACATTTTAAGCCCGTCTCCAATTCCTTTTGCTCTTTTCACCAAGAAATATCCACATGACACCTCCTCAAGATTGTCAAGGCAGAAATGTAGACCTAATCACCCCCGCACGGGCTTTCGGAGAGAGGCAACACCAGAGATATCCACTGCGCGGTTCCATTCTTGGATAAAATTACTTATCTAAATTTAGAACTAGGCCAGGCTTTGAGGCCCGCCCTTCATTCGAGGTCTAACGCATGAAAAGGCCTTGTGCCGGGCAATCTTTCAGGCTGGCTTGGAAGGGGGCATTTAACCCAATTTGATCTCCAGTGAATGCATCAGGGGCTGATTCTCTGCAGCCGGGGGAACCATGCTCCCGCCTTGCAATTTCCAGGCACTTTGAGAAAGATCCTTTCTGATGTCAGTGGGAGCTCTATTTCCAGAAAGCAGCAGCGGCGGCGGCACAAGAACCTGTGCAGGGAGATGGAGAGCCAGGGTCTGTGTCAGAACGTTTCTCCCCTGGCTTGCCGGCCAGTAAGGCCTGCTGCGCGGAGGGCCACAGCCAGGGCTGCGCTTGGACAATACCAGGTGGGGGTGGGGAGGGTGCATTTGCTCATGATGAGAGAATGACAGGATTTGCAGGCTACATATTTTAAGGCAAAATCCCTTCCAGCAGGGAACAATTAGTAAAGTTGTCACTCCAGGTCATGCCGGTTTTTTTTTTTTTTTAATCATCTCCTCTACCACTATGAATTTTTTTTCCCCTTTGAATTTTTTCAATCCCCCTGGGGATTGAACCCAGGGGCACTCTACTATTGAGCTACATTGTCAGCCTTTTCTATTATCTTTTATTTGTTATTTTGAGATAGGGTCTACCTATGTTGCACAGGCTGGCCTCAAACTTGCTGGCCTCAGCCGCCCAGGTCGCTGGGATCACAGGCATACCCAGCAAGTCTAATGAAAATAAACAATTTCCTAAATGCCACAAAGTTGTTACTGTCCATCAGTAAAAGAAAGCAAATTTGAATTTTAAATATCTTGCACCCTGAGCTGTGCTCTAGTTAGCACAGTGCCATGCCACCAACAAACCCCCACTAAGCCCACCCTAGGTAGGACTTAAATGGATCAATGATCACCATTCACAATAGTCTGATAAATAGAACTCTGATAATTGGGGGATTTTCTCTGCTGTGGCAAAGCATATCTATTAGCTATTGCTGAGTAGCCAAGTAGCTCCCCAAACCGTGGATGAAAGCTCCTGTTCACAGGTCACCTGGGCGGGGAACAGGATCTGAACTCAGCTGCGTGCTGAGGTCGTGTGTCTGTGATCACTAGGCCTATGATGGCTCATTTACATAAACGACACTCAAGTAGCTCTCGGCTAGGGGGACAGAGTAACTGGCCCCAAGTCCTCGTCATCCAGAAAGCTATTAACCCAGCTAGTCCCTAAGGTGGTGGTCATGGGACTCCCAAGAAAGGCAGGAGAGGAAGCTGCTCATGCCCCTGAGACTGAGAGCTGGAAGGTGATAAGGTCACATCTGCCACATTCTAACTTGAAAGTTTCGCCCTGAGTCAAAGGGTGGGGACACAGACTCCTGATGTAACAGGAAGTGATAGAGAACTAGGCATTGAAACATAGAAAATGGCACCCCAGAAACGATCTGCTTGCTCATGCTGAGTGACAGAGGACCACTGGTCCTCCTTGGACCCCACCTGCCATTAGGATCTTCATTCTCCCTGGCAGCCTGCCTGTCCCTGGCAGAAGGCATCTCAAGACGTCACCATCTGAATATGTAGGCCTACTGCTCCCCTGTCTGGGTCCTCCCCTTGAAGAACAGATCAGAAGCTCTTTCCCCTTTGATGAGGACAAGGACACATTCCTCCTCCCTGGAGGCCTTCATGGGATGACCTTGTGGGAGACCAAGCACTCACCCTGCCAGGGACAAGAGTGCCTTGTGTACAAAAGGGACCATTTCCTTCTCCTAAGTGTTTTCAGAGGAGTTCCCTCCACTGTCCCCTCTGGAGAAGTGTTGACGACCCAGTTGAAGAAGGTCTGCGGGGCAGTTGGTGAAATCCGCGTTCAATTCCCCTGGCTTCCTCTTTCTGAATTCCCTGTACCCTCCATTCTTCTCCTGTCAACCTTGCCAGCCTTTGAGGTCCCCCGTGTACGTTGGCTCTCTCTGAGTTTTCAGCTCTCAGCAAGAATAGCACATTGTGCCTGAATGGGTTGAGCTAACTGCACTATTTTTTCACAGCTGTTTGCAGTATTTGCACATTAAACCTAATTTCTCGTGTGAAATAAAAGCTGAATTACCTGTTAAACTAACGTACAGGATCGCTTTAGATATTGCAAAGCACCTACAGATTTAGTTTTGAATTGAAAATAAATTGCACTAAAAAGAAAACTGTGTGACCACAGAGATGAGGACGCCCTGGAATGAGATCGTCTGTCAATCACCGTGACTGAGGTCACACCAGAGGCTTGCAGCCTTCCATGTGGTATTCCTGCTCAACTCCTTTCCCTGAGTTCTGCTCTCATCCTTTCCAGGAGTCCTGCAGTACTGCCCTAGTGAGGGCTTGCTGGTTTGGATAAATGTCCCCTGAGGGCCATATTGAAGGCTTGGTCACCAGCTGTGGTTCTCTGGGGAGGTGGTGGAACTTTAAAGAGGTGGGGCCTAGTGGGAGGAGGTTAGGTCATTGGGGGTGTGCCTCAGAGGAGGTGGTGGATCACTGGTCTCTTCCCTTGTTTCTTTCCTTCCCAGGCATCAAGAGGTGAGCAGTTTCCTCTACTATGCCCTCCTTGCCATGATAGGCCACCTTCTCAGAGGATTAGGAACCAATCACTTGGAAAATAGGAGCCAAAATATACCTTTCTTCTTTCTAAGTTTATGATCTCAGGTATTTTGTTTCAGGGCAATTAACACCATCCCTGCCCATGATTGTGAATTCAGAACTTTCAACTCTTCCTGAACCAGAAGGCCTGCAAGGGTCTCTGGTCGTAGTTGGGGTGCCCTCTGAAAAAGAAACTACAATTTAGGCTGGAGGAAGCCAGATGCTTGATGATCGTCCCAGGGTAGCATGACATGCTCATCCTTGCTCTTACAAAGTCTCCCAGAAATGTCTCTGCAGAGGTGCACAGTGGGGGACAATGGAAAGTGGGTATGACCAGGACTTGGCATTGAACAAAGGAAGCCAACCAGCTACCCAGTGGTGCTTCTGGGCTAGGCCAGTGTCTTCCGGGTCCCACATTTCCAGCTTTCCACACAATTCCAGGGCCCCACAATTCCAACCTTCCTCTCATCTCATTAGAGAAAAGAAGACTGAACAAGAGATGGACAAAAACAGAATATATTGATCCTGCACTGACCATTCACCCTGTGGGAAGGGTGAGATGGTCCCCTCCATTAGTGAACAACCTCATAGTGAACTGAGGGACTCCAGGTCAGCCTTGGTCAGCCTGACTCTCTGTTCTAGTCATTTACAAAATCTCCCTGGTAGTTTAGAAAAATGAAGATTTTCTAATAATAAAATTAAAACTAGAAAATGGTCCATGCTATCTGATTAAATTTCATCTAATTTTGAAAATTTTAAGCAAAAATAATCCAACTTGGTAGATTAACGTACGCGTAGCCTGTCGCTGCTATAATAAATCCGTAAAAACATCAGTGGCATTGAACGAGGCAGATCCGTCTCACAGTTCTGGAGGTTCAAAGTCCAAAATGGACTAACACCAAGGCATCAGCTGGAGGCTGAAGGCACTAGGGGAGACTCCATTCCCTTGCCTCTCCTAGTTCGTAGGACTGTCACGTGCCCTGGTGACAGGCCCTTCCACCTTCAAAGCCAGCAGTGGCTCACGCAGTCTCTTTCACATCCTCTGGACCTGGTTCTTTTGCCCCCTCCTCCCCCACAGGCCTTCCTCATCTCAAGGTCAACTGATGGGACCTTAGTTCCATTAACAGCCTCAGTTCACTCTTCTGCCCGCTATAGCTGGGCTGCTCAAGGTCACACTAAGAGGTAGGACATCTCACTCCCAGATGGTGCCCCCTTCGCCCCTCTCCAGCATTTTCTTGTGCATGAACATAGGATCCTCTACAATATCTTATGGCTCCTCCTTCCAGGGAGCCAAGCCTCATGTTCTTCTCCCTCCACAACTGCCATTCGACTCTAAGGGCTAATGTCATGGGAGAGCAGTCAACAGTGCGCGTCAGGAATCTCCATATGCAGACTGGTGTCCCCACTCAAAGGGAGGGAGGGGATCAGTAGTTCTTGGTCGCCCGTCCTGTGCCCACAGTGGGGACAAGCCTGTGTGTTGTTCATTCAACAAGTTCCTCTTTGATTCACCTCCATACATCAAGCCCAGGTTCTGGGTGCTGCTCTAGGAGGGGTGGATGGAGTTCTCGCCCGCGAGACGCAATGGACGAGCCAGGCCATGGGTTCACACAGCCACCGTGATGGATGGTGTTCAGAGCTGATCTCCTCAGGTTAGAATGGAGCCAGAAAACTAACCCCTGCCCCGCAAAGCTGCAGCCATCGTGACGCTGTAGCATAACAAGTTACTCGCACCTGTGTGGCCCTGCCGCTGTACCAGCACACCTGTGTGCAGTCATTAAAACAGAGCACTTAGGATAAGGTGCAGGGCTTAGCTGTGATGGTGACCAGGGCTGCTGACCCCGGTGCTCTGCCCTGCTGCATTCTGACCATAGCTCCCATGTCTCCTGCTTATCACAGAGAGCCTTTGCAGCAGGGTGGCCCGCACCATCCTCTCCAGCAGCAGCCCCAGGCATCTCGAGCTTTCCCGCCTCTCTTCATCCATCAAGAGGCCAGGCTGAGTGACGGGCTCAGCCATGCAGGTTGTGGCAGTGCACTGGGGGTGGAGTCATCTGATGACACCTCTCTCCAGATGGGGCCCTGATGCTGGGTGACGCATGACTGCACATAGGCTCCTGATTGGATGATCAATGCCATGAGCACATTATGGAAGCCAAGGGGGAGATGCTGCCCCGACCCTGAGGAAGCCACCCCCGCTCCATGGCTCAGTGTGCTTCACAAGGGGCCGATGTTTCAAAGGACTGTGTGATGGCAGCATCTCTGTGGTCTATTGTTACACAGGCTTTATGGGTAAAAATCCCTCCATGCAGGGCTTCTCCAGCCCCTAGACACATTTGGATGGTCCAGAACAGGACCACAATCATCTCATGTGCTGGCATCCCCAGCAAGCCGAGAGGAGCCCATCTGTCTGGTTTTGCTGAAACCAAAGGCACACGTAGGTGCAGAGATGGAGCCATGCAACTAAAAGGGCACTAAACTTTAAATTACTCTCTATTCATCCTTCCTGTTTCCATTTCCAGACTTCCCCAAGTTCTCCAAAACCTCTGAGGACCGAGTTTGAAGGATTCTACAGGCACAGACAATCCATTCAGTAGACGGGAGGAGGAAAAGTCTTTACAAAAGAGAGCAGAGACAGTGTAAGGCCATCCCAAAAGGAGAAGCCAGGCTACGGGCCATAGTCGGACTTTTCCCTGGGGAGGAAAGAATGTATGAGCAGCCACAGTCGCTTGGAGGGTAACAAATAACCAGATTTCTTCTGCAGGTGCTCTGCAGGCCCAGCAGGATGAGTAGCAGCTCTGTTCCTGCTTCTTCACTCCCATCCCCCTGGGGCATGGCGACCTAAGCTTCTTTGGACAATGTGCTTTCAGCAGACGCAGGTAAACAGAGCCTTCGCACATGTACCATTGAACTTTGCCTCCTATGTTTCCACCATCACTATTACAACATGCCCGGCACAGCCTGCTGCTGGCACAGCGAGGGTGAGGGCGAGGTGGGCAGGGAGAGCAAATCCAGGACCTGCAGCCAAGATCAGCCAGGCTGAGTCCAGATGAACCAAGCTGCAGCCAAGCTCAGGCAGGCCAAAGTGAACAGATGGTTGCTGCTGCGGCTGCTGGGCTTGGGGTGGTTTCTTACACAGCATCATGGTTGAGATGAGCTGACTGATACAGAAGGGAAAATGGAAATTCCCCTGGCACAAATCTTGGTAGCAGCAAGGAGCTGTCGAATAAGAACTCTGACATTAGCAAAGTTAGAGAAAGATGGCCTTTTTTCTTTTTGGGGAGCTGCAGCCCAACATGTGGCCGAGTCTCCTGTGAAACAAGCTGAAGGAGGCTTATTAACTAGAAGAGCCCAGAGCTGACTTCCGCGGTGACTCCACAGACACAGGGTCATTCTTTCTTTGAAGCCAGCAGCTCTGCTCTGCATTTGACCCCGGCTGGACTGAGTTATTTTGGATCTGTTCTTGTGACTCTGGGGCTTAAAATAGTCTCTGCTGAGCCATCTGCCTTGGGATCTGTCTCACTTCTGAAAGGGTAGCAGCTGCGGCAGAATCAAGAGCAGCTCCTGGTAAGAAAGTGAACCATCTCTCGGCTTTGCTCCATCCTCTGACTGCGCCCAGGGGAGACAGTAAAACGGAGGGCATTTGGCTGCCAAAGAAGAATAAGAGCTTAAGAGGAGAACCTGGGAGATGCCGGGGAGATGGGAACGGAGAGCTGGGACGGCTGCCAGCGGCCTGGACAGGAGCCAGGTGGAGCTGAGTTCAGACGAGGGTGCTGCCAGCCGGAGGTGGTGGGAACAGCTGGGCAAGCTCTGGAAGAGCAGAGCTGCACTGGCAGGAGGAAAGGGCGTGGAGTCCGGGCTCAGAGGCCCTGAGATGAAGACCGGGCCCAACCGACCCCTGAGGCTGTCCCTGTGTGGCCCTCTACAACCTGATGTCACTCTCAGCCTGGGCTTTCTCATCCTTAAAATAGGTTCACAACACCCATGTCAGCTTGCAAGGGAGGGTCCAAAGGGTGCAGGCAGGAGCTAGAGCATCTGTCCAGACAAGCACACAGGTCTGGACGGTGACTGTGACCTCTGTTTCTGTTCCCCGGTGCATCCCCAGTGCATGGTTCAGTGAGAGTGCAGACATACACACACCAAGTGACTCTGCTACCAAATCAGTAAATGCCTCTAAAACATGTCGAGAGAATTATTTCAATGCCTGGCAAAGTAATGACAGCTGTTGTCTTCTTCTAGAAAGCTCCAGAGCTGCATTCTAGTAAAGAACAGGGAGTGATTGTTGCCTGATACTCAAGTCAGAGCAACTGCTGCCCCAGGCAGGACTCCAGCCCAGGAGGAAAGGTCGGTTGTGTTGCCTTAGGCCAAAGGAGGCTTATCCCAGTGAAGAGGGAGCAGGCTCTTCACTGGGATATTTTTGTCCGCCTCTGCTTCCTGGGGCTTCCAAAGGCTTCTGTCTGCAGATGCCGAAAGAGTCGGACAGATGTGGATTTCCACCGACTGCCTCTGCCGTCTCTGGAATGTTCCTCAGTCTCTTCTCCATGCTACATTTTCTCACCTGCAAAATGGGTAGTAACAGCTCGCTTACTTAAAGGGATTTTTAGAGCAGGGATCGGCAAACACTAGCCTGTGGGCGAACTCACCCTTCTGCCTATTATTCTAAATAAAGTTTTATTGAAACCCGGCCAGGCTCATCATTTACATATCATCTACGGCTGTTTTTAGTGCTGCAAATGGCGGTGTTGGGTCGCTGCGGCAGAGACCATATGGCCTGCAGAGCCTAAAGTAGCCACTCTCTGGCCCTTTGCAGAAGCCGTGTGCTAGCTCCTGGTTTGCAGATTAAATAAGATAACAAAAATAAAACTTTATATCAGAGTCTGGAATCAGCAGTCAGGAGATGTTGGTTTTGTACAGTTAAATGAACATATCTGCTTTCAAGGTTTTGAGGCAAGGTGTATTGACATAAACAAATCAGGGGTTTCACAGACGACAAAAACCAGCAAAAATCAAACATCCACTGGATACCGCAGCAGCCCATGGAGACCCTGGCCAAGCTGACGCAGCTCAGTGTTCAGCAAGAAGGACACAGGAGAGCTCCCCCCACACAAAGCAGGTTCCAGAACTGCATGCAAGATGCGCCCTAGCAATTGGAAAGCTAGCCAGGGGTGTGGGTTCTCGAGGTCCCCTAAGAAGCTGCTGCTTCCATGGAAATGTTCCCATCCCCTGCCCAGGTCACTCTCGTGTGCTCACATATATTGTGTCTCTTTTGGTCTTTTTTGGTTATTAAGCTGTGATTTACCCACTCAGGGGTCTCCAGCCTTGCTTTAAATTGTTCAGTGGCTCGCTCAGCAAACTTCTAACTGGAATAAGGAAACGAGAAGCAGCATGTTTAGGTAGGCTGGTTTCCAGGCAGAAGAAGTGTAATAGTACAGACAGAACCTCCCAAAATACTTCTTTGGTTTTAGTGTTAATAAACATACGACCACAGGAGTGATCTGAAATGGGGCGAATATGAGGTTTCTTCATCGCAACTGGACTCAGTACCATTTATACTTTCTGGATTTGCACTAAGCTGGGAATTGACAGTCCATCAACTTAGAGCCATCGATGGAGTCTTATTCAAGAATTTTACTCGAAGCCAGGCGCCGTGGTACATGCCTGTATCCTCAGCAGCTTGGGAGGCCAAGGCAGGAATATCTCAACGTCAAAGCCAGCCTCAGCAAGTTAGAGAGGCCCTAAGCAATTGAGTGAGAACCTAACTCAAAAGAAAAAATTTTTGAAAGGACTAGAGATGTGGCTCAGTGGTTAACTACCTACTCCCAAAAAAGAATATGGTTTTGGTTGACTTTATGAGCTAGTATTTCTTAGTAGTGAAATCCCAGGGTTATTGTTTTTTTATTTAACATGAAAACAGATCTTTAAAGACCAACTATGGAGGAAGATCTGCGATGCACCAAGCAGGCCCCGAGGTTTTTGTATATGGAGCTTCATTTAATCCTCAGAATAAACCTTCAGGAATGGCCACGCAGAAACTCAGCCCCAGCCTGCAAGGTGCCCAAGTCACAGAGCTTGTGTCAGTCAAGATTTGAACCAAGTTTCCCGAATTCCAACCCGGCGTCCTTTCAGCTTTACAAAGCCGCTTTATGAAAGAAGATACCCACAGAACTGCCAGAACACAACAGGCACATGGGCCTCAGCAGTGCGGTAGTGGATCCCAAGAACAGCACAAAGCTCTGGGTGCTGTGTCCTGCCCTATGGACCCAGTCACCTGCAATTCTGAAGGCCAGAAGTGAGTCCGGGAGTCCAGCTGGCCCAGGCCTACAGGGAACCCAAGCACTGTCACTAGGTTTTCAATCATTACGTCGACTTGTTTTGTAACCTGAAGCGAATCACCCCCCAACTGAGGCTGCGGGTTGACAACGTCTCGAGGGTTAACTCTGCTGTTGTGGCTGTTTTTTGGTTCTGAGGATGGAACCCAGGGGCACTTAACCACTGAGCCACATCCCCAGCCCTTTTTATTTTTTACTTTAAGACAGGGTCACCCTAAGCTTAGGGCCTTGCTAAACTGCCCAGGCTGGCTTTGAACTTGCAGCCTTCCTGTCTCAGCTTCCCAAATCCCTGGGACCATAAATGTGCAGCACTCTGCCTGGAGAGGATCGACTCTTTAGGGGGTGGACAAGATGACTCCTTGAAACGGAAACAAGCTAAACAAAACACAAAATGAAACAAACACAACAACAAAACCCCAGCTATCCTGCACCACTAACTGGCGTACATTCTGAGAAGTGTGCCCCTGGTCAATGTCAGTGCTGTGTGGACACGAGAGGGTGCACAGGTGCCAGCCTAGATGGTGCTGCCCTCCGTAAGCCTGGGTGATAAGGCATGGCCTCCAGCTCCGGCTACACACCTGCGCAGCATGTTGGGGCACCAACAAGGGCGTCTCTAGGCAACAGGAGTCTTGCCAAGCTCCATGTAGTCTTAGGGGACCCCAGCCCACACGTGGTCCACGGTTGACTGAATGTCATTCCACGGAGCATGACTGTGTTCAGCGAAGGCTCTTGAAGTCAATCTACCCTGGAGGCGAGTTTTCCGCTCCACTAGATTTAATAATGTTTGTGTATTTTCATCCTGATTTTCCAGCCAAACCTACAGCTTATTACTAATATTCCTATGATGATAGGTAGCCACGTTTAGCCTTTTTCTGGGTCGAGTCAGCCAAAGTAAACTCCACCCAAACCCGTAGGACTCCCGGGGCGGGGGTGGTGTCTATCCTGCGGGGACCTTTATGTGAGGAGTCCAGGTTTTTGTCACAGAGGAGGATCTGCATCTGGAGACAAGTGCTCTGAATTCATTTTACTTCTTAGGACTTTTCTTGTTCCAATTCCTGCTGATTCTGTCCCTCCAGGGTGCCAGGGTCCTTCTCCGCCTTTTCTGAGTTCCGCTCCAGGTGTACAGCCAAGTCCCTCCCCTAGTCTTCCTGTTTCAAAATCTGGGACTCATACCAGGGGATTCAGGAAGCGGAGCTCATTGGGTTCCTGCTGCGGAAGCCCCCCAGCTCCTGTGGTGACCTGAAGGGAAGGTTGCTCGTGGTCACACGGCCACTTTATCCTGTGTTCTAATGCCCCTTAAAATGTCCCATCAAGTGATCTTTTAACCCGTGGGAGTATTTTTACTGCTGGTGAATCCCCTTTCTCTCTTAAATAATAGAACATCCCAAAGTTACCTTAAATCACAAAAAGATCAATTCAGAAATCAGAATGTCCCCATATAGTTTAAACAGAGACTCCAAACGTAGCTGTGAACCTGCTAAATAAGGAAGGGTGAGGTGGTCAGTTTTCTCAAGCTCCTCTTTCTGCCGCCCCCACTCTTTACCCCCTCCCACCTCTCCTCGCCATAGCCACACAGTTGCAGCTTCTGGGGGCTGCCAGGGGGAGCACACTGTGGTCTGAATGTGTCCCCTTACGTTCGTGTGTAGGAAACCTACCTTCAATGCAGTGGCATTGAGAGGAGGGACCTTTAAGAGGTGACCAGGTCTCGAGGGATCTGCCTTCGTGGGAATGGGCAGGACTGGCGTCCTCACAAGGGATGAGTTGTCGGGGGTGAGTCTGGCCCCTGCTCTCTCCTGCCTGTGTGCTTTCCTTCCAGCCTGCTGTCCACCATGAGATGACAAGCAAGAAGGCCCTTGCCAGAGGCCGCCCCTCCAGCTTGCCCTTCCTGGCCTCCAGAACCACAGGCCAAATGCATTTCCGTTCATCGATGACCCTGTCTGTGGCGGTCTGCTGCAGAAGCACAGAGCAGACTTTGACAGAGGGGCAGGGCAGGAGCTCCTTGGACTTGTTCAGGCATCTTCTGCGTCTTGTTCTCTGGGTCCCCTCTGACATCAAAGTTGCTTTCTCCTTGGCATGTCTTTGAAGACAGGGCCGCTTCCTGGACCTCAGTGGATGTACCTACTCTGCTGTTTCCTAGTGTTTGTCCCTGGGCGTCTAGCCATTGTCCCCCGCCCTCTTTCTGCTGCAGTCTCCTTGTTCGACCCTGCAGCTGGTGGAAAAGCGCTCAAAATAGCCCACAGCTCCTCTCCCTGCAGCAAAGCTCCCATGGGCTCCGTGGAAATGACGTAGGACAGAAAAGGCTGGACACCTGAGGGATTTGTAGGAAGCAGGTTTATAGGAAGCAAGATCCAGAGGGGCTATTGCCTGAAACAAAACTCTCTGGACCACGAATCTAGAAATTCTTTGAACTGTACACTCAGTGGGAGGGAGTTTATGTGACAAGGGCTTTTTGTTCCATTTGTTTAGACTAGACAGAGGCTTTACAAGGCTTTTTTTTTTCTTCTGCAAACCTGGCATTTACAGAAAAGAGGAAGATACAAACCACAATGTTCTCTGCAGAAGCTGTTGCTTTTATGCTGTGTAAAAAGCATTCTGAAAAGAAGAGAAACTTATGTTACAAATACGGTGGGGGTTTCTGCTTAATTATGATTAATTATGGTGAGGGTCTTCTGGGTGGAGGTCTCTGGTCTGCTTCAGAAACACCTGTGTCCCCAGGGCCCCCACCACAAGGCAGGCCCCTTGGTTGGGGTCTGATTCAGTACAAGCCTCACTCAGACCTCCTCAGGTGTTAGTTTCCTGCGTCTCCTGAAAGCAGGGGACACATTCGGAGCTCCGAGTGGTGCTGTGAGCCCCTCTGTCTTCCCCTCCTCTGGGTGGGGAGGGGACCCAGCTGGCAGCTCCCTTCCCAAGAGTGACTTTGCAGAGTGTTCCTCAGCCACCTCACTTTTGCACCCTGTGTTCTCCTGGGTGTTCTCCTCTCCCTCTGAACATCTGCATTTGCAGCTTTGACTCACCCTCAGTAAAAAAAGAAGGATGTTATCAGTTGTCAGAAAGTGGAAACTGAGACAGGATATGCCCGCCCCGGCTCCCTGCCACATCCTCCCTTTTCCTGGGAAGGTGGTCATCCTGACTTGTGCAAAAAGTTCCCCAGATGCTGAAGCCTTTCGGAGAGAGTCAGAAAGGAAGAGTCTATTCTAGAGCCCACTCACACAACTCCCCGCCTTCTCTGCCTGCCTCTGCTTCGGGCTGCAAGCCTCCGCCCCTGGGGTCTTCTTCAGTGGAGATCTCGCCCCTAAAGTCTCCACTAGAGGCAAACTATGTGATGGGGATGAGATACACAGTGCAGACGCAGGAAGGGTCCTAAACAGTCTCCACGCAGGGGGGACAGCAGCGGAAGGTAGCTTGCAGGACGGAGAACCAAGCCCCTGGGAGATACAGGGCTCCTTTATTTCCCAATCATCAGCACTTACAGTACCAGGGAAAGCGGAGCCGGAGGGTGATCTGAAATCTCTAATGGTCAACGTGACTCAGCTATGAGGTCCCAACTACCTCCTCCTGTCAATTCCAACATCAACATAAACAAAGGCAAAAGATAATTGTCCCGAAAGCCAATGAGAAAAAAACAAATGCCACGGGGTCGTCGGGACAGGTAGAAATGGAGGGACAGGCAGGGTTGGCATCACCAGAAAATTCAGAGGAAGGGCACGTCAGCAGCCCTGGTAGGTGGCCCAAATGAGGGTGGTATGAACCGTCAGAGGACAGGCCGCAGCAGGAGTGACCTGTGCTCCAGGTCCACACCTGGAATTCAGGTTCAACGGCCTGAGATGAGCCCTGGGAAAGCAGAGATTGTACAAAGCCGTGGAAACAATGCTGAAGCACATCCCTGGCTGAGAGCCACCAAATGGGACCTCGGACAGGTTGACTTTTCTACCTTTTCATCCGCTTCTGTCTGACTCGTGAGCGGTCAATTTTATTTTAATGCATAAGAGGTGGCTCAGGTACAGAAGTGGCTTGGACGTCAGCTGGTGCTCAGATTCTTGCAAGCAGCTCACAGGAGACATGTTTTCAGTGCTGAGGCTGCTGCTGGAGCCTACAGCTCAAAGCCTACAGCTCAAAGCCTGCGTATGTTAAGTACATGTTCATCTTCCATTTACCAAGCACATCTGGGAGTTAACGCCAGGAGTGAAGGAAAATGGCGGGAAATTAGGAAGAGTCTAATTCAAATAACTGTGCTATTGGGAAATGTCAGTTGATGAGATTCAAAGTGGTTGTCGTAGAAATACAAGGAGGCACGTGCTTCCCCTTTCTCTATCACGTTCATACAAGTGGAAATACCCCACGCACCTTGGGGAACTGAAGCCATGCTCTCAGGATTGTGCTTTGTCCCAATGGAGCAGTGGCAGCTCAGCAAGCTGGGCCAGGAAGCCCTCATGGACAACAAATGGTGACATCCTTGGACACTGGGACGTAGACAGCTGGAGATCTTTGCCTCATCTCAGTGACAGAGGCGAGCTCCTTGCTGTAATTGGGACCTCGTCACCCATCTCCTATGGTTCTGGAGAGAGCACTTGGCCAGGCCAATGCATCAGAATTGGATATGAGAATGGCAACCTGGTTATGTTTCTCCAGTACAGGGCAGAGCAGATCTCCTACAGAGACACAATGCGTGGCCCCGTGAGGACATGAGAAACAAGCAGACTGAAAAGACAGATCCGAGACAAGTACTCTGAAGTCAGATGGCTGGACTCAGTTCCTCAGCACCTGGCTGAGTGACCTACTGGAGGGTTCAGTTTCCCTTGTAAGGAAAGACAAAGTGTTCCCAGAAGGCCACCTCTTCTTCTAGGCACTAGACAGGGTCACACATGCTCCACTCTGTCCTGTCTCCTTTTTTTTTTTTGGTACCAAGGATTGAACTCAGGGGCACTTGACCATTGAGCCACATCCCCAGCCCTATTTTGTGTTTTATGTAGAGACAGGGTCTCACTGAGTTGCTTAGAGCCTCGCCATTGCTGAGGCTGGCTTTGAACTCGTGATTCTCCTGTCTCAGCCTCCCTAAGTGCTGGGATTACAGGTGTGAGCCACTGCGCCTGGTTTATCCTGTCTCTTCTGATTTTGGCATGGCTGGGTGACATGCTTGGGCAATGAACTGTGAGCACCCAGCCCCGTTCCCTATCTGGGTGGCAGCTGATGGCCAGTTTGCAATGCACAGGCTTGCTCTCTCTCTCTCTCTTTTCTTCTCTCTCTCTCCCCCAAAACTGAACAGGGCCTGCCCTTGGCCTGGGTCTTGGGCCATGGAGACGTGTGACCTACGCTATTGGCTGAGCTACAGTTGGACGCATAGTGAGGGGGGAGGCGGAAGAAAGAAGCCGCTGCTGTGTTGCCAGATGGGCCAGTGCCGTCGCGGCCCAGCCCAGCTTGCCTCTGCTGACTCTAGGTGAGCTCCCTCTTGAGGGAGTAGAGAAGTACGAAAGAAGCGAAGCTGCAAAGGCACTGCTTGGCCTTTAGCGTGCAGGAGGCGACTGACTTATCCCTCCCGTAGTACTCCGCTGTGTCCTGGTGGCTGGGACCTTGGGGCGTCTGCTCTCTCTGCTTCCACCCGCAGTGGACTCCCACTGTGCACGTCAGCATTGTGTTGTGCTGGTCCAGACTCTGTTTGCACAAATGCTAGAGTCCAGAGTTATCTGCCCTGTTGGGGAGAAGGGACGAAGGAGGTGCCACAGTGCCCCTTGACTGCCACGACTGTTTTCAAGAGCCAAGGCCACCTTGGAGCTGGGTACAAGGACTCATGCTCAAGGAGGAGCATGATATTTGCAGGATTGTGGGCAATTGTGTTCATCAGGGTTTTGCAAAAGAATAACAGTAAAAGCTGCTACATTCCAGGCTCTGTGCTAGAAGGGTTCCGTGCATCAGCTGTTTAACAGGACCTCCCCAGGAACGCTGTGAGATTGTGGCATTGTGTCTTTGCTTCCTTCCTTCCGTTCATGTTTTTTCTTTTCGGTTCCGGGGATTGAACTCAGGGCACTTAATCACTGAACCACCTGTCCAGCCCCTCTCCCACTTTTTGTACTTTAGTTAGAGTCTCACTGAGTTGCTTAGGGCCTCACTAAGTTGCTGAGGCTGGCTTTGAGCTCATGATCCTCCTGTCTCAGCCTCCCATTGTACCATTTTACCTAGAAGAAAACTAAGGTTCAAAAACCAACTTACCTAAGGGCACAGAATGGCTAAGTGACAGAGTCTGACTTTGAATGCAGATTTAATACAAAAACAGAAATGAAGACATACAAGACACAGGCAGATGCTGTTGCCTCCAGAAGAATTAAGAAGAGGATCGAGTAAGGAGCACTGAGCCAGTTACCTAGGAATAAGTTACAGTTCTTCCCAGCATAGTAGGGTAACCATGGCTTATCATAATCTGTCATATATTTCAAAATAACTAGAGAGTCAAAAGTTCCCAACACATAGAAATGATTCACATATGAGGAAAGTGCTTGCTACCCTGATTGGATCATCACCCATCATATGGAATTGCCACGCTGTTCCCCATACTGGTGGACAGACAGTATGTCCAATAAAAACAATAAGAATTATCAAAGAAATAAAAGCAGGCATATAATCACTATTTGTATTCAGGTAAGCTTGAAAAACAGACTTCAAGTTCAACCTCTTCATCTTTTGCAAAAAGCTTAGTATACATGGGGTGCATTTTTGCCAGACAGATTTTTGTTGTTATGGTTGGAAACCCCCACCCCGATCCATCTTGGTAAAATGCTCTGTGCACAGACAGAGAATGATTCTGGATGTCGTGCTGGTCAATCTTAAGGGGAAAACTTGGCCCTGGTGCCAAGTTTTGGCCTCCCCTGAGGCCATTTGCTCAGGGCTACGTTGGAGAAGGGAAATCTTTGAAGTTCTGGGATAATTCAACAAGGCTCTCAGTGCTCCCCCACCCCACCTCCACCCACGAGGTGCCTGGAGTGCCCCCACCCAAGACCCCAGAGGAGGACCGAGGCTGAGACAGTCTCCTGAAGCCGAGAACTGATTCTGATGCCATTTGGCTGGTGGATGTGGCTCAGCAGGCACTGCCAGAGCCCCTTCTCCTTGAGACCCCAGTGGCGTCTGCACGAGGTGGTTTCACCCTGGGAGAGAGACAGCTGCCAGCAGGGTTCTAGAAATCTTATTTTCTTTCCTCGTTTGATTGACAGGACTGAGGTGACAGAAACAGTAGGTTTTCACGGAGAAGGATGCCGCTCTCTCCATGCGGCTCCAACTGGGGAGATGCGAGTGCTGCACGCACGTAGTAACGTATTGTGTCCCAAACAGAGCTCGGTATCTCCCCTCCTGGGGCCTCCCTCTCCTGGTTAATAGCATCACCATTAACGGAGTCGCCCCAGCTCGTGAGCTGATAAGGAGGCAGGAAGGAGCAGGAAGGCTTGGGATGTGGAATTAGAAGAGCATGACGGGCATCTTTGCAGCAGAGGACCAGAGGCCATCCGCCTGACCTCTCTGGGCTCCCGCTGCCCTCCCATGAGAGTTGTAATGATTATAACCATCTGGAGGCCTGAGATGGTCCCTGTCTAGCGTGGCTCCAGGATCATTTTGGCCTAACCTGGTGATTTCTTTAACCACAGGCCTCCTCTTGCCCTGCCAGGTCTGAGCCCTTTGGCCCCCTCAGTTGTCCTGTCTCTGTCTCTTGGTGTCAAGCAAGGCAGAGGCGCTGGCTTCTAGATGCAGCTTCTCTGCCCCCAGGTGTGCCTTTCTTTCCATCATGGGCAGGTAAACCTCCTACTCTTCACAAAATGTGCTGATCTCCGGATGACAGCAGTGAGGTGCGTCCTGCTCAAGATGACATTACGGACACATATCCAGAGCAGTGTGAAAGTGCCGTAGGACACAGGCCTCTGAGCCGGCCATGAAGCCACAGCGCCAGAGTCTCCTCCCATGTGTGCTGGAGAACGCCCGAGGGTGACCCATCCGAGGACAGGCAGGCCCCGGGTGAGGCAGGGTGGGAGAGCCTCCCGTGGGCTCCGGTGGGTCGGGGGCTGCTCACCAGGCACCGAAGAGTCAGGATCAGCTGGTGGTGAAGCAGAGAGGATCAGCTCGGGCCCAGGGACAGCTTGAAGGGCAGCGCCTGGCCCTCCCAGCGCTGAAGGCTGACGTCAAATATGTGTCGGGGAAGAAACCTCATCTCAGTGAAAGACAAACTGAAATAAAACAAACCAAGACAGGGAGCACCCAGAAACTACCCAAGAATCAAGGAGGGGCGGAACAGGGGAGACGGCAGGGCGAAAGCCTGCGGGAACACACCATCGTTTTGATCCCAGGGCCGGTTGCTAGACCCTCGTCCAGTAGAGACGAGTCTAATGAGGCATTTAAACAAGCAGTGCTCAAGGCAGAAATGAAAGCACACAGAGAAGGTGTGGAGAGAGAACGAGACAAAGTACAAGCCAACAGGCAGGAAGCAGAGAAGGAAAGAAAACGACTGAGAAATACAAGCTACACTAAAGGTAGACAGAAGAATTCAAGTGCATGAAGGCACAGGAATTATGAGGGAGGAAAGGATCGAGACAAACAGCTCAAGAGAAGCAGAAAGAACGTGAAGCAAGAACTAAGGTGCATAAACACACAGGCGCTGCCTGCCCAGGCCACGTCTCCCACGGGCCGTCTCCTAGCTATTCACCTAGCCACCTGCCTACAAAGAGAAGGGACAGGTCCAGTAGGCACGGCCATTGTCACCCAGGAGGAGACTGAGAGGGTGAAACCAAACATCCCATTTTAACATTGACTACAAGAAAATGTTTCATTAAAAGTTTTGAGTCTCCACAATGCAGTACATGATGGCTCTTGGGGAAACCAGCATCCGATTTCAGTACCAAGATACATCCTAAGGAACAGGGAGCATCGCAGATAAAGGAACAGTCCCCAGACACTGAATAGCAGTATCAAGTGGACTTCAGGATGAATGTCACCACAGGGGCCTCACTCTACCCTGAGTGCTAAAGGTGGAAATATCCTCCAAATTCTTTCCAGGAAGAAACAGTGACCTGGTCACTCTATACCCAGTGTGACTTCTGTTAGAAGATAAAGGGAAAGTAGACACATTCCACGCTGGCTTCAGAATGGTCATCTAGAATGATACAACAGAGTGGAGCGTCCTGAAGCAAACCCCACGTCCGCAGTGAACCGGTTCTCAGCAAGGTGTCAAACAATTCCAAGGCACTCAGAACAGTCTCTGAACAACGGTCCAAGGGAAAGAGGGTATCCACATGCAAGAAAGGAAGTGAGACTCTTAGCAAATATGCAAAAGTAACTCAACCTGGATTCAGAGTCCGAATATAAGAGCTAAAATTATAAAAAGAAATTATAAAAAGTTCTCAAAAGAAAATATGGGACTAAATCTTCATGACCTCAGATTTGGCGATCACTTCTTAGATATGACATAAAAAGCACAAGCAACCAGAAGAAAAAGAGATACGCTGACTTCGTGCAAGGTTTAAGAATTTGTGCTTCAAAGCACACCATCAAGAAAGTGAAAAGACAGCTGTATCCAACAAAGGAATTGATTTAAAATATGCAACAATCTCTTACAACACAATAATAAAAAAGAGAGAGGGAAATAATCTGATTTTTAAATGGGCAAAGGATCTAAATAAGTTCTCCAAAGAAATATACAAATATCCACTGGATGCATGGAAAGATGCTTCCCAGGAACAGGCATCAGGGAAATGCAAATTGAACTTACAAGGAGATCACATTCCACACCCACTGGGATGACTGTAATAAATAAATAAAGATAATAACAAGTGTCGGCAAGAACAGGGAGAAACTGAAATTCTGCACATTGTCGGTTGGAATATAAACGGGTGCAGCAGCAGCCACTTTGGAAAACAGTTCTGTAGTTCTTTGAAATCTTAAACTCAGAATGACCAAATGACTCAGAATCCCACACCAAGGTATGTATTCAAGAGCAATGAAAACGTATGCCCTAGAAACACGTGTATGTGAATGTTCATGGCAGCCCCCAAAGCAGAAGCAACCCAAATGTCCCTCAACAGGTGAATGGGTGAACCAAACGTGGTACATCTGTGCAAAGGAATGTTATTCCACATGAAAGAGCAAGAAATTCATGATTGCTATAACATAGGATGAATCTTGAAAGCCTTATATTAAGTGAGAGAAGCCAGTGGGAAAAGACAGTATATTGTATGATTCCACTTATATGAAATGTCCAGAATAGAAAAATCTATCTGAATGTCTGGAGCTAGGGGTGAGGAATTCCAGGGCAAAGACTCAGGAGTGACTTCTAATGGGTACCACTAAGTTCCTTTTTGGAGTAGTAAAAATGTCCTAAACTGGATTGTGGCACTAGTTGCACAACTCTGGATATACTAAAAGGTGTTGAACTGGACAATTTAAACAGGTGAATTGCACACTATGTGAATCATAACTCAATAAAGCTGTTAGAGGGGAAAAAAAAGAAACCACTTTAAAAGTGTGTGAGAACTTAGAGAATATAAATCCCATGGAGTCTTGTTAAAGAAACACTAAATGATAAACTTCATCCAACCAAGAAATGAACAGCAGCACTATGGTGGCCACACTGGCTGTAAGTGGGGAATCAATCTTGCCATGGATGAAGTTATAATGTGGTTTCCAGTGTGTAAACACTATACGCTATAGATTCTGATCCAGTGAATAAAATAAGAATCTCTAAGTCCACGTTGATATAAATAAACAATGAAAGACTCTTCTTTACACTAAATGCCACTTATTAAACATAATAGGAATAATGACAAGAGGAAACACCATTGGGTAACCATCACAGGGGTCATTGGACATGGTGGACGACGGTCACTGATTCAGCTGAGTGTTGGTTCAGGCATGCTAAGCTAGGTGGGTAGTTGGTGATGCACAGGATATTGAGATGATCTCAGAATGTTCCCTCCAAATAATCATGAAGGGGAAATGATGGTGGAGAAACCTGGAGAGGCCAGCATGACCATCACCAGTGCTGAGTGGCATGGGTAGACACCGTGTGCCCCTGACGCTGAGAGAAACACAGCATTATTTCAGTGACATCCCTATCATGAACAACTAATCCAAATATGGCCACTGGGTGCTGTCAGAGGGACACACATTGAGAGTCATCTGACACCATGTGAGGCCTGTGCCCTTCAAAATGGCTGAGGACATGGGAGACAGGGACGACTAAAGAACTGGTCCAGGATGGAGGACACTAGGAGACATGATGACAAGAGGCAGTGAGTGTTCCTGAGTGGCATCTTGGGCCCCAAAGGGAAAAAGAGATGCAGTTGAGAATAGGGTCTCTAAAGTGGAAGTCAGCATTGTAGAAATGCTGGCTTCCTGACATAAAGGCTCTCACAACACAGTAGTCAGTAGGAGAGAACGCTTGTTAGGGAATTCACACTGGAGTATTTACAAATGAGGGGGTTTTGTGTTTACAGCTTGTGCTTAAATGATGGAGGAAAAAACTAGTGTGGGGGAGGTGAAAGAGGAAGGATAGAGATATTGGAAAAGCAAAGAATCATTAGCAGCTGGGGAGCATGCACGGCAAGCATGGGAGTTTCCTCGAGCTGCACTTGTTAGCTGTCCTGTAACTTGGTAGTTGCAGAGAAGCCCTGATTTATGATGGTTCAACCTATCTTTTGACATTACAATACTGGGAAAGCCATTTGCATTCAATAAAAACCATACTTTGAATTTGGAATTTTGATCTTTCTCCCTGGGCTGGTGGTATTTAGTGTGAGCCTCTCTCTGCTCCAGGGCCGGGCAACAACAGGGGGGCCAGCCACAGCTCCCAGTCACTCAGCCAGTGGGGTGAACGGCATCGCCAGACAGTGCACTGTGGGGCTAAGTTAGGATGCTGGGAAGGTCAGGGCGATTCTGCGCATTTTCAACTTAGGATGGGTTTATTGGGATCTAACCCA
>CM053415.1:3315616-3328371 GCA_028644305.1 Xerus rutilus
TGAGCCCCAAATAAACTTTTTCTCCTCTAACATTGTTCTTGTCAGGTGTTTTAGTCATAGCAGTAAAAATGTTGACTAAAACACCATTTATGGAAGAGAGAGACTAGGAGTAGAAAAGGTGCCTCTTATATGTGGGCTGGAAAATTCTAGCAGGTCCCCCTGCTTGTGAGCTATTCCAGGAAGGTTCATTCATTCCCATACACCAGAGAGAACATCTCAGCTGACCACAGCCCAATTCAGAGCAGAAGTTACAGCTGTGATGTGCATAAAGCCTAGAAGCAAGACTGCCTGGGTTCAAATCTCAGCTCTGCTATTTACTAGCTGTGCAACTTTGGGAAAGTTACCCAACTTCTCTCTTCCTCTTTGCTCATCTATTCATGGGGAAAATACTAGTACCTTTCCCATAGCGTCATGTGAGTAGAAAATAAAATGTAAAGTGTCTGGAACCATGTTTAGTGCAGAGTAATAATGGTAACAATGAGTATTGCTAAAAGACTTGGACCTTTTGACTAATCTCTGCTAACCAACCTACTGTGGGGTAAGACTTCCAAATGGACCCCATTCTTTCCTGTAGCCTAATCCCTCTAACATGAAACAATCCCAGAATTTGCAAAGTTATATGTCCTGTGATTTGGGTCTGGCAGAGACTGCTGCACGTCAGTTCCCTTTGTTCAGGTGCAGAGCAGAGAACACTTGGTGGTCACCCCCTGCAGTGTGAGGAAGCTGTGGCTGGGCTCTGGGCAGGGGGCGTGAGTTATGGAGAGACTGCTGGTACTGCAGGATTCCCCATGCCCCTTTCCTCCCTCTGTGTCTGGCCACCTGCAGAATACCCAGTGGAGACTCCACTGCCCTAGGGAGCGATAGATTCTGGGTCCCCATATGACCCCACCAAGCCATATGAGGCTGCAATCTGAGTGAGGAATAACACTTTTTGGAGTTTAAGACACCGAATCTTTTTCCCTACAGCATTTAGCTTGACCTGACTCAGAAATAAATGCAGTGTTCGCCAAGGAAGGAACTGATTTAAAAAGTAATTGTGGGGAGAGGATGGAGGAGAGGAGGGTCAGCCTCGAACAAAAGAAGTTCAGACTGCTGAGCCAGAACAGAGATCCTGGGGCCTAGAATAACACCTTTGCACTAGCTGAGTTCAGATGGCTGAGCTTGAAGAATTGGAGATGAGAAAGGCAGATGTCACAAGGAAATCAGGCCATAGATGTGGGAGGCATTTGTGAGCAATGAGCTGACAGACACAGGCCAGCTACACAAACCACTTGAGGTTTCAGCAATATTGAGTGATCCTAGCTGGAGGTCATCACCGCCTTCTATCAGCAAATGTCTGACCTGGGAAGACACAGTGAGGCAGGCAGCTCCAGGAAGATGGGACTGGAAAGCCATGGAGTCCTTAAGCATGTTGGGGTGACCACTTACGTGAGTTCCACACTATCCTAAAATTACATTTGCCCCATTCTTCTCTTACTGCCTGCTTCAAAAAGACAAAATTATCACAGATGCTTCTAAAAGTGAATATTTCTAACCATAAATATTTATTGATCATTTTCCATGCAAGGTGTATCATTTTAGGTTCTTTGTGGAAAACAGAAGGATAAGAAGTTTCTCCAGTTTTTGAGGATCTCATGTTCTTGTCTGGATGACCGTCCTCACAAGGAGAGAGAAAAGAACGGGATAAGGGAATGACCCTGAAATGTGTTCCACAAGGGGGGCACCCTTTCTTATTGGTATCAGCGTGACTGCCACCGATCACACCCACCCCATATCTAGGGAGGTCAGAGTAACTTGTTTTATTTTGAAGAGGAACTGGTAAACCTTCTTACATAAGTACTAGTGTGGGCTTTGGAAATGATGGCTGAAGGAAAAGCCATCTGTGGTGGAGGGAGGACTGAAGTCTTGGTCCATGTTAATGGCAGAAGGCAATTGACATGGGAGAGTCAAACAGTGGTTGTCCAGTCCATGCTTGGGAATGTTCTCCACTTCTTTTGTATAAGAAACTATGTATTAATGGAAGAAATCAGGCTTCCCCATGGGAGTTATTAATAAGCTGAGAGCATACTTTGTAGAATCTCTCTCCTTGTTTTGGAAAAATTGGTGAAATTATGGAAAAACAGAAGAATGGCAAGAGAGTCAAGTCACAAAGCTGGTGAAGGATGGAGTGACATTCAGCAATGTCAGAACTTTACCAGCTACCCTGAACCCAGACAGAGAAAAGGAGAGAGAATGTGGGAGTCTGGGTGCCTAGGGATGTTGAGAGAGGGGAGCTGTGATTACTGCACATACACAAGGGGTGGGACTCTTGGAGCCAGTCAAGCAAGGATTTGATATGGACACGGAAAGGCCAGCATTGTCACATGGGCACTTCCTCCCCAGAGTCTTCCTGGAGGACAGTGTCAAGCAAGACAACCAAGTCAACAGCTGAAAGGAGGCAAGGTCCCAAGGAGAGCTGAGGAAATTAAAGACAGGTTCAAAGTCAACTTGAAAGGGGAGGGGACCAGCTGGGGTATGATGCGGGCAAGGAGGACCCCAAGCCGTTGAAACTGTGAAGTTAGAATGACCATCACTCCACAGCCACAGAAGTAGAACATGGCGGGTAAGTTGGGATGGGGTTATGATGGACAGATGACTTTCTAATCTCTCCAAGAAAGTTATTGGAAAAGCAAAGATCATGATTGCTGGAGAATTATCCAAAGTTTGATGTTCTCTTCCGCTAAAGCTTATGAAAATGAGATTCGTGGTGGTTTCCACCTCTCATACTTTAATGGAAAATATATATATATTTTTTCAGTAAAATACTTTTCCAGCATCAAACCTCCAAAGGAAGTTATCTCAATAGTCTTTTCAAATACCTCAAGTTCAGCAAATGGAAAAGACATTTCTATTTAGAATAGTGGGCAAATAATTTATGGTCAAGGTGGGACAAGAAAGTGGTCTGGGGAGTGGGATGTGGAGGCTTCCCTGGACCAGAGTGGGGACCCTCTGAGATGTTCAGCTGGCTTGGATGAGCCACTTTCTTTGCCTCTGTGACCTCCCATGATTTCCTGCATTGGAGCTTTTCTAACACACAGGCTATTAAACTCTATTGTGCTGGTTTGACATCTGGAACAAATTCTTTTGTCATACACACCATCAGACTTTAAACAAATAAGAGCTAATGAGTTATGCAGATGTCATGATTTTGCCTCGACCAATAATTACTTTGTTCACTCAAGAGTAGGATGGAGGTAACAGAGACCAAAGGAGCTCTCCTATGCCACCTCCCATTAGAATCCATTTGCTTTGACAAATATCTGACTCCACTGATATTTACAGTGTAACATATTTATTTTTTCAGGTCTTCCCTACATATCATCCCCTCCCAGTTCTACGACATAATGGTGTGGAAAGAGTCTTTGTGTTGGAGATAAGCCCAGCAGATTCCCTCTCTCTCAATCAATATCCGACAGGGTCGGGGCAAACCCTCCACCCTCTCTGGGCCTCAGTTTCCTCTCTCACAAGTTAGAGGCAATACCACATGCACCATGGGGTGGGAGCACACAGGGGCCTAACACAATGTCTAGCACACAGTAGGAAATCAACAGACATTTGTTCCCATCCTATCCTCAAATCATATTAGTGTATGTTTGCTTTGAGAAAATGCTTATAAGAAGTCAATCATTTTTAAAAGGACCTATGTAAATTCACCTTGAGGAGAGTGACTTGTTATTTTTAATTTAAAGCCAATTAATCTGCATAGTGTGGCCTTCTTCCTCCGGGCTGAGGCCTCTTCAAAGTCTCTTGTCTCTAGGTGATCTGAGGACAAGATGTCAGAAGGCTGGTGTCAAAGTCAGTTGACAAAGTGGAGAAAGGGCCATTATTCAGAATAAAAGGTGTGTTCCTTGGGTGACATTGGGATGATGGCTTATAGCTCAGTGTACAGCTTCCAGGAACAAGGAGCACGAGAGGTCTGACCACAGCTCCCAGGAATTCTGTCAATGATCCCCATCCCCCGTGAGGCAGGCTGACCTCCAGCTGCACAGAAGCAACAGACACCAGGGAGGAGGGGAAGCTGGGATGAAACGACAGGAGACACAGGTCGTGGGGTGTAAGGTCGAAATAGAATCTTCAAAGGAAGTCAGAGCTGGAGGTCTAGGAGCACTTAGAGCCAAGGGGAATATACCGCAGATGGGTCGGGGGCTGCTTGGCCCAGGTGGAGGCAGTGAGAGAGATCAACTCATGGCTGAGGTCTAAAAATGATCTCATAGAAGTACAATGTAGAACTTGGTTCCCAGAGGCTGGGAAGGGTGGGCAGGGATGAGGAATGATTGGTCCACAGATAGAAAATCATAGTTAGACAGGAGGAATACGTTCTGGTGGTCAGGTATACAGTAGAGTGACCATAGCGAACAATAGTGTGTGTGTCCAAATGACTAGAAGAGAGTCTTGAATGTTTTCAACAAAACACCACACGTTTGAGGTGATGGATATGCTAAGTACTCGGAGTAGTCATTACACCATGTATATACATGTTGGGACACCACACTAAACCTCGTCAACATGCACAGTTCTTATGGGTCATTAAAAATAAATAATAATAAAAATAAAATCATGGCAGCTGTAACCAGTGCACTGCCCATCCACATCAACCATCCTGGACGGAGGTCATTATCTGGAAGACTTTAAAAAAGCTTTTAAAGAGTACCAAATATGGCATTTGTATGAAAACGTGCATGAAACACATCTATATAACAATGATCTATCTGAATGCAAACACCGTGTAGCCCTGATCCAGCCCCAACACTTGAGGAGTCTCCCTTCTCTGCCTCCACCCCTTACTCCTCTTTGAGAGTAGCCGAGGCCCTGGTGATATTTTCTTGCCTTTCCTCGCAGCTTCACCACCCAAGCGTGCACAGTGAAGTGTAATAAACTGTGTTCATTTCTTGGCTCTCACATACGTAGCATCGGGTACCATGTACTTCTGATTGTCAGGCTTATTTTGCCCAACGTGAGATGCACCAGATCCAGCCACATTGCTGCATCAACAACACATCATTTGTTTTCATTGCTGTGTGAGATCTCACTATGAATATTTTGTGATGAATTTATTTATGTGACTTTGGTAGAGATTTGCATTACTACCCCAGTAACCAGTCCTGCTACCCCAAAGCCAGCTGTAAGCATCCTAGACTTTCAGTATATGAAGACTCATTATTAGATGTGTTGGTTTGTGTGTGTGTCTCTGTCTGTTTCCAAAGATCATATTAATTTTATCATTAAATTTACAAACTACTTGTTTTTTACATGCGGTACTGTCAACCGAGGTCTGTCTTGTTCTCTCATTATAAGAAAATACTGATCGAGCTCCCCAGAATGTCACTAAATATCTCTCTCTCGGGTCACCCTCAATTAATTATTCAACATTCACTGTGTCTCGTTCTACAAGCTACAAATCCACTTAACTGTACTAGGAACCAGGTTGTATTTCCCCAAGAGTATCATGAAAAATAGGTTGCAAACATTTTGCGGGAATTCCAATATTCTCTAAGACATTCTGATATTTACTAGTCCAGCACCACCATTCACAATGGAAATACAGGACAGGGAGAAGAGAGAGGAGGGTAAATAATATGTCGGCTACTACTTCACTGTCATAAATACCTTACGGAACAGTAAGAGATCTTTGGTAGCAACAAGCGAATGTAGTTAGCAGCCCCTGGCTGGGGAAGGTCTCTTTCTATTCCATCCGTTTTTGACTCGCTCTTTATTTTGCCTGAGCTAAGACCAAAACACCCAAACCAAACAAGGACTTAGAGTCATCCCCTCAGTCAGACCTGAGGGCCTGAGAGGGCATGCCTGGGTCGTGGATGAGTTCAACAGCACGGTTAGGTTTTCCAGATTGTCTCAGGAGATACCAGGGCAACAGAAATGAAAGTTAGCAAGTTTAGCTGCATCGTGAACAGAGGCCAGATGCACGAGGACAGGGGAATAGCTTCGCCGGGAGCTAGACTAATCTGAGGAAGGGGAAAAGTTAGATGTGAATAACAACTTTTTCCTCTTACATCTAATGGAAAAAGGCCAACTCCTTGGATGCTCAAACTTAATAATAGATTTTAAATACAAAACAAAATGAAAATGTTGTATTGGAAATATATCCACTGCAAATATTTAGGCTAGAAATGGGTACTTATAAATAAACGCAGTTTTTATATTCAATTCCAAGAGATTCTACAGTGCTCATAATGGCTTCTTGGAACATGAAGTGGGAAGACTTTGGAAAACACTTTGGTAAGTTCTTACATGCCATATGACCCACTTACCAAGAGAAATAAAACCTCATGTTAATACAAAGACAGGTACGCAAATACAGGCAACTGCGATACACCCATACAATGGAATATTATTGAGTCATGAAGAGGAATGAACTATTGATACCTCCATAAAATTCAAGAATTTCAAAGTAATTACTATCATATCTACCTTTACTCAAAATTCTAAAATTATCAACTAATCTAATACTGCACAATACTGACCAGGATGAGTGATCCTGTATAATCTCGTACTTTTAAGTATAGTGCACACATTAATCACCTGCGTGGTTAACAACTTTACAAGACAGACCATGTGTGGTCACTGTTATTGTTACTGAAATAACAATAGTTATGAAATTTAAGAGTTGCCCAACGCAGGTGACGGTTGTGCAGTTAGTGGCAGATGGTGCATTCTCTGATTTGTCTCTTAGAGAAATGCATGCGTAGAAACACTGTGGACCCACCCACGAGGAAATGTCTGCCCTTACTTCGATGCACACAGCAGCAACCAGGTTTGCATGTCGGGTCTGACCCTTTGTTACTGCTGTTTGAAGTAGAAGAGCTAAGTTCGTAATTGCTCCTTTAGGGACCCTTAATACATCCTAAATGTTTGCAACGCCTGGGAAAGTGATTGATTGCCTCTGGTTAATACTTTTATACTCAAGGTTAATTATCGTTTTCTGATAATATTTTTATTTATTAGCATCCTTTTGTAAAACCGGCAGCCATTGGTAGGTTCAATGGACAAACCATTAACACCAGAGCTAAAGTCTGAACCAAGGGTCAGTCTACTAATGTCTTGGTCACAGAAGACCTCAGCGAGCCCCATAAAACAAAAATGCTTACCTCGAGTATTTGCTCTTTAACTAAATGATACTATAAATACACCACCCACAGCCTGGAGCCCACTATCTCAGCGAGGCCAAATAGCCATGAAGAAGGAAGCCAAAGGAAGTCGGGTGAGAGAGGGAGGGCAGATGGGGGTGGATATTCTAACTGATTTCTCACGGAACAATGAGTTAGGAACAGAGATCGGCAGAAAAGGCAAGACAGAAAATGCAAAGGTTTCCAGCACTTCATAGACCTCCTCTGAACCTTAAATTTTAAGAAGCTATCCTTAAAAGGTTCCCTTGTTGTGGCAGGAAGACACAAGAACATGCAAACTTGACGTCCGGCCCAGGCTGGCTTCCTGCTGGTTGAATTCCACAGAAGTCAATAAAGAGATCTGCATTTCACAGTCTGCAGCTGTTTGAGGGAGTCTTCCAAAGAGCAGCAGAGACCGGGTGCATCCCTTGAAGAGGCTTAAAAGGAAGCAGGTACCCACAGATACTAAATGAAGCTCAGGGAAGACTCTGTAGCAACTCAAAGCAATGGATGTAATTAATAAAGAATAAAAGTCTTCATGGCAGAACTGTGAAGGCACTGGTAATATGACTCCAAAGGGGTCCTTGCTGCCCTGCCTTAAATATTTACTGAATACTGATGGTGATCACAGCATGGGGGTACGTAGCAGTGTGTGGAACAGGGAGAATTAGTCGACCGCCATAGTCCACTGTTACTCTCTTGCTTGAAAACGGCTGTTGGTGCGCCACGTCTTAAAACGCAGCCAATAAACGCCTCGGCAGGCTTACGAGTTCACCCACACCCTGCTTCCCCTTCACCCTGCAGCCCAGCACAGGATACTCCCCACTAACTAATCTGTAGGGCTGGGGCGCCAGAATCACCAGGCACCAGGTGTCGTGTGGCAATGCCATGTGCCTTGATGCTACTCGCTGTGGCCAACAATTCCTGCATCTCAGAGCCTTGCATCTGCCAGCGCTCTCCAGAGACACAGAACCAGTGAGGGAGATGCGGCTATAAAGCCAGAGCTAGAGCCAGGTAGGACACAGGTACCTGGAAAGAGACCTCTCGCGAGGGATTGGCTCCAATGAAGGGGAGGCTGGGAATTCCCACGATCAAAACGCTGGAAGCCAGTGGTATAATTGCAGTCTTGGTGTAGAGGGCTGAGAACCAGGGGCTCCAATGTCTGCAGCCAGAGGAATGGTTGCCCCAGATCCAGTAGAGGAGTCCCAGGTGTGCCTTTCATCTGCCTATTTGCTCTGCACAGGCCTCAGTGGAATGAGTGCTGCGACTCATCTTTGCTCAGACTGTTGATTTGCATGCTAATCTCTGCCAGGAACAGCCTCACAGACACACCTCTTTTTTCCCCAGCTCTCTGGGCATCCATTAGCTCAGGCAAGTTAAGACAAAACCCTAACCCTCAGAAGCCCATCCCTCATCAACTTGATACCCATAAGAATCTCCTTAACTGGCATTTAATCTCTAAATAAAGACAATAAATAGCAATGTTTTGCCTTAATTTTGCAATTATGTTCCCTCTGAGGCCCTGACCATCCAGCCAAACCACTGGCCATGGCCTGGGCATGGGTATGGAGTCACACATTCAGACATTCCCTTTCAAAGAAAAGTGCACAGCCAGGTGAAACCACCCACAGTTCTGCCCACCAGGAGGATTTTTTTTCCCCACTGTCCTTCAGTGATGTCCCAGAAAGGGGCTGCCACGATGCAGCTGTCCACTTTGAGTTGGCACTTGCATATTTTGCATTACCATCTCTAATCCAGGCCCGAGTCTCTGTCCCCCTGTCCACTGATCCTAGAGAATTCTTTGTGAGTAACAGGGAGACAAGTGTCCCAACGTGGTGATCGTGGGCATTTGGGCCATTTGGTGCGACTTACCTGTGCCGCCAGGGCACCCTCAGGCTCCCTCACACATATTCTACCTGCTCCAGGTGATGGAGTGTCTGAATGCTCAGCTGTATGGCTTGAGGGGGGGTCAGAAAACACCCACTTCCAGTAGGGCAGCTCAGGATGCACAGTGATTTGGGGGCCTGTGGTGAAGGACTCAGGTTCTACTAAGGCCTGGTTGGAAAACAAAAGCTGGCTCTTGAAAGGGGAGTAGTTAAGCTCAGAAGACAGCAGGCTTTGCTCCCAAACCCTAAAGCTCTCTGCTGGAATTCCCCTACAGGAATGGCCCAGGGCTCTAAAGAGCATTGCTAGAGGCCACTGACACTTGGGCAGCACCAGAGCTGCTGGAGATGTGGCATAACTTTCACAGGTGCCTGGACCTGTTGGGAGCCTTCTCCTGTGCTGGACCACTCAGACTACAGCTTTCAGGTGCCCTGGTGCCTGGGCTGGAGTAACACAGCGACCCTCTATTGCTTTCCAAATGCAAAGAGTGGAGCAGGGGTCCTTTTACGCTGCTTGAGGGAGGGTCCAGATGCAGCTTTTATCCTTCATGCTACAGAGGGAACTGGACCCTGCCACTGGACCCCTAGAAATCTGAGGCAGAAGACCCCTGTATTTCAAGTGGATTTATCCCCCGTGACGCACAGTGATATGTCTGGAGTGGTGGCTGCTTCTCCATCACTGGGCCCAGTCAGCACGATGTCATCAAAGCAGCGGACCAGGAGATATATTTTGGAAGGAAAAGGCCAGCAAGATCCTTGTGGATTGAACTGTGGTACAGAGCTGGAGAGGCCACACGAGGGAGGAGAGCTCAGGTGGGCGCAGGCCTGCAGGTGGGCTGCTTCTCCTGGGCCTTCCACTCAGATACGGAGAAGAGAGAATTTGATCACTAGCTTCCTACTAGCGACCAGGGTATATGTCAACTTGCTCAGGTAAATATTTACTGTGAAGATCCCCCCCAAGCACTGATCAGTTCATTCACTCCGTGTCCCGTGGGGTAACTCCTGGTTGAGTTGCTCTTTGGACAACTGTCTTTGACATGGTGACTCTGGACCTTCCATTTGGAGCATTCACCATCCCTTAGATCCTCGATAGTGCTTTCTGCTGTGTTGGCCCAGGGGCCGAGAGAGAACAGAGACCCAGTGGAGAGTCCTGCAGACTCTCCCCGTGTCTGTGCACGGGGCCTTTGCATACACATGGACAATGCTTTGCTCCTATTTTGTCCAATCCCTGCTCACCTGGGCTTTAGCTGGTATTAGGGTTTGGATCTGGACTCTCCCCCAAAAGCTCCACAGCAACGTTCAAAGGTGAAAAGATTGCATAATGTGGGCTCTGATGTTATCAGGTATTAAGCCATCCGATGGATTCATAATTTGAATGGATTTATGGGAGAGGGTGGAAACTACAGGCAGGTGGGACAGGACTGTAGGAAGCGGGTCCCTGGGGACCCCACCTGGAGAGACTCACCTTCTCTCAGGCTCCTCCTTTCCTCTCTGTCCGCCTTCCGGCTGCTGCTGGCTGGACAGCTTTCCTCCCTGCATTCTTCTGCCTGGACGTTATGCCTCACCTCAGGCCCCGAGGGATGCAGCCAGCCAGCCATGGACGGATTCCTCTGAAACCGAGACAGAATCAGTCCTTCCCCCTCCAAGTTGTTCTGTTCAGGTATTTTGGTCACCATGATGAAAGGCTTACACAGCTGAAGTGACAGTGTCCTTAGAGATGCCTTCAATGACATGCTTCTCCTCCCACTGAGAATCCCCCTAGTGCATTTCCTCATAGCGTCTTATACTTAAGCCACAGCATTTATCACCATTTAATATTGTACATTTATTTGATTATTCAACTAAGGATTTTCCTCTTTCAGACTAATGTCCCTGGACTCAGGAACTGTGACCTTTTCTATCCATAATGAATGAATGCTTGGTTTACAGCATAGCATCTGGAAGGTAGTAGAACCCAAGAAATAGCTACCCAAAAAGTGTCCGTTTAAGAATGGAGAGATCTGAATAGAGTTCTCAAGAATCTCAAGAGAGCCCTGGCCGTTCACCAAGTCGCAGCATTCCAGTGATCTATCTGAAGAGAATAGCACTAGGTGGGAACCAAAGTGTCACCTGTGCTCGTGGAAGCTGAAGCCCCGGATGTCCAGCTATGCTGCAGGTACCTGTCTGCAGGGGCACTCGGTAGACACCGCAGTAATTAAAACTGAAGAAACACAAATAGGTGTGACACGATGACTCCCATGACAATATCAAAGTATCCACAAACTGATACAGATTTTAAAGTATGGTGACATGTCATTGTGGCAACGTTGAAAACGTCTGCATGAAGAGCTTCATCAAAGCCCAGCCCCTGCCGCTACCATGCAGAGCGCTCCAGGTGGCTGCTGAAGCACCAGAGGCTTGGCTTCTTTACTTCCTTATTTTCTAAGTTTTCCTTAATGATTAGGGATTGCACTATGGTGTCCACATCTCCTCCAAAACCCATGTGCTGGAACTTAATCCCCAGTGCGAGAGTTGACAGGGGGCAAGGGGACCCTTGAGAGGTGACCAGGTCAGAGATCCATCTTCATGAACTAGTTGATGTCATTACCAAGGGAGGGAGCTAGTCACCAAGGGAGTGGGCTAGTCACCATGGAGTGAGCTAGTCACCAAGGGAGTGAGCTAGTCACCATGGAGTGGGCTAGTCACCATGGAGTGGGCTAGTCACCAAGGGAGTGAGCTAGTCACCATGGAGTGGGCTAGTCACCATGGAGTGGGCTAGTCACCAAGGGAGTGAGCTAGTCATCAAGGGAGTGAGCTAGTCACCATGGAGTGGACTAGTCACCATGGAGTGAGCTAGTCACCAAGGGAGTGGGCTAGTCACCATGGAGTGGGCTAGTCACCAAGGGAGTGAGCTAGTCACCAAGGGAGTGAACTAGTCACCAAGGAGTGAGCTAGTCACCAAGGGAGTGAGCTAGTCACCATGGAGTGGACTAGTCACCATGGAGTGAGCTAGTCACCAAGGGAGTGGGCTAGTCACCATGGAGTGAGCTAGTCACCAAGGGAGCGAGCTAGTCACCAAGGGAGTGGACTAGTCACCAAGGAGTGAGCTAGTCACCAAGGGAGTGAGCTAGTCACCATGGAGTGGGCTACTCACCATGGAGTGGGCTAGTCACCATGGAGTGGGCTAGTCACCATGGGAGTGAGCTAGTCACCATGGAGTGGACTAGTCACCATGGAGTGAGCTAGTCACCAAGGGAGTGAGCTAGTCACCAAGGAGTGAGCTAGTCACCAAGGGAGTGAGCTAGTCACCATGGAGTGGGCTAGTCACCATGGAGTGGGCTAGTCACCATGGAGGGAGCTAGTCACCATGGAGTGGGCTACTCACCGTGGAGTGGGCTAGTCACCAAGGAGTGGGCTAGCCACCATGGAGTGAGCTAGTCACCATGGAGTGGGCTAGTCACCAAGGAGTGGGCTAGTCACCAAGGGAGTGAGCTAGTCACCATGGAGTGAGCTAGTCACCATGGAGTGGGCTAGTCACCAAGGGAGTGAGCTTGTCACCATGGAGTGAGCTAGTCACCAAGGGAGTGAGCTAGTCACCATGGAGTGAGCTAGTCACCATGGAGTGGGCTAGTCACCATGGAGTGAGCTAGTCACCAAGGGAGTGGGCTAGTCACCATGGAGTGAGCTAGTCACCATGGAGTGGGCTAGTCACCATGGAGTGAGCTAGTCACCA
>CM053415.1:3328871-3349561 GCA_028644305.1 Xerus rutilus
TACTGCTCACCATCCTCCCAGCAAGATTTTGGCTTCACTGAAGAGAAAACTTGCTGCCATGGAGACTTCTTCTACTGCTGTTTCTCTTTTCTTGACTTCCACCCTCTTGGGCCTCAGTTAGCCACTCTCCGTAGGGAGATTTCCCAAGTCCCCAGGAATCCTTCCAGACGGCCTCATCTTGGTTTCTTCTCTGTAGACACCCCAAGGGGGGCCGTGCCCCGAGGCTGCAGGAAGGGAATGGTCCCCGAGCAGCTTAGACAGGAGCTCAGGAAGGCTGGGATGGTAGAGGAAGGTCATGGAGAGAGCGGAGATGGCCTGAGAATACCGCGAGCCCCTCCAGAGCTGCCGAGACTGAGCGGGCCCGCAGGCGCTGTGACACCATCGTCATCCCTCAGCGCCTCCGGCTCCAGTCTCAGCAGTGAGAAACAGCAGGTTGTTTCTTCACCAGAATGTAATTTGCAATGCAGAGACTTGGGGACAGTAAGGCCTCTGACTTTGGGATGTAGGTCAGCTGACATTGGCTAGATGTCAGTGAGTCCCAGGTGACAATCTCAATAGTATATGTCCATGGAACTTCATTTTCCAGAAATGTGTGAAAATAAGATGACCACTTATGTAAAATTGTGTAGAAAGAGTCCCATCTCTTTCTACACAGCCGAGAAGAGGCTGTTGGACACTCCAGAGCTGGGGGTTCTCAAAGTGTGATCCCTGAGCCAACTTGAAAACTGTCAGAAAGGCAAGTTCTCAGGCTCCTCCGGGAACCAGCCACATGCCTTAGCACAGCCTCCAGCTGACACCGAGGCTTGCTTGTGTTCGAGGACCAGGGCTCCAGAGGTCTCTTTGTTCCTGTGACTTTATGTGATGCGTTTCAGTAGGTGAATCACATTCAGTTCAGTCAGAAAAGAAAGGAGGAAGGGGAGGGGAAAGGGAAAGGGAGACAAAGAGACGGAAACAGGAGGAGCAGGTATGAAAGGGAAGAGGAAGAGAGCGAGAAAGAAAAGGAAGAGAGAGCGCAAGTCTCTGCAGTGTGACCTAACGGTACAAGGAGGGAGCCCAACAGGGAGACAGGGGAACTGCCCTCCAGCCTGGACTTTCCAGCAATAGGCCTTGTTACCTTCGCCAAGTCCCCTGGCCTCCTGAGAGTACCTGTAAGATGCAGATGCATGGCTCTGGTCTCTAGGGACACATGGGGCAGCAACTGCCCAGGGCTCACACAGGGTGTCCTGCTCCTGCCTGACCACACCAACCCACTCCCCTGATCACAGCTGAGTAAGGGCTCCTGTGCTACCACAAAGGCCTGCCAATCAGGTAAAGGAGCACGGCCCAAACGCCGCTCTGTTCCTGGTGGAGGTGATGGAGTCACACTGTCCTGCCAGCACGCCTGGCACCCTGCGTAAAGAGGCGGCTTCCTTGCTTCCCTCTGGCACAGCCCCAGCTTGCTGGCCTTGTGGAGATGGATGGCAAGCTGTTTCAGCTGCTTTTGCTGCACAGCCCCTGAGCCGGGAGCCTCTGTGGTCTGAGCCGATTGAGCTGGGAGGCCGTGTCCCCTGGCTGTCCCTGGAGACTCCATTTTTCATTTACACTTCCAATTTTCAGATGTGTCAACAGTTTCTGCCTCTCTCCTCCAAGAGGAAATGGAAACTTGAAAACAAAAAGTCAGCTCCCTGGAAAACGGCTCGGGGGAACTGGCAGGCTGGGCTGTGGGAATTCTGTGTGAACAGCAGCAGCCCTGGTGGGCGCTCAGTCACGAGGGTTTCCTGGGGACCTGTTTCCCCCATGCTGGAACCACAGGGAGGGGGAGTGGACCCCATCCAGTGCAGCTACAGCTGGGTCCTGGCTTAACTTCTCCAGTCTTCAACTGACCATCCACAGCACCCTGCGTCTGTGCTACTCATTTTTTAAAAAGTACAATATCATGCACATACCATAGAACTCACCCCAGTGTAAAATTCAGCACTTAGTGTGTGTACAGAGACGCATAGCCAATCGCCACTAATTCCAGAACATTTTCGCTGCCCTGGATCAGCCACTCCCCACGCCCTCCTCCTCCCACCCCTAGCCACACATTTTCTGGGAGTTTTACAGTCATAAACATCTGGACCTTTGATCTGTTTTGAGCTGACTGCCGTAGATGGTGTGAGGTAGGGGTCCAGCTTCTTGCTTCAGCTTGCAGACATCCAACTGTCTTGTTACCATTCGTTGGAGAGAAACTTCTTTTCCCCTGGAACCTTCCTCCTGAGAGTCACCCCCCACCTGAGTTTCTCTCTCAGGCTGGTCACCACCTACCGAAAGCAGGGACTGGGTACGAATCCCTGACGTTTCCAAAAAGCCCAGGCACAGGGCTGTTCAAAGGCATGTCAACTGCATCATTCTGGAAGTGGCTGCGGCCACCCCTCGTGAGCATTTGTCTCAGAGGCCCTGCACTTGCGATGGAGCTCACACCGATGCTCATTGTATGCTGTGAAGTCCAGGGAATCACATTCAGGAAGCAGGACTGGTGGCTTCGGATGAATGTATGGTCCCGACCTACTGGGGCAGCTGCGAGACTTCAACAGAGAGACCCTAGCAAGCCGGCACTCTCACAGAGGAGGACAGGGCCTCCAACCTGGCTGGTGCCTTCGAGGATGGAGAGGCCTTTTAAAGGCTGTGCAAAGAGGAGCCAGGCCAGGCAAAGGGGAAGGTGTTTGGAGGTAGAAGAGCCAGCCTGCGGCTGAGCCAGAGACACGGAGGGGGAGGGGAGGCTCTGGGGGTGGACAGGGAGAAGGGTCCTGCATAAACTGCTCGGGGGCTGGGTCTCCTGGCCTTCTGCGATTACCAGAAGCTGTCCTGGGAAAGCCAGCTCATCAGAGACTATAAAAGCAGCCCTTTCCTATTCCTGGCCACAAATTGTTAAAATAATGGGCTTATGTTTCAAAGGTTTCTTTCCCTGTGTTTGATCAATAAAATGTTCTTTAGATCAATACAAATGTAATTTCGCTGCTGGCAGGCATTTATAGCATACAGCGGGGAAGTCACTGCCCAGCCAGCCGAGTTGGAGGCCATCAGACCCGTGTGATGCTGGGCGAGCCGTGGGCTTTGCGGGGAAACAGCAAAGAGGAACAAATGAGATTACCAGCCAATAAGCTCGCTGTTGGCACCAATATCTTGGTGCCTGCACTAATCTCTTCAACGCGAAAGCTTTCAGTAGAAAGAAGCTGGCTCTCCTAAACTCATTTTTAAAAGTAGATAATAAGAAGAGTGGAATTGCTGGTGTTTATTTAGCGCTTCTCATGTGCCAGAAACCGCCCCACGTGCTTTCTGTGAATTAACTCGCTTGCATCTGATACAGGCCCAAAGCAATAAGCCCATTATTACCATTAGCTCATTGTTAAGATGTTGAGGCACAGAGAGGTTCACTGACTTGTATCTAGGCACACAGCTGGCAAGGAGCAGAGCTGGATGTGCACCCAGGTAGTCTGATTACAGAGGATCTAGGGATTCTAGCGAGGCAACTTCCGTTGGATCATCGCCTGGTTAAATGCTCTGGTTAAACCAGGCACTGCGTTTAGCACTTTTGCATGTTTCCTTTCTTTTCTCCCCTAAGCCTTGTTACTGTGGGTGTCGTTACAGGTGAGGAGACTGAGACGTCAAGAAGTTCAGTAACCTGCCCAAGGTGTCTTTTGCTGGAAGGTGGCAGAACCGATCTTTGGATTCGGGTGTCCTGAAAGCCACTGCTGCTACACTGAATTCTCGCCTGCAGGGAAAACGCCTGGCGGAAGTTTGTAGTGTTTCCTCCAGCAGCTGCCTGCCTGAGGGATGAAGGGTGCACTCCTCGGGGGCTCAAGAACAGGCGAACCCTGAGGGCAGAACAGGGAGCCAGAGGCTCCTCGGACCCCTTGGCCAGAGTGAGCAGGCTGCCCCGGGGCTGCTCAGAGAGAAAAGGCTTCCCAGGCTCAACTCCTGGACCTGCCGCAGGGCTGAGCATCCCCCTGGCTGAGAAAGAGCGTAGTTCACATTAGTTCTGGGGTGTTCTCTGAGCACTTGCTCCACTGCTGTGGCCCAGGCAGGGTTCTGAGCAAAGGAGTGGCTGTTGTATCTGAACCACTTTCTGCAGACCGCCAGCTTCGTGAACACAGGTCAGGCAAAGAGCCCTGGGCGTGGCCAGCATCGCTGCACTCTGGACCCCAGCCCGCGGCGTGAGCGGTGGGCCATGCCTCCTTATCTCCCAGACGATGGGTTTGGCCCAGTGCGTACACAGTTCTTTCCCAATTCCAACACGTAGGAATCAACAGACTGCAGGCTGACGCTGCCAAGCCAGAGATGAATCTTCTATTTATTCTGCAGTACTCACCGAAGGCCCGTCCTGGACCAGGCATGGAACTTAGCCACGAGCGAAACGGGCAGCGTCCTCATCTTAAGGAATCTTCCATTCCAGCGATTGAGAGACGCCACATTGATCTGTCGTCCACTCATCCAGTCGCTGGCTGGCTCACTCGCTCCTCAAGCACCCACCCGGCTCGGTTGCAGCAGCCGTCCCCAGGAACTCGAAGATTACAGACGCAGACCCTGGCCCGAGAGGTGCTGAAAACTCAGCAGAAATGTAAAGGGAGTGAAGACGTTTGGAGTTCGCGCCAAAAGCCACACTTCTTCCAAATCCATGCCCGGTGTTACAGAAGAACTCAGCAGAGCGTGAGTTAGATCCCACGCCAAGCGGGACAGGGGCCCCGGGTCTCTGAGCGAATTTTCCTGGATGTGTCAGGCGAGGGAAAGGGGCTGCACCAGGGCAGACTGCGTGGGAGCTGTTGCCCATCTCGCCCCGACAAGCAGCCACATGCAAGGGTCCACGCCCACCTGAAGCTCCCTGGCAGCTCCAGGTGTACGAGGTAAAGCCAGGTAGTGGCCATTCTGTGTTCCTGCCCCCGCTTCTGGTCTCCTTGGAAGGGGAGCCCCATGTTGCACCCCAGCAGCCTAAGTGCCTTATATCCATTGCTGCCTCCCTTCCTGGAGTCTAGAATTTTCTGCTGCTGCCTCTACCCTTCAAGTGATGGCTGAGAACCGAAGCTTGGCCGCCCCTCGCTCTGCTCAGCACCCACGTCCCTTTTCCTCCAACTTCCCTCTGCAATGGTCGGGGTGTGGTCAGCGTGTGCCCCCTGGGGATCATGTGTCAGGAGCTTATTCTCTGGGGTGGCAGCTTTGAGAGATGGTGGGACCTTCAAGAGGCAGGTCAAGTGAGAGATGGTAGAACTGGTCCCTCATGTCACAGGCCCCGTCTCACCATAGGATCTCCCTCTGGTGTGGGCTCCTGTCACCATGGTCACCCACCTTGAGGTGGTGCATGTGAGGGGCACTTGTCAGAGTGCTGTGCTATTTGGACTTTCAACCTCTAAAATGGTGAGCTAAGAAAATTTTTGTCTTTATACATGCCCAGCCTCAGGTATTATATCATAGTAATGAAAAATAGGTTAATACACTTTCCCTAAAACTCAATATTTCTTTTGGTCTCTGCTGTGACAGACCCTTGCTGTAGTTTGATCTGCAGTTTCCCCTCAGTATTCAAGGATGGTTGTCAGCCTATGGCACCAAAGGGAGTTAGTGGAACCATTAGGGTCTTGTTTGAGTCAGCTTTCACGTGCAGTGACTAAATACCTGACAAGGACAACTTAGAGGAAGAAAAGTTTACCTGGGGCTCAGGATCGCAGAGGTCTCAGTCTACAGACGGCCTCCTTCTCCCGTGATGTGGTGCCTCACCTTGGGCCCAGATCAATCGAATTGGCTCAGCATCATGACAGGACCAGTGGGGGGGTGGGCACAGGGAAGATGCACCCCTCCAGGGAAGCCTCCTGGGACCCACCCCCTCCAGCCATGCCCCACCTGCCCACAGTTACCACCCAGTCCATTCAAACGAGGCTGGACTGATTAGGCCACAGCCCTCACAGCCCCATCATTTCACCTCTAAACACTCCTGCATTAGGAGCTTTCAGGGGACACTCCATGGCCAAACCATAATAGGGTGAGTGGAAGGAAGTCAGGTCAATGGGACATGTCCTTGAAGGAGATATTGGGACCCGAGCCCCCTCCCCCTCCTTCCCTCCCTCTTCTCCTCCTCCTCCTCTTCCTCCTCCTTCTCCTTCTCTCCCTCTCCCTCTCCTTCCTGCTTGCCATGCAGTGAGCAGCTTCCTTTCCTGGACACTCTATCATTATATACCACCTCATCACAGGTCCCAAAGCAATAAGACCAAGTGACCTTGAACTGAAGCTTCTAAAACCATGAGTCCAAGTAAACCTTTCCTCTTTTTAAATTGAATTTCTTGGGCATTGTGCCACAGTGATGGAAAGCTGACTGACACAAGCTTCATCCAGCAGGTCACGTCAGCTCTTCCAACCTCAACGTTCCCACTTGTAAACTGAGACTACGCTTGCTGTCGTGATGAACCGACGGAGCTGTCTTGAGCACCTGATGAGATACTACACAAAACAATAAGATGCCATGTACTGCAAGCAGAGGTAGCAGTAGCGATGGCAACGTTGATCCCATGCACCAGGGCACTGGAGGCGGAGCTTGAGAATCAAGCTCCATCTCTGTGTGTTGAGGAGGAAGACCCCGGTGCAATCAGCAATCCCTGAGCACCTCAAGTGGGTCAGACACTGCAGGAGTTGATTTTGTGTCCCTCATATAAGCACTATGGCATTCATTTATATTTATAAGGGCGGAATCTCAGGCTCTGAGCAGTGATGTGTTTTGCCCAAGGTCACTGAGCTTCACGTGAAGGACTTGGCTTCATGGAGTCATCTGGCTGGCAAGCCACTGTTTTTCACAGGACGCTAAATTCTCCTCTCTGCAGCCTCTGGAAAAATACAACGTCTTCTGTATTCGTACCTTTAAATACAAACCCACTGCTTTCAGACCCAATTAGGAGCAGGTAATCGCCTGTGGGAGGTGGGGAGCTGGCTGTCTGCTGGATCGACAGTGGGACTCTGTGAGCTAGTCTTTTCTAGTTATCAATAAAGCGCTACAACAAAATCATTATTTGGCAATGTGTTCATTTAATAGTTAATCCCACAGGCTCAGCCTGGAGAATATCCACAGTCATCTCTCTAAAATAGTGTTCTGTGTCAGTTCTGTGTTCTGTGTCATTGGCTTGGCTGTCCATTTCTGGCAGAGATGTGTCCTGTTAGAGGGTGACCCAGTTTTCCTAGCCTTCTGTACAATCTCAGTCCCCATTCCCCCTCACTGGGCGTCCCTGGTCCCTCCCCTAGAGTCTCAGCCCTGAATGGATCCTAGGATGTCCCTGGGCAAGGCAGGCAGATGGCCACTACCCGAGCCCTGCCTCTGGGGACACTGCCACCAGGTATCAGGTGCACTGCCACCAGCCCCTGTCATCCCTGCCCTCAGTGGATCTCAGCAATGCAGACCACGTACCTGGGCTTCCTGCTCGGCTCTCCTGCTGGCCCTGCAGGTTTGTTCCAGGAGTCTTTGCTCAACCCAGATTGCAGCCTGCGAGATGAGGGCCGCTCCACACCGCCTGAGCTCTTCCCCAGGGAACTGGAGTCTGCTCCCAACCCACCTATGACAACCAAGATTCTGATCACAGACACCTGCCTGAGCCACCCCTGAGGTCACGGAACCATTGGTCTCCATGTACTAGCAGCTGGCTGAACACACAGCTCCAGGCAACGTCTGAGTCATGCAGTCACTCCAGTACAGCAGGGCTCCAGGGTGGGTGCTTCCTGTAGGAGCCAGAGTCCTGCGAGAAGGTCACCTTGCCTTCCAGAGCTGCAGAGCGACCTCTTGATTGAAGTGCCTGGAGGGAGACTCCCGCCCTACCTGCTCCTTTGTCCCCTGTGCTCTTGTTCTTGGCAATTTCCCACCACTTTACTTGTCCCTTGAAACAGACACGGAACCTCAGGATCCAGGGGACAGACCTGGTGGCACAGTGCATGGTATCCCACAAGGCAGTGGCCATCGTTGTGTGACTGTCTTGAAAGGCAAGAGGAGTTCATTCCTACTCATGTGGAATATGGTGACTTTCCCTCTTCACTCTGGGCAAGAGTAAGGCCAGAAAGTTGTGTTTCCATTTGAGGCACCACCAGAATCAGCTGCTGGAAATAACGGGCCAAGAGCAGTTGTTGGGAGCGTGTCCTCCAAGGGGATAGTAGGACTCTGGTACTTCCTTCCTCTCTCCTTTGCTCCCTGGTTTCCCTGAGGTTACTGGTTTTATTCCACTATGCTCTCCTGCCCTAAAGTGCTATCTTACCACAGGCCCAAGACCAACAGGGCCAGCCAAAACCATGTGCCAAAATAAATCTTTTCTTTTGTAAGTCAACTTAGCTCAGGTATGTTTAAAGTGATGGACAGCTGATTAATACAGTAGGCAAACACAAGACCAGATTTCCTTCTTTTGCATGGCCTAACCAAAATCTTGCTATGATCCAAACTATACGAGCCATGTTTCCTGAGGATCGTAGCATTAGAAAGTCCTTACGGGATAATTTTGGTTTACCCTTCCTGTGGGAATGTCAGAATGAAACTTCTAATCTGGCTGGAATTCCTCCCCTAAGAGGAAGATCAATCCATAGCAGGTCAGCCCCTTCTACTGCAGAGGTATTCCATGGGGAGAAAGTTCTTCCTCCTCCTAATGAGCTGAACTCGGCTTCCTGGGGCCTTTCAGTAGGTTTGTTCTATTTCCTCTCTCTGTACCATATAGAGCAAGTCTAATTCTTCTTCCTTATAACAGCTTTTACAATTTGCAAAGAAGGGCATTCTGTCCCTTTGAGTCTCTTCTTCAGACACAGGATCTCCAGGGTCTTTACCTGTTCATCCCAAGACAAGATTCCAGCCTCAGTTGTCACTGTCTTGCTTCTTCATCTTTGGAAGGCTGCTGACTCTTCTCCTCATCCTATGCCAGTGACGAAGAATAGATGGTCCAGGAGGGCTTTTTGTGGCAGATCAGATTGGACAGTGAGGACCTGGAAAGAGAGAAAATAGAGATATTGAGTCAAGGATGTAGACAAAAAGGGAAACCATGCTCAGACCAAAACTGGCAAGACAGGAAAGCAGAAAACAGAGATCAGGTCATTGGCCAATCAGGGAACACTGGCCACTGTCTGCAGCAACATTTTAAAATTCATTAACATTACAAACGTATGACTTCAACAGGTGTTCTTCCCAAGAGAAAGAAAACATGAACGGTAAGAGTAAAATATCCCTGGATCCCACTCACCTCCCCCCTGCAGTCCCTCTCTGACATTTCCAAAGCCCTTTACTTCCCAGTTTTATGCAGTTCCCACAGAGCTTCTACCATACACCTGTATGTATGTGTGTGTGTGACTCAGGGTTCTCCAGAGAAATAGAGCTACAGGCAGAACATCCGATTCCAAAAGTCAAAAACCCCAAATACTCCACAATCTAAAACTTTTTGATTGAGTGCTGACATGACACCAGAGTGGAAAATTCCACGCCTGACCTCCGGTGACAGGTCACAGTAAAAGCACGGGTGTACGTGTTGGCCTTTCTGTTGCTATGACAAAATGCTTGGGAAACTCAACTTAGAGAAGTTATTTATTTTGGCTCATTGTTTCAGAGGTTTCAGTCCAAGGTCGCCTGGCGGCACTGCGTTGGGCCTGTGGGGAGGCGGAGCATCCTAACGAAAGGGTGGAGTGGAAAAAGCTGCTTGCCTCGTGTCAGCCAGGAAGCTGACAGGGCTGTAGAGGTCAGGACGAGATACAGCCCCCAGGGCACAGCCTGAGGGCCCACTCCTTTCAACTGGGTCGCAACCCTGCAGTTTCCAAGACCTCCCAACAGTCTATTCAGTGGTGAGCCTATCAATGGATTAATCCATACTTGAGGTCCAATTACTTCCCAATAGTCCTCGTCTGAGCACTGATGTCCTAGAGTTTGAGCTTTCAACACATGAGCCTTTGGAGACATTTCAGGTTCAAATCATAGCAATGTACCATGAATGTTACAGAAAATGACACTCGGTCTCTGTGTTCAAGGTGCACATGAAAAGTGAAGGGACTTCGTGTTCAGACTTGAGTCCCAACAAGAGATCTCTCTATGTAGGTACGAATATTCCAAAATCCAAAAACATCCAAAATCTGAAGCTTTTCTGGCCCTGAGCATTGGAGATGAAGGAGGTTCCACCTGTAATGAGCTGCTTGATAGGGAGCAGACTTCTTGAACTCCTTCAGACTCAGTTTCCTCGTCTTTCACATAACAGTCAATACCTTGTCCTTGGAAGGGGCTGCCCTGCCATGATCCTGGGGAACTGACCCAGGGCCAAAGTGTGGATAATATAGAGAAGAGGGTGGAGCTAGGCATCAGAGCTGCTGAGAGCATCCGAGCAGATCCTGGAAATCCTGTTGGGGTGCTGTGGTGGAGCCCAGTGTGGGTGGGAGCCCAGAACGGATGCCCCCCTCTGGCTCAGGGTCGCCACCTCTTGGAGAAAGACAGTGAGAATCAGGCACACTCTTGTATTTATTTAATCTTTCAAACACTCCTGAGGGCTAAGAATTGTTCATTGAGCATCACAGATAAAGACGCCAAGGCCAGGGAACTTGCGTGGCCTCCTGCTTTCCCTCTACACTTGTCGGGAAGGTACACTCTTGTTTCAGAGAAATCCTAAATAATAGCAGAGATAGGAATAATAATAATGCCAGGCAGTGGGACGCTTATCCTGGCCCGGCTTGGTCCCAAGTGTTCTGTGTGTGGTAATAGTTCCTGCAAGAGCTCTTAAGGGAGGTGCTGTCAACCTGTCATCTTACAGACGAGGAAGGTGCAGCAGAGACCTGGGTGCCTGCCTCTTCCTCACACCTCACCACTTACAGGGGCTCTGGCTGAACTTCCAGGACGAGCACCTGCATTTCTCTCCATGGGGGGCTTTTTTTCCCTCATACCAAGAAATTCTTCTCCATCTGTCTTCCAGGCAAAGAAAACTATTTCCACCCCGGGCCAGCGGCTGATGGGAATTGAGTAAATACCCCAGCAATCTTGCCCCTCGGAGGGAAAACTTTGAAGCAAGTCTCCCCGCCATTTCCCAGACCTCCTGGCAGGGTCCACAGTGGCACCTGGCTCTATTGACTGCCCCCCCATTCTGTTTTCCCAGTTGTAACCTGGGATTTCCTGCATTTTTCTGCCCTCAGACCTCGGTCTCCATGTCTACTTCTCAGGGACCCCAGTTGAAGACACTTAGGCCTTGAGGAGTCGTGAATCATTCAGGTAAACTGATGTCACATGAGATGCCCCTTCAGTGTGGGGCTGTAGTGCAGCTGGTCCTGCAGCCCAAGCACCTGAGGCTATCCTCAGGGGATGCTGCCCAGGGCGTGGGGGAGCCCTCTAGGTGAACAGAAAGCAATAGAAAGATGAGGTGGCTTTTGCTGTAAGGTTCTCCGCTCACATCACGCTGGGGCTGTGGGAATTCTCAGCCAAGGGGTGTTTGCAAAGCTGTTTCTGTTCAGTCCTGAACGTCGCTGCAGAGGCGGGGAGGGAAAGCTGGGAAAACACAGAGTTCTGCACCACAGGAAATCACGTTGGAAAGCTGTGAAAATCATGTCTCCTTTTGAGGCATAATGGTTTTAATTTTCTCAGGCCCTGATCTCCCTGGCAACAATTTAGAAGAGCATAAGCATTCATGCATCCAAGTTGGGCATGTCTGCAGGTTTAATTATGTGTTACTGGATGGAAACTTTCCTTTTGATCTTAGCATTTAAAGGGATTTACACTTTAACAATTACATTTTTCCCTCCCAAAGTCAGTGTGCAATATTGAATAGCATCAGCATAGTTGGGGTGGGAGGGGATGCTGGGAAAGGCAGGGGAGGTTTCCCTTCCATCTGGGACACGACGACATACCATCTGCCACCTCCTATTCTTAACAAGCGAGGGGGCTGACCAGTCCACTCTGCTGTACTGGACACATACAGGCGAGGGTCTCCTGAACCTCCTCAGTGCAAAATCAGTCCCACCTCTGGCTTGGGTGCCATGGTGGCTGAGACAAGGTGTCCTTAGTGGAACTGAGACTTCTTTTCTTCCTCTTCTAAACCTACCCTCCCTGCACATCCACTCTTTCCTTCTCCCTCCTCCTCCACATAATATATTTCATCACTTCTGAGTCATCATTAGGGACACGTATAAAACACACCTGACTGCCACTGACTCAGAGACTGTTAGTGTCCATGCTCCCTCCTCCTGGAACTGTGTAAACAGGCATCAGCTGGGGCAGGCACCCACTTACTTAGCAACATTTGTCGAGTCAGTATGCCCATGCCACGAGGCTGTGGGCCAGGTTCTCCTGACACGCCATGCACACATCGCTCTCCCTCACCATACCTCAGCCTCATCTCCAAAATAGCATGATAGACCCTTACAGGTCAAAATTAAAACATGACAGTTTAAAGTGCATGACTAAGTTTCTAGATATAGAAAATAAAAACTTTCCAACTTAATGATTCAAAACAAAACCTACAACTTTGTTTTTTTTAGTAGATGGACAGATAACAAATATTTTAAGCTTGGCAGGCGAGGATGTGTGTTGAATCTCCTCTACTCTGCTGTTGTAACATGAGAGCAGCTGTGGACAATCATGTCTGGCTGGAGCAGAACACCGGAGAGTTGGTAATCGATAAAGAACAGGAGTCTATTCTGGCATGTGGTTCTGGAGGTCAGGAAGTCCAAGGGCATGAATAGAGATGGTAACTGCTCATATTTTGGAGAGGTCCTCAGGGCAGAAGGACAGGCAGACACATGCCAAAAAAGCCAAACTAGAGGTGTAGTTTTGCTCTGTAACAACTCTATCTCAAGGTGACTGATCCAGCCCCATAAAAGCAAGAACTCATTCATTCATGCATAAGGTCTTCACCTCAAGAGCCAAACACTTCCTACTAGTCACCACCTGCCAATGATTGCATTGGAGACCAAGCCACAACTTGAGTTCTGAGGGGGACAAACTGTGTTCAAGCCAGAGCAATACACAGATGAAGGAGTAAGACTCTGTTCCAATAAAATTATATTTGCAAACCAGATATGGCCCATGGGCCATTTTTTGCCAACAGTGGACTTAAGCCAACCATTATTTATTTGCTTCATAGTTTTCTGTGCTGAGGATTTGGCTGAGGATCAGTATGTGGCTTTTCTGGCCTTAGTGAGGCCTTCTCCTGTGTCTGAAGTCGGTTTCCAGGCCAGCATAGGCTGGCTGAGCTAGGACAGCCTCGGCTGAGGTGACTGCGCTCTTCTCCTCCAGCCAGCCAAACTGGACTTACCAAATGGAGCTTGGGTGGGCCACTCAGAGACCAAACAAGAGCATGCGAGGTCTCTTGAGGCTGAAGGTTTGTATGGCACAGCCTCTGCTCTGTCCATCACATTAGGTTGGCCAAAGTAAACCACAGGGCCACCCCAGATTCAATGGCTGGACAAGTGACTCCATCAGCAGCTAGAAGAGGGGACAATTGATACCACAAGTGGAAACGCATATGGGGAGAGAGATGATCAGACCCTTTGTGCAGACACCTACACAATAGGACACAAGTGCCCCAGGAATGCCAGCTATTGGCAGGCACCCAAGCTGCATCAGGTTTTGTAATAGAAATAGGAGATTACAAAGTCATCACGTACCAGCTTTGAGAGGCTCAAAGTCCAAACTATACAATAAGTTCTGTTCACAAATAACTACAAGAAAGAATGAAAATAAGAAATTATTCTCCAGCTCAGTTCTGAGCTCAGGAGATACAAGCAACAAGAACACAGGAGATCAAAGTTCTGGCAAGTTTTGAACCCCTTTGGGACTTTCTCCCAGAGTTCTTCATGACCATGTAGTCTTAAAAATACTTTAGGCCCCAGATGCCTGAATCAATAGTGATATGGTCCTTGCCCCACGGTGGGAGAGTCCCACCACCAATGCTTCTCCCAGTTACCCGTAACTGGATCAGCCAGCATAGCTAGAGCTTTCTCATGACTTAAGAATGTATTAGTCAATTTAGCTATAACAAAATTCCATAGGCTGGGTGGCTTATAAACAACAGAAATTTATTTCTCCAAGTTATGGAGTCAAAGTCCAAGGTCAAGGCACCGGCAGAATCAGTACCTGGTAGGAGCACTCTTCCTGGTTCATGAGCAGCATCTTCAGGTTCTTTCCTCACATGGCCAAGGGGTGACTGAGCATTCTAGGGTCTCCTTTGTAGGGCACTAGTCCCATGGTCAGGGCCTGATCAGCTCGCAAAGGCTGCACCTTCAAATACCATCATTCTAGAGATTAGGTTGCAATGTAGGAACTTGGGGTCACACACACTCTCAGCCCATGACACTTTCCTTATCTCAGGGTGAGGGAGGGCCCTGGCATCACTTCCCTTGTGGATTTCCTGGTCTGTTACACCAGCAGAAGGATACAGTGACGCTATGGTTTGGGAACCAACTGAAACCAGGGACAGCGTTTCAGACAATATCTCAGCTCCATAGGCCTGGAGATGGGAGGATGCTTGGCTTGTCCAGGAACAGTTGAGAGATGGGTCCAGCAGGTTCGGGGTGAGAAAGTGGGACAGTGGTAATAGATGCAGTTAGACAATAGCCAGGACTGGCTCATGCATAGGACTAGACTATAGGGGATGAGTGGAAGCAGCAGGGACACTCGAAACACATCCCCATGGCCTGGCCTAGGACAGTTGAGATGGACCAGACAGAAGTTGTTGGATGCTAGATACTTTGTGCTTGTGAGACTCGTCAAGATTTACTGAAGCACTAGTTGTTCAGAGTGAGAGAGAGGAATGAAGGACATCTCCAGGGTTTTGACCTGGGCCAATTTAAGGCCAGAAACATCATTGACCAAGAGTGGCATAGACTGGGACAGGAGTTAAATTTGGGAAGAAAAATCAAGATCTTGTTTTTGGCAAATGCTACCTGTTAATTTAAGTGATAATCCTGGAGTTTAGGAGAAGGGCTGGGTTTGAGTCATGGATTTAGAATCCCCAGTATGTAGTGGCGTTTGAAGCCTGTGGGGTCTCCTGGAGAGGGAGTGAGGACAGAAGAGGGCAGGCAGGTGAGGACTGAGCCCAGGCACTGCAGTCGTCAAAGTCAGAAAGGATGAAGCCCACCAGAAGAACAGGGTCAAGGGAGCCAAGAAGAAACAGCCTCTGAGTTAGGTAGGAGAGGAACCCAAGGAGACTGGCCTACTGGAACCCAAGAAGAAAGTCTTCCAAGAAGGAGCGTGGGCTCCACTGTGTCAAATACAGCTGACGGGTGGAGAAAGATGAACGCCGAGGAGCACACCACACTGAGCAAAGCAACCTGGAGGTCACTGTGACCTTGTCCTGGGCACTGGTGGTTCAGTCGTGGGGAAGATAGTCTGACAGCAGTAGGAGACTAGGGTAGAAATTCAAGTCCAACAAGTTACTGAGGATGTGGTGGGAGTAACAGAATGGACCTATGGAGAACTTGCAGATAATTGCAGTCGTGGAACTGCTCACGGCCCGAGAAGTGAGCGTGGCTTTCCCACAGCAGGGCTCTCCGTTCAGGCCACTGGTGATGGGACTTTCTGCACTGGATTGAAAGTCAAGTAGGACGAGTTGTCAAAGGCCCCGAGGACTTTAGAACACAGTGACACCAAAGCACTGCCATCGCCTGTGACTGGCCTCATTTCTTTGTTCTCCTTGGAAAATGAATCCAGAGAGACAGATTTATTCATTCATTCTCTGAATCAACAGCTTGCTTAATCATGCGAACTTGAATTCATCCATCCATCCGTCCATTCACCCACCTGTTTGTCTATTTGTCCATCCATCCATCCATCCATCCATCCATCCATCCATCCATCCATCCATCCATCCACCCACCCAGTCATCCATCCATCCATCTATTCCATCCACCTAAACATCCACCTATTTATCCATCCATCCATCCTCCATCCATCCATTCATCATCAAACAACTTTAATAGGGCCCTTCTTGAAGCCATGGTAGGTCTCATGGAAATATATTTAAGAAGTATATGTTCTCTGAAGGGACCACATTTTTTATATATTTTTTTAGTTTTCAATGGACCTTTATTTTGTTTATTTATATGTGGTGCTGAGAATCAAACCCAGTGCCTCACACGTGCTAGGCAAGTGCTCTACCACTGAGCCACAACCCCAGCCAGGGGACCACATTTTAATGAGGAGAAAACATGCTAACAGTATAGTAATAGTGTAAGTGTATGTTAATAATAAAAGAGTATGCTAATAGTAAGGGTATGCTAATAGTAACAGGATGCACGATAGTATAAGTAATCCAGTACTCACATAGTACTTCCCATATGACAGCACTCTTCGGAATGTTCTACATGTCATAATTCATTTATCCCTGTAAGAACACTAGGAGGTAGGTATCCTTATTATTTTTCCCACTTTATATGTGAGAAAACTGTACTTAGAATCTAATTTGGAACTGATTTCAACATTATGAAAACCTCCCTGGTTTAGGTGGTTGCCATGTCTATTTGAAACAAGCACTTCTAATATGAAACTTAGTGAAAACATTCCATCCAGGCTTTATTGGAGAAAGGAAAGAAATGTTCTAAATTCAAGAGTCTGGAGTTTGGTCTGGTTCTGTGGTTGGCTGTGTGACTTTGGGCAGGTTTTTTGCCTCCTCTGGGCCTCACTTTCCTCCTGTGTAAAAAGACACTGTCTGCATATAGAGAAGGGCAGCCCCGGTAGTGACAGGAACCAGCAGCAGCTCTGAATACAGCCCCACAAGCTGTGCACTGCACAACCCTGAGCCGCATACACAGGCTCCATGTGAACAGAGCCGCCTGCATCTTTTCGGCATGGCGGCAGCTTTTTCTGGCCTTTTGCCCCTAATGACTTTTTCCTTTGGTGGAAGGTTTCCTCCTTTCAGAAATGTAACACTGTTGTTGGTGTTGGGGGAGCCATACCTCCCTCTCCAGTATTTTCTAGCCTATCTAGTTTTGGGGACAACTTTATTGCACCCAGAATTGCTCACGCAGAAAACAATCTTCTCTCAACTCCTCCAGCATCTCTGCTTACTTCCCAAATTTCCCCAGAGAAATCTCCAGCTGTGGAGGAATCTGTGCATCCGGAAGCGGACAGGCTGCCTGGAGATTCTGTGTCTTCACAGTTGAACGATTCCAAGCCAAGGCCAAAGCACGGTAGCCGAGGAGCAGGGACAGGCCTGGAGGCCACCATGGAGACTCAGAAGCAGCTGCTGGGACAGAAGAGCAGGGGATCCCGGGACGCTGCCACCTCCAGGGACAGTCACTCCAGAGACGGTGGACTCTAAACCACAGGGTGCCCTCTGGAATGGAGGCAGCGCTTCAAGGAGCATGAGCAGGCTTACAGGCTGCTTGGGAGCGCTCTGCTGAGGGTGTTCTGAGTATCTCTAGCTGTGCCACAAGCCACTCTGTGCTCTGTGACATCAAACAACAGTGACCACACATTATCGTTTCTCGTGGTGCTGGCGTTTCTCACTCAGGCTTGTTGATAGAATGGCTGGTGACTGAAGCCGCCTGTGAGCTGGGGCCTCAGCCGTGCTGTTCACCAAACACCACCATGAGGTTTCTCTGTGCCGCCTGGGATCCAGCATGGCGGGCTGGGTTCCAAAAGCAAGGGTTCCCAGCGTCCAACCTGACACCCTATGGCCTTTCAAGGTCTACTCCTGAATGTCACCTAGCATTCTCTTCTCGCTTATGAGAAGTACATCGCTAAGACCAGAGAGGAGGGGTTAGACTGGATGGGCGGAATGTCCGCCAATCTGAAAACATGTCATGAGGCCACCACATAGAGAAGGGAAAAAAGGAAGGAGTGGCTGGCCAGGACCGAGAGACACGGCCAGCTGAGGTGTTGGAAGTTAGCTGTGCAGGAGAAGGAAATGACCACCCCTCTCATCCACGGCAGGAGAGGACTTGTCAGGTGAGCTGAGGAAGTAACTGTCACTTGCACAGGACACTCATCAGTCAGAAAAAGCTCTTGACATGACAAAGTGGCTTCTCTCCACCAGTGAAGTCAATGCTTCATTTCTCATGAAGCAGGAAGATCCTTTCTCTGGAAATTCTAAGCTCCGTGGGGGAAAGCTGTGTGCTGGTGTTCCCCGGGCACAGCAAGGCTCCGATGAGCTTTGCTAAGCTGTGATCTGTTTCGTAGAGAAATCAACGACAGCATATTGAATGCAACTCTCTGAGTAGAACATTTCCAGGGGCACTTAGCATTATAGGGGTTTTACGAAGACAGAGTAAGACTGTGACTGAGGACGCTGAGACGTTCAGCTAGAACATTCCATCCTCTCGGTCATGCATGGGTGTCCTTAGGCAGCGGGAAGGAAGCACCATCTTCCAATCAAGGTTTTTCCTATATATGAAAACTGCAGGTCTCACGTCCCAATCGTGTGATTAACATAGCTTTTGAAGGACAGTGCAGTTATTTTTATTGTTCAGGGCCTCCTGCCTTTCAGGACAGCTCTGTGCAGCAGTTTTAATCACGAGCTAGACTTGAGCATTGACAGGAAGCATCACGACTCCACCTAACACCATGCTTTAAATTCAGAGCCCCCCCGTCCTTCATGTCCACTGATGCTGCAGGAAATTCCAATTAGTTGTTTCAGCTTTTCTGGTTAATCCACAGCAGTAAAACGTTCCCTAATCCTTTTCAGGTTAAAAAAAATAAAAGACGTAATAGTAAAGAGGGTCTTTTCATTGGGTATTTTAAGTGACCCAGTCTGGAGTCATATCCAGACTCTAAGCTCATTCTCTCCCTTCCCCCAGGATCTGCCTGTCCTTGGCTGGAAGCCAGCAGCGGATGGGGGCCATGAGTGGCCATCTCCTCCCTCGGCTTCTGCTCATCACTTTCTGGCCACCCTCTGCTGGGCCACCTTGTCCCTGAGGGAAGATCCCTTTAGCAGACCTGCACCTGGCACCTAGAGACCTCTCCAGATGCTACCCCGCCTGCTGTGTACCTGCAGGCCCTTCTGGATAGTTCCATCTCTGCCACGTGGAAAGCTGCTAGGTGGTTCTCCTGAAGCCTTCCCTGGCCTGAACCTCATGTAAACCACCTGCCTCGCGGGGTCTATAACTTCGGGTGGCCCAGCATCAGCAAGTCCTGCAGCCTGCGTGTGTGGTGGGAGGATGGGCAAGCTCTCCCTCACCCACCCGAGAGCAGAGCCACGATGGCAGTCCCTCCCTTTAATTACAAACGTTCAACTACTTTGAGAAAATGTATGTGAGACTGTCCTCCAGCCAAACGGATCCTAACTGGGGAAAATCTCTATGGATTTTCCTATGAGCATAAGTGGAGTTTCAGAAAGCTCTGTCAGGTCCCCGGTAGGATATTATTTTTTAAGTGCCTTTAATAAGGAGCCTTTTGGAGTCTGCAGCCTGGAAACTCAGGCCCAACCTTACGGCTGGCAACAGGCAGACGGGCACTTCATCAAGTTGTGAGGCATGTTCAAACGCCAACCAGAGAACCAGCCTGCAGCTGGCAGGGTGCCGTGCCCAGGTCCAGCCCTGCAAAGACCTAATGGACACTTTATCAGGTTACAGCCACGACACAGGAGGTGAGCCGCGGTGGCGAGAAGCACCAGGGTCAGCAGAACACCGGCCCTCTCACCTCTCCCTCCCCGGCAGCTTTCCTGCAGATGCAGTTTCAAGTGCAGTGATTGACCCTAGAATTTTTCTTTTTTCCTCTCTTTCGGGCAGAGCCAGCCAAGTAGTTTAGACCTTTCTATTAGATTAGGAGCCAGGAAATGAGAAAAACCCTTCTTCATAAGGGAGCTGCTCTTGGGGCACATGCCTGCCTGCTGGAAATGGGGAGAAATCAGCAGAATGTTTCACTGAGGAGAAACCAAACAAACGGTCCCCTGCCTGGTTTCTCTGTGCTCCTACCCATCAGCCTCCCACTTCCCTTCCGACCTCTCCTGCTTTGCCCAAAGCTTTCCTGAGGGGTCTTGGAACACTGCCACAGTAGAATCTTTCAGCCATAGGATCCTGGAACCTCAGAATCCTAGAATTACAGAACACCCGAGCGTGCAGAGAGAGGGCACACTTCTGAGCTGGACAGAAAGAAATCTCAGGAACCATTTTGTTGAGGATTTGGAGTAAGACAATCTCTTGCCTCTCAAAGCCCTGGTTTCTTCATCTGCACCATGGGACAATGATCATCATGATCCAATTATACAAATACAGGGTCCACTCCAGCGATAGGACTTCAACCACCTTCTTCAGAATTTGGAAACTGTAGAATATGACAATATTTTCATAAAGCATTTTCTAGTTCAATTTCCTATGCCATGTATTAATTTCCTCTGAGCAATCTGCAGGCTGTCCATGATCCTTGTGAAATACGGCATTCAGAACTGAACTCGTCTGGGCCGGGCAGAGCAAGGAAGGTCTCTACTACTGAAGCATCACAATGAAAGCCCTTGCAGAGCCGGCCAAATCCCCAGAGTCTAGGGCAAGTCCCCACTTTGAAGTCAGTGTAATGGCTTTGGGAGCTTAAGTGCAGAAGTTTACATTGATCCCTGCTATACCCATCTCAGTGAATTTGGCCCATGATCCCAGCCTGCGAAGACACTATTTCATGTTCCTTTTTCTCCTTCTGCATCCAGAGCAGGGAAAAGAATCTTGATGAATTACATTCCAGGCCACTGATTGATCTCGTTTGCTGATGATGTTCATAAAAGATCCCTCAGATGGCTATGACTGTCTCTCCCACGCTCTCCTTTAACAATAGTCTTCTATGT
>CM053415.1:3350061-3367612 GCA_028644305.1 Xerus rutilus
TGTGCCTGTCTGTAAATATGTATGTGCACACTACGTGTCCATCCATCCATCCATGCATCCATGCATCCACCCACCCATCTACCCATTCATTCATTATCTATCTATCCATACATCCATCTGTCTATCCATCCATCCATCCACCCACTTATCCATCAGTCCATTACCTACCTATCCATCTCTCCACCCATCTACCGATCCTTGTATTAACTGTCCTTCCATCCAGCCATCCACCCATCTAACCATTCATTCATTATCTATCTATCCATACATCCATCTACCCACTTATCCATCAATCCATTACCTATCTATCCATCCATGCCTCCATCTCTCCATCCATCTACCCATCCATGTATTATCTGCCTTTCCATCCAGGCATCCATCCCTCTACCTATCCATCTACTCATTCACTCATTACCTACCTATCCTTTACCTTCCTCATCTTCCTCGGTTTTTCTCAACCCCAGTGGTAACAGCCCTCTTTAGAAACCTTCTTAAGGAAATGCAAGATCTGTGAACCTTTTAGAACACAGCTCGGTCCACATGTGTTCTCAGTGGTTCTGCACACAGGCCGGAGTTGCTGGGACCCAAGACGTGCACAGAATCCCTCTCCTGTGTCCAACAGAGGGGGAGGAGGGATGTACCCTAGGGCTAAAGGTGGGCTAGGAAGTAGAGGTTGCTTTGAGAGGAATGTGATTCGACCTTTCTGCCACGAAATTTGAATCCCACCTGACAGTCTGATGTTTGATAGCTACACAGAAACTTTCTCAGTACTATAAATGAGGAACTTCCTGTTGAAAATCTACTGCTACCTTAGATGGCGAAGGCTTGTTTAGATTACAGACATGCAAATACCTTAGCACATTAGCACGCACAGCACCTGAAGGTCCCCACCTCTGGATGATAACGCGTGTTCTGAAGAGACTCTCCAAGACCCCCTTCTGCTCCGAGGCTCATTTGTAGTAATTCTGCAAGTGTGCTAATTGGTCCTGTGACCTAGAACACACAATCTAACTTTTGATGGCTCTTGGCTTTTCTCATCTGTAAAATTACAAGGTTAGTTGAGTTAAATTCTAAGGACTGCTCAACTAAAACACTGCACCAGGGATCCAGGGTTAGAACGGGGATATTTTGACTTCTCCGTCATCCTGGCTGTTCTTTTTCCACTTTCTCTGAGGGGTTTCCACCTTCTCTAACCCACCCAGAATGTTAGCTCAGCCGATGGTGACACGCCCGTGGGTGCTAAAGACAGTGGCTGAGATAAGGCCACTGTCCGAATTTCCACGGGGGACTTTCCTGGGCTCTCGGTCTAAATGCTGGGAAGGTCTGGCTAATGCAGAAGGAAAAGCCAAGAACACATAAGGAAACACACACGGGGCACAGCCACACGGCCCGAATCCCCCAAGGTCAAGGAGATTAGAAATAGCAGAGCAAAGCTCTGTCCAGAGAACCACATTTGGTGCTGAGCTGCCTCTCCAGGTGGGCTTGCAGGCGGCTCTGCATGGGAGTGGCACTGCCATTTGCTTTCTGTGACCTTCAGAGTGACAAACTCTGCTGTAAGCATTTGACTGCTGGTACCGCTGTTACCAGCCAGCTAATGGAGTTGCCCGCCTTGAAAACGCCTCGGTGGGTAACGTGGTGCCAGGCTCCTGCCCTCGGATTCCCTGCTGCCACAACGGAGGCCTTATTTATGAGACTGGAAGCAAAAGGAGAAGAAGGACAGGAGGGCCTCAGACGTGGCAGGTGAGGCTCAGCCTGCCTCTATTTGTCCTCGTGTGCACTCGAGATCCCCGGGTTCAGGCCAAGCAAGGGAATCTCAGAGGCAGGCAGGAGTCCTTGAGGATCGGCAGGCAGCTCTGCGCAGGACTGGAGCATACCCGCAGCCGTGTTGAAGGACCTGCTGCGTCAACACCTGGACCAAGCGAGCAGCAGACAGAACATGCTGGGCGCACAAGCCCAGCTGCAGGTGGAGCCAATGGGGCCAGTCAAGGTCACACTCACCAGCAGACACGGAGGTGAACCTGGAGGACAGCAGGACAGGCTCCGGGGATGCAGGTCACCGGGGAAGCAGCATGCCCACCACAGGCTGAGTGGGGACAGGCAGGTGATGCCTACAGAAGGAAGAAACAGGAACCACCTGGCCAGGCCACTCCTGGAAGTGCGCTGAGCCAATCTCCACGCCAGGGCTGGGCTACGGGAAGCCAGGAGGGGCACCTGCCTGCAAGGAATCTATCTTCCAGTGCTGAGGGGGATATAGGGCAGGAAGACTAAAGGAATAGAGAAGGGAGCCCAGAAGTGAGCCCCGGTGCTGGGTCCAATCAAGGCTGTCTGCCAGGTGTGGCTGTGGTTTGCCCCCAGAGCTTCACCAGCTGACACTTGGCTCCCAGTGTGGCCATGCTGGAAGGTGGCCAGACACTCTAGCAGTGGTCACTGGTGCTGCCTCAGGAGAGATCGTGCTAGTGCTCGTCAAACCCTGATTAATTTTGGAGAGAGGGGTGCTGTGAAAGGGCCCGACTGCCTATGTCATTAGGAATGTGTTTGTCAGGTGTTCACGCACACTGGGAGGACGCGTTTGTCACCTTCCTGCTCTTCATTCAGCATGTGACACAACACTGATTGACAGCAACAGTACTTAAAGTGACATTAAATCTGCATTAGAGTAGGTGAGTTGGGATGCCAGAAGAGCGAGCATCACTCAAAAAGATTTATTTTTCTTCTTATTCTGGGGAAGGAGCTAGAGCGTTTTCGGTTGCCCACAGGATAGCTCTATCACGTTAGGTGGAAGTGGGACCTCGTTACTGTTTATTTCGAGATTAAGGCAGATGTAAAGAGGCATGTTTGGGTATTGGGTTGGCGAGGGGTGCACTATGGGGTTGATTTGGGTGGTCAACTCGATTGGTTTAGGAGATGCTTACGATTAGGAGGCTTCTGGGGGTCTCGGTGAGGAGCCTCTAGGAATGACTGGCACGCGGGATAGCAACCCGAGGTGGAGACTCTCCCTGAGTGTGGGCAGCACAGCGGGCCAGAGGCCTGGAGAGGAACGAACAGTTGGAAGAACAAGGAAGCAGCGGCAGGTGCCCCAGCTCCGTTCTTCCTGAGCGGGTCTCAATGACTTCTGCATCCCCTGAGGACATCAGACTCCGACTCCTTCCCTCGTCCACAGGCAGCCCTTCCCAGTGGCTCTCCAGAGAGTTTCTAGGCCCGCAGTCCTGGACTGGGTCTGCATCGTCTTCCTGTTCCGAGGCTCCAGTTGCCTGGACTGAGCAACTTCTGGTTCCTCAGCTCCCCAGCCTGCACGGCCATTGCGGACTACGCAGCTCCTGGTCTCGTAAGCCAACCTAATAAATCCCCTTTTTATGATCATAAAAAAGAGCAAGACCAGCCCCCTCATGGCCCCCTCACTTCCTGTTTTACCAGGTGACCTCTCCCTTTTCCATGTGCTCCTGATGTGGTGGCATCTGCCATGCTGTGATGCAGCGGGGGAGAGGGGGTCCCTTGTCACAGCTGGTACCATACTATTTGGACTTTCAGTCTCTAAAACTGTGACAAAACAAATCTGTGTCCTTTGTAAAGTCCTCAGACTCAGGTGTTTCGTTTTAACAGTGGAAAATGGAGAAAGGCAACATCCAGTGGAGAGACGTCTTTGGTTTCTGTTTTTGATTCCTTTTAACAGGAGCTGCTGGGAGATCTGGATGTGCACAGCAGAAGCCTGATGCCGGACCCTTACCTCACACCATACACGGAAGGTAACCCAAGCTGGAAGAAAGACGGAGACATAGGAATGCAAACTCTAAAAGCTTCAGGAGAAAACATGGAAAGGGAATTGACAGTTGCAGAGATGAGTGGAAAAGGTCATTTCGGATCCACAAGGGTGTGACCAAGAAGATTGGCTAAAGAACTGTGGCAGAGCCGGAGGGGCCAGGACGGTGCCTCAGAGGAAGTGGTAACAGAGTTGAGCCTGAAAGATGGAGATGAGCCAGCAGCACCGTGCGCCAGGCCAGTAACAGGCCAAGTGCCGTCTAAAAAAGGAAAGGGCTTGCCATTGAGAGGAGCAGAACAGCGGCCCCCAGATGTGCACCCAGATGTGGGTTAGGAGGGCCGCGAGCTGGGTGAGTGACAGAGGAGGACCAGATCACAGGGAACCTGGGGGCCATGGTGACGTTTGCATTTTGCTCTCAGGGAAGGCTTCACCAGGGGAATGACGTGGCCTCACTCAGGACTGGAGAAAGCTCTTCTCCTGCCATGCAGAGTGTGGATCAGAGGGGTGGCTGCAGCCTCCAGCCTGGTCGGGCCAGCACGATAGCAGTGCTGAAGGGAGGGGTCGCTGGGTGTGGATGTGCGGGGAGGAATTGGAGCTGATGGGGTCCTAAAGGCTGGGTCAAGGCAGCGGGGAAAGACATTAAAAGGTGAGTGCTGAGCAACTGCACGGGTGCTGGGAGGACACTGGGGGACACGCAGAAGTCCTGGGAGGGAGACTGATGTTTTGAGGGCAGATGCAGGAGCCCTGCTTGGGCCACGCAAGCTTGGTGTTTCTTAAGCGCCTTCTGGTGGATTTGCATAGGCAGTTGGGTTTATGAGCCTGGGGCTCAAGGAAGACATGTAGGGTAAAAATAAAAATGCAAAATATGTGTCAGGTACACACAGAAATGACTGAATAGTCTCTGCACGTGTCCGTATGCATGTACGCACGTGATTTTGAAAACTGTGTGTGTGGTGCACTACACACGAACGTGTGTGCATGTATACGAGCACATGTGACTTGAGTCGTGTGTGTGTCTGTGGTGTGTATCCACATGCACATGAATGATTTTTAAGAATATATGGGTGTCACCCAGCCATCCCACTCCTCGGTCTACACCCAAGGCTTCAAAACAGCATACTACAGTGACGCAGCCACCTCAATGGTGATAGCAGCTCAATTCACAATTGCTAAACTGTGGAACCAACCTAGACGCCCTTCAATAGATGAATGGATAAAGAAACTGTGGTATATATACACAATGGAATATTACTCAGCATTGAAAGAGAATAAAATTACGGCATCTGCAGGTAAATGGATGGAGTTGGAGAACATCATGCTAAGTGAAGTAAGCCAATCCCAAAAAAGCCAAAGGCCAAATGTTCTCTCTGATAAGTGGATGCTGATCCATAATGGGGGAGGGGGCATGGGAAGAATGGAGGAACTTTTGTCAAAGGGAAAGAAGGGGAAGGGACATGGGGACAGGAAAGATGGTGGAATGCGATGGACAACAGTGTCCTAAGTCTATGTCTGACGGCACACGTGGTGTGACTCTATATCATGTACAACCAGAGAAGTGAAAAGCTGTGCTCCATCTGTGCACAGTGAGTCAAAATACATTCTGCTGTCATGTACACCTAATAAAAATAAATACATTTAAACATTTTTTTAAAAATAAGAATATATGTGTGTCATATGTACATTGATAATTCAAAGCCCTGGGGGGAGGGGGACCCTCAGAGTCTGAGCCTGGCCTGGGAGTGTCCGCCTTTCCCCCTGGAGAAGGAAGGCCAGCAAGGAGGCTGTGCAGGAGTTGGGGAGGGGGAGGGCTGATGTGCGTGGTGGCCGATGGGCCTATTTGAGAAAGAGGCAGGCGTGACACTTACAGCACAGCATTGCCGGGATGCCTGGCTCCCCTCGCCTCTCTGCCAGAGGCTTAGGGAGTGGAAAGCCCAAAAGACCTGGGCAGGGAGAGCCAGAGGCACTTGCTGGCCATCTCTCTCTGCAGGGGTAGCAGCTGAGGGAGGCCACAGCCTCATCTCTCTCCACACAGATTGGCACATTCCTGGTGCATCATTGCTATGTTTGGATTTGGAATGGCCCCCAGAAGCTCATGTGTGAAGCCGCGCAGCTGTGTGCAGAGGTGGAAAGGCTGGATTAATACATCAGTGGAATGGATTAATAATTTGAAAGGAGGTACTGGCTGGTAACTGCAGCCGGGTGGGGCATGGCTGGCGGGAGTAAGCCGATGGGGCCTTCCCTTGGGCTATGACTTGCCTCCTGCTCCTCTCTCCCTGCTTCCTGGCCACCATGAGCTGGTGACATTTCCTTTGCCAGGCCCTTTGACCATGGTGTTCTGCCTCACCTCAGATCCAGTGCAATGGAATCAGCCAGTCGTGGACTGAACCTTTGAAACCACGAGCCCAAATGACTTTTCCTCCTCTAAATTGTCCTTATCAAGTGCTTTAGTCACAGTGACACAAAGATGACTAACAGATTCATCCTTTAGAATAATGCAGCAGATAGTCTCTTTTCAATGCCACTCACCATGGAGGGGGGACCACAAGAGCTTGTCCAGCCAGCTGTGCAGCCAGACATTGACTGAGGATGTCACAGAAAGGACAAGAACTGGAGGAAACTCCTGAAGATTTGAATACAAGAAGCACTGGTCACTTGTGGCAAATCAAGACTGGCTTTCTAGCCCTGGCCACCCTCCAAATCCCGGTGATTCTCCATTGTCAAGAGTACCAGGATCAAGGTCAGCCTCTGGTGCCCACGAGTGCCACAGCTATTTGAAAGTTGCTCGGTTGCTGTAACCTGGGTTCCTCACACACTGTTGGAGGCAAAAGGAGCTCGTGGACTAGAGCGAGTGGTACCTGGAAGACGCCGGGTCCCCAAGAAGATGATACGCACTTCAGCACCTGTCTTCGCAGGCAGCCTTCCGATCAAATTCTTAATGAATTATAAATTTCCATTACAAATCCTCTTCCTTCTCTAAATGCAGGGAACAGAGCTTCCAAATTTGTCCCTGGGGCATCTCTTATCTTGCAATTCTGCTCTTTAACTTCTGCACCATAATTAATTAAGGTAGGGTGTGTGTGTGTGTGTGTGTGTGAGTTGCCGTCTCTTTTGTCACATGCCCAGTGCAGTCAACTGCTTCAAGTCCTCGGCAGGGTGAAGCAGTTGGCAGAGGCTCAAATATATTATTTCCTGAGTGAATCAATGGTGGTGGTTTCCGCAGACTGATGCGCACGCACGCACACGTACACACACTCACACATCTGCACGCTCACACACACACATTCAAGGGCTGGGATCATTAAAATATGTTTGAAAAATCCACTTTACAGCAGTGTCGTCCGTATCATCTAAATCACCACTTTGGCAAAATGAAAAGAAAAAAAAAAGAAAAGAAAAATCACTGAATTGGGCCGCGAGAGCCGGGTATAAACATGTTAAGGATGAAAGTCATGTTCGCGAAGAGAAGGGGAAAGGAAAAACTGCTTCCCTGCTAATGGAAGAGAAATATCTGAGACGGGAAAATAAAAGGCAACCGGAAACAAAAGCAAGATGAATCGCTTTCATTCTGCGAGGAGCTCCGGGAGACAATGCAGCTAAATGAGTTACAATCCCTGACAAAGATCTCCTCTGCTCTCCAAGGGCTTTTATTGTGCAGCGCCAACCAAGAGTTATGTTTTATCTTCCCAAAAAGAGCCCGTGTACTTTATTTTCCGCATTCTACCTCGCCTCGCCTGGCCTCCCCGCTTGCTGAGATTTAAGCTTGCTATTGTGGCGCTCTATCTCTGATCAGCCTTAAAGATCTGAAAAGCCCTGAGTTTGCAAGAATAAAAAAAGGCCTTCTGGTTTGACAGCGATAGATCCCCCGGGGCCCTCGAGATGACATTCCTGCACTGTGCCAACCACAGAGCCTCTGATGACAAGCCGCAGGCCCTGCTGGCCTGGTGCCTTTGTGTGGAGGTCGGGACACCAGCCAGGGAAAGAGGATCTTGGGGAGGTCCTGGGCTGCCTCCACCAAGGGCAAAGGGGTCAGGTCTCTGGGAGGGCAACACATTGGGGGTGAAGGGAAGGTAGAGATTCAGTCCTTGAACTAAGAGATGATGGAATGCAAAGGTCAAGCCACAGAGAGGAGATTTTACACTATCCAGCAGTAGGTCTGTGCCTCCCTGAACCTCGGTTTCTTCATCTCTCAAATGGGAGGACAGTCATGTCTGTGGCAAAGGGTAGCCAATGCAGGTAAAGCCCACCTCCGTGGAGGAAGTGTCCCTCAATTTCACTCATTGTTATTATTTTTACAGTGAGCCTTCTGTACCCCGGCACTCCTCAGTGTGGTTTGTGATTAATACCTTTTTAGCGCTAATGAATAAACTATTAGAGCACAATTAGGGAGCGGGAATGGCGTTCTTCTTCTGATTAAGAGCCTGGTGCCCAGAGGGTGAGGTCTGGACTCTTCAGTGTGGCTTCCCACCTGGGATCTGACTCCCTGGTCAGTCCCCTCCCCAGCCTGTGTGGGACCTGCCCAGCCACCCCCAGTACACAGTCTCCCTGACCACCCAACCTGAACCTGCTCAGGATCCATAAGAGGGAACATAGCAAGTACTTGGCCTTCCCTTCCATGACCAAGAGTGATGGAAAGGAGTGAGTGGGGAATTCCTACACCAGCTTCTGTGCCCAACCCAAATGCCCCCTTCCCCAGGAAGCCACCACTCACCTGCCCCTGAAGCCCTGAGAGTTGATTCTCCTCTTGCCCAAGCCACGCTGTATGTGGGCCAGCTGCAGTCGCAGCAGCTTCTGGAACTTGGTAGAAATGTACATTCTTAGGGTTCACCCCAGACCCAGTGGGCCCAGCACTCAGGTGGTGTGCCGCAACCTGCTCTGAGGAGCCTTCCAGGTAATTCTGATGCCAGCTCTGGTTATAGAACAGCAGCTCCGGGCAGGCTTCTGTGATGACAGTCCTGACTCTCTTTTAACATCACTCAGCAAAGCAGGAATGTCCTCCAAGAGTCAGCTCCTAGCAGCTTCTCTTCCTCTCCCTTGTCTCAATTTCCCTTATGTGAAAATGGGAATCGCCTTATTACCAGACGGGACGGCTCCAGATCAGAATTAATAGATATAAAGTACAGATTTAAAAAATATTCATTGGCATTAATATTGAAATGGATCCAGAACATCCATCCCTATGGGCCCCAGCACCCAGCTTTCACCTAAACTGGCCCACCATGTTGCAGACAAGCCCTCGAGGCCTCACTGAGGGGTGTCACCCAGGAGGGGAGCCTGCTGTGCTCTGGGAACTCAGGGGTCCGACCCCAAGCATCAGCAAGACGAGCCTGAATCCGTACAAGTGAGTTAAACACAGGCTAACGCCAACCTCTCCCCGCGGGTTTGGGATTGTGGGGAGCAGGGAGGGCTGCACCCAGGTGAGCTGAGCTGAGTCAGCCTGGCCAGGGTGAGTTCCGGATGGCCGTGGCACCCTGCCACCAGCCCACTGGCACCCTGCCCTGGCTTGGGTCCTGGACAGGACTCTTCTCCGGTCCAGAAGGGTACCAGAAGGGCATGCTTTTGTTCTGAACTTGGAAGTGCTGCACACGGGCTGCCTGTCGGTGGGCACAGGCGCAGGCCGGGACAGCCCTGCTGGCTGGAGTCGTTCATGCTGGCGATGCACAAGACAGATGCTGCAGGGGTCAGGCAGGGCCTACAGGACTCTAGATAACGGTCCCGGAAGTCAGTCTTGGGTTAAAAGCCACGTGGGACTTGTGAGGGCAGAGAGGTCTCAAGAACGACCCTGCAGGAGGAAAAACGGAGGGACCCCCTGTCATGCTAATAACATGCTGCTTGTCTCTCCTATAGCACTTTCCATAGTTTGCAATTATCGTTTAAATTCTCGGCATTGCTTCCTCCCCATCCAGAACATTCTAGCAAGGCAGGGACCGTGTCTGATGCTTTCATCGTGTTATCCTGAGCACCGAGAGCCTCGCATGTAGTAGGTTCTCAATATATGCTTTCAATATTAATGCCAATGAATATTTTTCAAATAAATGAGTGAGCATGAAATATTTAACATGTAGTGAAGGAATCAGGCCAGCTGACTAAGGGAGGTGGGGCCTAGTTCTAAAGCTCTGCAGTTTTTGCTGGAGAGCCCACACTTCACTCTACAGTCAATAGAAAACCACGAGCTGCTGGGAAGCAAGAACTATTTCTTATGAGTTCAGACTGTTTATTGAGTAGCTAGACTGTGCCACACATCACCTCAAGTTAAACCACAGAGCACCTCTGCATTCAAGGAGACCAGAGTCTGCGTGGGGCAGGAAGTGACCGCGCACGGTGAAAGCCAGACATCCGAGCGAGGTGTGAAGGTGTCACGTGCGGGAGGCGGTGGATGGTGCGCAGGGAGGGGTGGGGGGATGGGGAGCCTGGAGTTTCCGTGGGACAGATGTCGACCTGGAGCAGGGAGGCTGGGGGCAGCTGGTGGCCGACCTCAGCTCACTCTGCTCTGCCCTCCGCAGTGCTCAGCCTAGCTGAGCGTACAGTTGGCGTTTCACCAATGTAACGTCAGTCGGATTGTCACTGTGCCCCTTGGTCAAAGGTGTAACAAGAGGCAGCTTTAAATGCTAAATATGCAACTGGAACATTTTTTATTTTTATAAACTCGAAATACCCCTCAACACACGGCATGTGCTGTGGGTGGGCCCATCAGGAGGAAAGAGAGAGGCTGGTCTGCATGTGGACGGGCGCTTCACCACAGCTGCAGAACGCAGGCAGGAGCCGTGCAGGGAGGCAAGGCCAGCCCTGGGTGGGCCTGCACGGTGTCCAGGCTGCGTCCCGACAGCAGCCTTTGAAGACGGGATCGCACTGCTCAGGAAGGCTGTGCGGCAGCACCGGACGCCGCGCTCCCTGCCCCGAGTTGACCCCCAGGACTGTCATTACCTGCTCATTTGCCCTCCCTCCCACCAGAGAGAAGGGCTAATTCCTCAAGGTCACCAGGTGGGTCTTCTTCTGATGTCTGAAGGGTGGGCAAGTCAAAAGCACCTGTTACTAAACTCCCTGGGAAGGCCGCAGCAAGAGCAGATGGGCAACAGCTGCAGTGGTGCAGGCAAGAAAGGGCTCTGGCCCGAGCCAGGGGGCATTTGGAAAGAATGGAACGTGGGGACAATGTCAGGTACACCCAGCCAGTACTGTACAAAGGACTTTGTGGCACAGGGCAGGGGTGAGCGGGAGGGAGGACTCGGGGATTCAAATGATCTGGGCCACAGAGAAGGATGTGTCCTCTGGAGCAGGGACAGGAAGAGACTGGCACTTAGAAGGCACAGCGCAGGTTCAGGTTTGGACATCACCATGGTGAAATTGGATGTCAGGTTGGCTGGAGTAAGGAATACCTGGAGACCTGCACAGTGTTGCTCTGGGTGAGCTGGGATGGTGCTTACAGAGCAGAGGGGTGCGAGCTGGTAGCTGGGTGGGGTGGGTGCTTCCTTGATGAGGGTGGACACCATCCAACAGCCAGGTGGATGGAGATGAAAAGGCAGAGGGAAGGATCTCCCCTCTGTCCCAGGGCTGAAGAAAGCTTTTCTCCTCTTGTCCGGGGACTGGGACGCACTCCTCCTTAGGTCTTTGCTCACCAGAGCTTCAGAATCTCTTCTCTGGGGACTCCAGCAGTCCTTGAGGTCTCAGGCCTTTGGCCTCAGACTGAAAATTACACCATCAACCTATTGAATCTCAGGTTTTCAGTCTTGTACTGAAACCACACTGTTGGCTTTCCAGGGTCTCCAGCCTGCAGCTTGTCATGGGGCTCCTCAACCTCTCCAATCACATGACCAATCCCACTAATAAAGCCCTGATCTGTCAGTCTATCAACCTATTCATCCATCTATCTATCTGTCCATCTGTCCATTCATCCATCCATCCATCCATCCATTTATCCATCCATCCATCCATCCATTTATCCATCTGTCCATCTATCCATCCATACATACGTACATACATCTGTCCATCCATCCATCCATCCGTCCATCCCTCCATCCATTCATCCATCCCTCTATCCATCCATCCATCCTTCCACCCTATTGGCTCTGTGTTTCTGAAGAACCCTAATATATACCTGTTATACTTTGGAACTTGAAAAACGACATCTAAAACACAGGTTGGATTTTCCAGTAAGGGGTTTAGAGACAAAACTTCAGCTAAGTAGTCTAGTGACTCCCAAATCAATAGAGAAATCAGTGAAGATGCAAGAAGACGTGAAATCAGCCACTTCCTAACTAGCGTTTGGGAGTATCGAACTTGCTAATCTTTTGCCATCTGGACCATTACTCAGTGAAGCTCAAGATTGTTCTGATTTTCATTTGTTCAGTTCCTGGAGAGTTGGAGTATGTCCTCATACAATTTCTGTCTGCTGGGCTTTTCTTTGTGAATATCCTTGGGATATCTTTAGCTCTTTTTCTGCTGGTTTTCCTTGTCTTTTGCTGTTGGTTTGTAGGATTTCTTTGTATATTCTAGAAAGTATCCCCCTGAATATTTTATGCTCTGGAAAGGTATTGAATATAGAAAGCAGAATAGCGTTAGCCAGGGGCAGAGAGAAGGGACGAGGTGGAGAATTACTCAGTGGGTATGGAATTTCAGATTTTCAAGATGAAGAAGTCCTAGAGATCCATCTCACTCTGATTTGTGTGTAGTTAAACCCCTTATGCACTTTGAAGTGGTTAAAGTGAGGTGGTGGTTAATGTGAATTGTCGATTTGATTGGATTAAGAGATGCCTAAGATCAAGAGCATCTGGGTATGTCAATGAGGTTGTTTCTAGAAGTGATTGACATGTGGGACAGCCAACTGAGGGGGACATCGGTCCTGAATGAAGGTGGCACAGTTCAACAGGCTGGAGCTACAGATGGGACAAAAGGTAGAAGAAGAAGGAAGCTCAGGCAGATGCCAGCTCGATGCTTACGCTGGTGCTTTGATTGCTGTTGTGATCACTTGAGGACATCCAGCTCAGCTCCTTCACGTTTCCAAAGTAGACTCTGACCAGCAACTCTGCAGGGAGTTTACAGGCCTGGGTCCTGGACTGGGGTGGCATCTGGATCCCTCTTGTTCTGAGGCTCCAGCTTCTTGGACTGAGTAGCTGCTGGTTCCCCCAGCTCTCTATCCTGAAAACAGCCATTGTGGGGTATCCAGCTTCTGTCTGTGTCAGCCAATCTAATAGGTCCCCTTTCGTAATGATAGAAACACAATTCCTGTTGTCTCTGTTCCTCTAGAGGACCCCAGCTGATCTAGGGAATGAATTTTATGTTATGTGTTTTATCACAATAAAAAAATATGCAAAGTAGGGTTTGGAGAAGTTAAATAACTTGATTGAGGTCACACCAGTAATCAGTGGATAAATTCAGGTTAGGATCAATGTCATTTGGGGGCCGGCCTATGTTCTTTTCGCAATCTAGACCATGAAGTGTTTGAGTGGGAATTATTCTTCCTGTTCTGTCTTTGGTCGTATAAATTTAAGGGACTCAAGATTGCCTTTGAGATAACGGATGCTTAAGTAGATTCCAAATATTTCTTTTTTTAATCCTTCGTGTACAACATTGACTTTTCTAATCAATTGTTAAAATAAATCTCAAGGATTTGCTGGATTATTTGTGAAGTGCAGCAGGGAACACTTCCACTTATCAGTAAATAAACAGGTACATAAACCGGGAGGTGGAAAAGGGGAAGAGCTCCCAACACCTGGCCACTGTCCAGGTCTCTGATTTAACTTTCAAATGATAAGTCAATGACACGTGGAAGACAAGCAGCTGGGAAAGCACTGCTGTCACTGTGTCAGACCAGAACACAGACACTGCGGAGCTGTGGACGGGGGAGAAAGCTCAGCAGGTACGGCAGACACAGGTGAGAGGCAGATTGGAAAGCTCCGGGGAGCTGCGCAGCTCGGCAAGAGCAGGGGTGAGGCAAGACACCTGCGGCTGTTCAGCTGGTGGTCTCAGCTCAGTCAGTCCTGAAAGGTGTCTCTTCTGGGTCCCTTTCAACTGTGTGGGTTCCTTTGCTTTTTCTCTCTTTAAACACTTCGGCAATCCTGGGAGACCCAGGCTCACGTAAGGAAATGTTTACTGAACACATATTACCAACACAATGAGATGAAGGTCTTAAAATACTCTTCGCCTTGGTCTGCTAGGGCCCGCACAACTTACCCGATCTGGCAGGAGCTGGCCTAAGGGTCATGCCTCGCGGTTCTGCAGGCTGCACGTCCAAAGCCAAGGTGCTAGCGGGGCTGGTTTCTCCTGGGTCCCTCCCTGGCTGGCAGATGGCTGGCCTCTTGCTGGGTCCCCAGGGTTTTACTCCACGTACATACACCCACGGGCCCTCTTCCTCTTCTTGTAAATATGGCAGTCCTGTTGGGTTCGTGACAGCCCTTAGGACGTCATCTAATCTCAGTGACCACTTGAAGCCCCTGTCTCCTCCTGTCTCCAAATACAATCACATTAGGGGCAGAGGTCTCCACGTCGGAATTCCGGGGCCAGTGCCCAGTGCTGTCTATGACACTTGCCTTAGGGCTTTTCTTTTCTACCCTTGTTTTATACACCTTACAGCAGTGCGGTCACATCAAAGACTGTGCCTTAAGGCAACTTAGGTCGCTTTAACAAAAACGTAAATAGAAAACAAGATCAAAAGTGTAATTGGATAGAACAAAGTTCTCAAGCTATGTTTTGGGAAGGGAGAGAGCCATGGTGTGTATGCGTATGTGTCTGGGCTGATCATGTGTTTGTGTGTGTCTGCATGCGAATGGTGTGCCTGTGTGTAAGGCAAGGGGATCGTCCAGAACAAAAAAAAAATAAAGGCTTGTAAGAACAAGAGAAAATGGCTTCCCAGTGAGTTGGGAGGCTGAAGCAGGAAGATTATAAGTTGGAGGCCAGCCTCAGCGACTTAGCAAGACCCTGTCTCCAAATAAAAAATATAAAAGGGATGGGGATGTGGCTCAGTGGTTAAGAACCCCTGGGTTCAATCCCTGGTACCAAAAAATAAAATAAAATAAAAAAGGAAATGACTACCCAGGTTTACAGGGCTTACAGGCACCTTTCTCAAGAATTTACCATATGACGTGTTTTGCCCAAAAGAAGGAATGCATTAAGGAAGAGGGAGCTCTGAGGCTCAGGAGCAGAGATGGATGGAGGCCAGGACAAGGCCAGCTGACCTAAACAGCAACTCTGCGATGTTCCAGCAGGGGACACACCCAGTGAGGAGACTGGGTCTCCAAGGAGCCAACACTGCAGGCCTGGGCAACCAGGCTGAACACACAGAAAGCCGCATGGACTGCTGCGGAGAGATGTTCCAGTGGGAGGCTTTGGTAGAACACAGAGCCCTAGAGTCTGGTGGCTGCACCTGAGACACAGAACCCAACATTAACAAGCGTCTAATCACACGCTTATAAAGCAAGAGGGGGGAACTCAACTGCCCGGAGGGCTCCAATGACGTGGTGCACATGCATTCACTGTGGGGTCCGGGTGCGGGTTTTCTTTCTTTTTGGTACCGAGGATTGAACTCAGGGGCACTCGACCACTGAGCCACGTCCTCAGCCCTATTTTGTGTTTTATGTAGAGACAGGATCTCACTGAGTTGCTTAGCACCTCGCCATTGCTGAGGCTGGCTTTGAACTCACGATCCTCCTGTCTCAGCCTCCCTAAGTGCTGGGGTTACAGGTATGCACCACCGCACCCAGCCCCGGTGTGTTTTTACAATCACACACCGCCTATTGATGTGGCCACACTGCTGTCACTGCAGAGCCACATATACCGTGGTGGTCCCGAGTGGAGAACAGGCAGCCCAAGCCGCAGGTAGTGTAGACGCCACACATGCACAGTAGTCACACTGTCTAGGATTGCGTAAGCACTCAGCAAGATCCTCACCTTTGTCCAATGTGCTCCGGCCATTAACTGACCCATGACTACAGATTGTGGGACGCAGCTTCCAAAAGCAAGTTTGTGGATGGCCTGCTTGCAAAGACCCGGAAACAGTAGCCCATGAGGACCTCAGTCTCCAAGTCTGCTGATGACGGGTTGAGATCGGATCATGGGGTCCACATCTTCAGGGTCAGGAAGACTGAGAAGAGCTCCTGGGCTTTGTCAGAGTCCCCTGTACTTCATGCTGCTAAGGAATCCTTCCTGATCATTCTACCCTGCAGAGCCCGGAAAACCTCAACCCTAGAAGAACCTGCAAAATCCCTGAGGATCTCATCAGGGGTCTCATCCCCAGCTGCTGGGCTGAGAAGGGGCAGCTAGTGCAGGACCTTCGTTTGTGGTGATCATCCCCGCAAGGAAAGTCAAATAGGAACGGCCTGCTGTCCACGGCATGGCCTCAGTGTCTCCGTGCGAGATGGCTCTGCGTGAGGACGATGGCAGGCCCCATGAGATAATGGATGTGGAGCCCCCTGTACATGCTAATGCCTGAGCTAGAAGGAGCTTTATTAATGCGAGGGGTGATTATCTGTGATAACAATACCGTTTTGCCACCTGCTATTGAGACATTTCTGTAGCTGCGTGACTTTGCAAAGACATGAACTTTGCATGCTGGGGTTTGCCCAGCTGTAAAATGAGATATCTCCGGGGAGGGCAAACACAGCCAGCTCCCGAGATCCGTGGGGATGTTTATCCTGGAGATGAGATGTGGAGGAAAGGATCACAGGCTTTGGAGAGGATGCGGAATCTGCCAGATGGAGGAAGGGGGGTACTGAAGACAGAATCAGCAGCCGGACTCGGTGGACATTCTGTGGACACAGAGTTGGCCCCAGGCAACTCTTAATTACTGACTGAAACACCTGATTACTGCCTTTCAATGTGCTGCCTCCTGTAACCCCACAGCCGCCCTGAGATCAGTTTCCTTATTATTCCCATTTTAGAGATAAAGAAACTGAGGCCGGAAGGGGTCATGGCCAAGGTCACACAACACTAAACATGAAGTAAGTGGGGTTTGTTGGCACATCACTGTGACGGCGAAGCCCATGCTTTTACGATGATGTCCAGTGGATTTGTGACACATGTTTGCGTGTGATTTTTGTGACTGGCAAGTTTTTGATCACGTGTAAGGCTGAGCAGGACCAGTCCCGTAGGGGAGTCCTATAGAAGCTTGAAGCCAGGTCACATGCACCAGCGGGACCCTTGGAGGACACATTCCCAGGCCTCTGCTGGTGCTTCCGGGGCAACAGGTCCTAGGAGCAGCCAGAGAATGCACATTTCTAAATCTCCCCGGGAGAATCCACTAGCGCCCCGACGTTGTGCATAGAGCCTTTTGGAGGTTAAGTGTGCAATTCTGGGGGTCACTTCAATTCTAGGGACAGGTGGGGGCAGGATTGGATGGTGACCATCCCCTGCCCCTTAGAGAGGTGATGGCATGGCCAGTCTCATTGCCCCTGATTACCAAAACCAGCCTGTTTTCATCTTCACCCGTCCCGAGGAAGAGAGGGGCAGGCAGAGGGCAAGGCCAGGACGCTGAGACAGACTTTGCTTTGAGAGGACCAAGGAGAGAAGGAGACGCGGTGAGGGCAGTTTTAAGAGGGTTTTAAGACAGGCCGCTGGGGCCAAGTCTGTCCAGGGTAGCATCGCCAGGGACCAGACACGAGGTCTCCAAAACGATTCCTGGCTGTGTGAGCTGTGGGACCGAACACACCGACTATCACGTCAGCATCCTTACACGGCATTTTTAACATCATGCCCTGAGTCCCCAGCCCACAGGCCACATCAGTGCTGGAGCCTCTGGTCAGCATCCCTGCAGGACAACAACAAGAGCCACCTAAAAGGCCACCAGCTCACCTACACCTGGAGTTGCAG
>CM053415.1:3368112-3433073 GCA_028644305.1 Xerus rutilus
GCTCTTCCCTTTCTGAGTGACATTCTATGTCGCCTTTTCTAACCCTTCTTCCTTACCCTGCTTGGAGAAAATCCCCTTGTGACTTACAAATCTGTATCTCTAACCCCCGCCTATGAGAGCCTTGGATCTCAGACAACGTCCAGCTGTTTTGCAGACAGATTTCAGTGGGTGTAGCAGGCATGGTCACCTCAACACGATCTCATCTCTCTCTCACTAAAAACCGAATCGACTTTCTATGCTGCCTGTCTTGATGCATGGGGCCATATACCCAGTCCTTGAAACCCGAGACCTTTATCACATAAACCAGCTGTTCAGCCTTAACCTCCAGCATTCAATTGATTATAAAATATCATCAACTTCTTTCAAATATACTTCTGAAATCTACATCTGGGTGTTACTCAGCTTTTCATCACTGTGACCAAATACCTGACAAGAGCAACTTAGAGGAGAACAGATTTATTTTGTCTCACGTTTTCAGAGGTTCGGTCCATGGTCAGCCAACTCCGTTGCTCTGAGGTGAAATGCGAGTGGTGGAGGAAAGCTGCTCAGCTCGTGGGAGTCAGGAAGGAGAGGGGAAGGAGCCACGGAGAAGATAAATTCCTCCAGGACATGCCCACAGCAAACAACGTCCCCTAACTAGATCCCACTTCTCAGTAGTCTACCCTGCGTGAATGGATTAATCCATCAAGTGGATTAATCCTCTATGAGGTCAGAGACATCATGATCCAAACATTAGCCAAATTGGCACCTCTGAACCTTGCTGCATTGGGGACCATGCCTTAGACACCTGAGGTTTTGAGGGAGATTCTAGACCCAGCCCATAGCAATCTGAGACACCTTCTGAACCTATTCCCTGGCTTATCTCTCCCAATCTGCCTTAGGTAAACTCTTCAGTATGCTATTGCAATGGGCCCTTCATGGAATGCCCACTTACGGCATCTCTGCCTCCAGTCCATCCTGCACCCTGACATCAGGGAAGTTCGATCTAGATCCCCGCTCCACTCAAGACCGTAGCCGTTTTCTTTAATAACTCTCCACTGACCTTGGGTGGATGGAGTCACTTCTGCGTTGTGCAGTTGAATCCATGCTCCTCAAAGCACAGAAATGGATCCCTGTGTTCATTGGTGCACAGCCCTTGCGACAGTATGCAGAGTAGATGCTCACAACACATCTGCTGAATGGTGACCACTCTCACCATCAGGGGAAGACCACCTGATTCTGGGTTGTATCCTCCTCTGCTCCTTCCTTAGATCCTGGGATTCAACATCAGCACTCCAGATCTTACGCTTGGTCGCACCTCTCCCTAGGTACAGGCCATTCCCATGGTGGATCCATGTCCCATACCGTGTATGTGGCTCACTCTGCCTTCTTGCTCACAACTCAAATCAGGCATCACCCGCTTTGAGAAAGTCCCCTGGTGCCCTGGTCCCAGTGAGATGGTCCCTCCGTGGAAGCTCAGTTTCCAACCTCCATAAAGGCTCAGGAAACTGAGGGAAGGTTTAGGCTAAGGAACGTCGTATTCTGATTTGGAAATTTTGTTCAATATCTGTATCATCACCAGACAAACTAAATCACAGATTTTATGTGTCGCCAAGATGTTTCTGCCCAAAGTAAACAAAGAACCAAGTTTCAGTCGCATCCTTGGCCTCCTTCCAAGGACTCCGAGTCTGCCTCTGAAGGCCTCCCCACTCTGAACACACGCCAAGGTAAAGACAAACGAAGGAAAATACTTTTGGGGTAAAAACGTCTCTCCGCAGGACCTGGAGAAACTGGCCTGAGCACCCACACCAGGCAGGTCTTCACCCTGGGGCTTCCTTTGGCCGAAGCTGGCTTCCCTAGGAGGAGCAAGGGTGGGAGCAAGCTATCCACCCAGGAGAAGGGGGACTTCATGTCCCCAGAACCAAATAGAAAGCAAAGAAGAGAGAATCCACAAGTATAGCATTTTAGTTGACAGGCTGCAGTAGCCAGTCTGTACCCAACCCCTGACACCCATCCTCACAGTGATCTGTCCCTTCGCACAGATATTTGCTCGGCGTGTGGTGGCTTGTGGTAGCTCTGCCTGCCTAAAGCCCGGGCCAGCAGCATGGCGAGGTCTTGAGCTCCCCCTAGAGGACACTAGGAAATCTGAAGACTCAGCAGTTCTGTGAGAATGACAGCTCCCGCATCCCCGCCCAGAGGAGCATGGGGAGCCCAAGCACCCTGAGAAAGCAGAGGCGCACCCCGGGAGCTCCAGCCCCGGAGGGCGTGCACAACTCGTCCTGCAGACGGGGCGCTGTATAGACAGCCGGGCACAGACAGGCTCTGCGGCGTGAACCGCGCCTTTCCTCCTTGGCAGACGCACCTCGGAGGGAGAGAGGAAGTGGCCCTGGGCTGAGGACCTGCTTTCTGCTGTGGCAGACAGGATGTCTTTAACCCATAAATCATACCACGGTGCTTGCTGCTTTTAACCTCACCATAAACCCGAGGCCAGCCATTATTTTCCTCATTCGGCACATGGAAAAATCAAGGTCCTGATTTCATGTTAAAAATAAGTGTGATCTGGAATTTGACCCCCCAGATTTTGAACTCCAAATCCCACACTGGGGACTGGCTACTTTGAGAAGTCGGAGCCACAGTTACAGTCTAGGATCGGACTGTGTCTTCCTGACGATCTGACCTGGATACCCTTGTGACCTTCGTGTCCCTCTTACCATCTAAGGACTTCCTGTATCTGACCTCATTCTTTGTAATAAGCCCTGTGTTGGGCTGTTACCATCCATTCTCCTCCTGTCGAATGACTTGCAGGAATGCTGAATTCCCTACCCGAGGTCCCAGCTAGGGAGTAGCAGACTTGAACTTGAACACAAAAGACGACCTAGAGCAGGGGTCAGCACATGTTTTCTTTAAGGAGCCTTAAACTGTAGTACAAAGGCGGCCACAAGCAATATAGAAGTCTATTGCCGTGTTCCAATAACACTTTATTCATAAAACCAGTGAGCTGGACTTTTCTTTACTTGGTTAAGATATGGCCCAGGGGAAGGTGGATCCAGAAAGGCTTCCCACAGAGTGGACTCAGACGATCCAGGCACAGAAGCCCAAGGTGCACGTGTCTTTGGAAGTGCTGAGCGCTAAGTGGATGTGTCTGAGCAGGGGGAAGATGGACCCCAAGGCTCAAGGACAGAACTGCATGGCATAGGAACCAGATCATGAGAGTGATGTCAGCCAGAACAAAGAGTGACAGAAGTCTGAAGGTCAACAGATTTTAAACAGGAAAGGGCACATCATGGTGGAAAGTCCCTTCCTGCCAGCTGCCTGGAGGTGAGTCTTAGAGTCCTGAACCCCAGCCCGGGAGTGCAGGTAGGAGGAGCCACAGCAGCACAGAGAAGAGCCCAGGGGCCTGTCAAGTGTCCCCAGGGAATGAATGGAGAACAAGGAGGCATGCACACACCGCAGAATGCCAGGCAGGGGAAGAGGACCCTGTCACCTGCTACAGTAGGGAGAGACCTCCAGGATATACTCTGCACCAGGCGAATACTTAACCCCGCCGAATGAACGTTAAAAATAGTTGAGATGGTGCACTTTATGCTGTTGTGTTTTTTAGCACATTTGAAAATAAGATGGAAAAGTCAATGGGGCTGCAGACCAAGGCAACAGCCACGAGAAGGTGCGGGTGGATATACGAGGGCTTGCAGGGACAGAAGGACGCCGTGCAGCCGCCCGCAGGCTCACACACGCCTGTCAATACAGCGCTTGCCTCTTGCTGGCTGGCTTGCTCTCGCTGGGTCCCCTAGTCCCTGCCACGCAGCATCATTAAGCTTGGATGGCTGTGAACAGCCCCTTGAAGCTCTGGCCTGAGCTGTCAGCCAGGGCCGGGCTCCTCTCACCCGAGTCCACTCGGCGTGGTGTCTGGGACCATATGTCGGACCACCCTGTTCATTAATCACGCCTCCTGAAAAGTCTCTTAATTACATTATGTTCACAATCCATAAAACATAATTAAAATATGTAAATCCATTATATTCTTTAATGAGCACATTGAGACCTCAAAATTTTAAATTAGATATAAAATTGATGTGGACCTAGGACTATCGATTACTCATGGTAATAAATCACCCTCGATTTGGATGGAGACGGCGTTCCTCCTCCCGCCGGATAAGCTACTTTTTATTTATTTATTTTTTAAGGCATTTTCTACAACTGTTGGGATCCACATGCAATCTTTAAGGACGGCGACCCCTGGATTGCCGGAACCTGACAGCACCGGCGGCCACCATCATGAGTTACGTCTGGATAGTGCTCTGCAGTTTGCCCAGGGCTCCCACGAAATGTTCTCTCATTTACGCTTCAGCGATGTTTTTATTTTCCTTTCAATAGAATTATGCCAATTTTTCACTCTTATGGAAAATACCAGAAGCATTCCAGGCCTCCTCTGTCTTCCCTGCTCCTGTTTCTCATCCACCAGCCACATCTCACCCTCCCACATGGACAAGCCAGTCACTGCTGGAGACCCCCCTGCTCCAGGTCTCCTGTTCTGCACAGGCTGGTGCCTCACTCTCACCTGTCTGCAGAACTGGTGGGATTTCCCAAGACTGGCTCGAGGATCTCCTCAGGGGACCATCTCTGGCCAGGTTCCTGGTTTGTCTGGCTGCCAGCACCACCCTACTTCCTGGGAATGGCTCCTACAGGTACCGTTTTTATGTGTGCTATGATTTTTTTCTACTGGGCCCTCCTAATGACCGTGTAAGATGGCCACTAAAGGTCTCACCCTCATTTCATAGGCCAAATGTTCACAAAGCTCGTAAAGGTTAATTGGCCTGTCCAGGACCTCTGGCCTGTAGACAGGGCCTCTGCTAGGACACAGACATACAAAGGCACATGGAGGCCAGGATTTGTTCCGCCTGCTCTAGAAGCTCCCTCCCTCTAGAGCACCTGTCCTGAAAGGCCCCTCCCTCACTGCCTGTGATCTATTATTAATAAGCCGTAGAAGCTTTAATCAGGGGGTATCTTTCTCTTCTGGTCACTGGAGAGTACAGGTTTACTTCTTTTTTATAAGCCTAATGTTGGGTTCAAGTTCAAGCTAGAAGTGAAGTGCATTGGCCTTTGAGTCAGCCCCAGCTTGAATCTTGGTTTACCTGTTTACGAAGTGCGGGAACTTGGCCAATCTGATGGATCTCCAGCCCAGCCCCTTCATCTCTAATATGGAAATGGCACAAATGCCTTCCAAAGTCGTGAAGGTCCTACACAAGAGTGCATGTAGAGTGCCCATCTCCACTTCACCACCGCTCACTACCTCCACCAGCAGGGTTTTTCCTAAATAGCAGAGCTGGGTTGCTGGAGTAACCTGGAAGGGGCCCAGGAGATTATTTCTGAAGTCCAGTTCCTTCTTTCTCATGGTTTGAAATCTGAATCTCAGGAAGAAAAAGAAAGGATTCAACCATCACTCATTTTCTTGTTAATAAACACCTGTGAATTGCTTACTGTGTACCAGTCTCACCAAGGTCAACCAATAAAAGGTTGTGTAATCCCAAATATCTGAACAACAGTGATTTAAGGGCAGGTGCCTTCAGGGCCTGGCACACGGTGGGACCCCAGTAAGTGTCTATTGAGTAATGGTGCAATGACCGTTCCCGCTGCATCTAATGCCTCATAACAAAAATCACATCATTGGAACAAATTCCAACCCATCCCACTGAAATTACACCTCTCTCCTAGAAACATGGCTCCATAATGCTGGGGTTTATCTGAGTGGCCTTGGGGCTTCTTAAGACACTGATAGCTGCTACCCCCAGGCTTCCCCATTCGATAAGTTCCCCATTCAAAGGCCCAGGAGTCTGCAGATTTTGCAAGTTCCCCAGGGATGCTGAGGCTGCTGGCCTGGGGACCAGCCGGGAGGAAGCGCTGTCCTCCAGGATCCGGCAACACAGGGCAGGAGCTAGGATCCCAGCACTGACCCGGACTGAGTGAGAAACCAGCCCCCGGGATCCAGACTGTTACAAAAGCTGGAATCACCCAACCAGGGCGGATAAAAAGGCACAGGTGGTCCCCAACATGACGATTGTTTGACTGCCTTCCACTCTCAGCTTTGATCAACTGCAGGAAGCAGCCCAATGCTTGGGGGTAAGACGGGCTTTGTGTGGGACGCTGGCCCAGGGGCAGGCCAACGCCACTGTTCCGAGCTCCTTTAAGCTAAGCTCGCCTCTGCTGTGAAGTTCAAGACACCAGGTGTATTGAAAGCATTTTTGGCTCTCGATGACTTCGGCTTGCAAGGGTCTATCAGAAATTCGCACCACTGTACCCTTAGGCGCTCCTGTTGCTACTTCAGCAGCAAGAGGAGCACCCCTACGTTTAGTTCTCATGATTATTCCTTGGCTTAAACTGAAGAATTTCAGGCTCTTAGCTTCTCCCCACCAGGTCTTCCACCAAGGTCCTACACCCTCCGAGTTCTAGGTTCCCAGGGTTGGAGGAGGTGCATTGAGGAAAAGGGTCCAGTGGGACAGGAGATAGCCTTCGGAAAGCTTAGGTGTAAAACAGGAAGACCGGGGCCTACTCACCCATTGATTCTCTAGGAGGTATCCGCTGCATGCCCTCTGGGATGGTGCTGCTCTGGGAAGAGGAGAGACAGGAGTAGCCGCAGAGCTGTAAGGCTCAGAGCAAGGCACACGGGGTCCCACGGGATCCTGACTGGCTTAATCACCACTCAGGGGAAGATCAGTCCACGTGAGCATGATCACATCGCCATCTACAAGGAGCAGGTACAGGACAGTGTGGTGAGGATTCAGAGAGGCATCCTTGATGCCGGTGATGCTCCTGTCCAGGAGAGAGAGCACACTGGACAACTCTCATTATGAGTAAGTGTGCCTCAAGCCGCTTGACCTGAGGCACTGTCCACCATGCACCAAGTGGAACAAGGTGCCCATGTGCTGATGTAAGCCCCCCATCCTTACAGTGAGTGAAGTTTGTCAATAAAAACTAATATAGATTGTCTGGATATACATTAGTACATCAAGAGTTGGGTCAGCGTGAGTCCCTCTAAATGTCAGATCCTCTTCACGGTGCACAGACACGCCTATCTCTATCTAGGCTTGCTCCACCTAGAAGGTAACTTTGTGAACCATGACTCCACATGAAGCCTCATGACCCCAATCAACCAAAACTTCCCTGGTGACCTTTCACCTTCACTGCATGCTTTCTTTAAAGCGTTGATCCAGATAATGTGTCTTTCATTCTCTTAGACTCTGCATGTTCATAGCTCTGCCTGGAATTGTCTCCCTGCAAGCTCCTATATTTGCCTCAAAACCCAATCCAAGGCTGGGATTGTGGCTCAGCAGTGGAGTGCTTGCCTTGCATGTGGGAGGCACTGGGTTTTAGCCTCAGCACCACATATAAATAAATTAATAAATAAAGGTCAATCAACAACTAAAAAATTAAAAAAAAAAAAACTCAATCCAAATAGGCTCTTTCTCAAACGCCTTCTTTTTCTGAATTTTCACTGTAGTTTGGACAGGCCTTTGTTTTCATCAACACCTATTGAATACAGGCCCTGAGGTTGCTCTCTTGTGTATTGAATCCTCACATGAGCTCCCTAGAGAGAATTGTTTTTATTCTTACTTTAGGTATAAGCCTTGGAAAGTTAAAGCCCAAGGTCATATGATTGTGACCTTCTCGGTCTAGGATTCAAATTGAGCTGTGAGCTGCAAAGGCCAGGCACTTGATCTCATCATGGCACCCCATTGTTTATTTGCTCATCCAGGAGGATCCACAGCACTGTGCATACACCCACAGGGCCACCACTCCCCACTAGGCATGTCACACATGTGTGTCCAATGGATGGATGGATGGATGGATGGATGGATGGATGGATGGATGGACGGATGGATGGAAGGATGAATGGATGGATGGATGGATGGATGGATGGATGGATGGACGGATGGATGGAAGGATGAATGGATGGATGGATGGATGGATAAATGGATGGATGGACAAATGGATGGATGGATGGATGGATGGATGGATGGATATATGGATGGATGGACGTATGGATGGATGGACAGATGGATAAATGGATGAATATATGGATGAAGGGATGGATGGATGAAGGAATGAATGGATGGATGGGCAGCTTTTTCATGTGGCAGGGATATGGCCATGTGAAACAGATTTTGAACACATCTTTTATTTCACTGTGTTTAGCTTTCTGCCTTCATTAACTGCTAGCACCTGCTCTTGCTCTCCATCCTATATTTAAAAAATTCCACCAAAATATCCATCACAAAGCTGCTCTTCCTGGTCCCTTTAGGGGAACTGTGCAACCACACAGTACTAATTTCATGCAACTTGAACGTCCCCGGCATTTAGCTTATCTCCTCATTTACATTAGAGCACAAATCCAGGATGTGCTTGTGTAAGTGGCAGAAGGAGACAGCCCTTAATCCACACATGATTTCTTCTCAACTGTGCTCTCTGTACAGTGACAGATGGCTCACAGGCCCATCCTGTGAGTGTTGTGGTGCTTGACGCGACAAGGAGTCTGGTGGGGAGAAAAGAGAGGTGACAGTGAGACGGAGCCGGGTACCATTTGTTTATGCTTCAAACCCCACTTAATAGCAGCAGTTGCTCAACAATGGAGGGTGGAGCTGAACCAGGGAGAAGCCAGTTACCTGCAGGACAACACCTGGAGGACAGGAAACTCCATGGACCCACTCAGCTGACAACAGAGAGGCTTATTTCATGCTTATTTGCTTTTTGTTCTTTTCTAATCTGCTCACTTAAATATCCTGGATTCTCTAAGGCAACTTTCAGTTTTTGCATAAAAATGTGTAGTTGAAATTGTTATGAAAAGATTGGGGGTGTAGCTCAATGGAGGAGCACTGTCTACCCCGCACTGGGGGCCTGAGTTCCATCCCCAGCACTGCAACAGATCCACATACGTGTTTGTGTGTATGTGTGTGTGTGTGTGTGTGTGCGTGAGTATATGTGCATATATATGTACACATACACATATGTGCATATACACACATATATGTATATGGGATGCATGTTCTTAATATTTAATTATCTTCTACAGAGCAAAGAAGAATCATTAAAACAAAAAATAAAGGAAGTTCCTAACATATTTTGATAATAATGTACAACCACACCAAAAGTAGGGGAAATGTAGTGAAGTAGGCCATTTTTTTTTTGCCTATGAAATTAACAAAAATACAAAAATAATGATCCAATTGTGGTACCTATGTGATGGAATGGATATTCTCCTATTCCTCTGGTAGAGACCAAGTTTCCTGGAATATCTCTAAAAAACATTCATAATACACAGAAATGTTCTCCCTAAATTCTGGATCTAAAAACTCTATCTTAAAGCACTAATTAAAAATGAGAAAAGGAAGGAAGGTTTTATACAAAAAGATGCTCATCGGGGTGTTGGTATTGATGGGGTGAAAGGAGAAGCACATTACCTGGCTCACTCGGGGCCTGCCTGGCCTTAGTGACCCCATGACGGCAGCATTTCACTGTCACATGAAGCTGTCGTTCACACAGGAATAGGTGGGCAGCTGCACATTTATTTTTAGGTTTTGACCTCTCACCTCTCCCACCTAACCCTCTCTTGTGTTTGGAAGTTCTTTTTGTGTGTGACACCAAGAGTCAGAGGACATGGGCCCAAGTCCTGTCTTGGTCTTAACTAATCAGTCTGTGGGAATAAAGTCACCACACTTACCGATACAGTTGGAATGTGTCCTCAGCTCACAAGATGCAAACTCGATCCTCACATCCTGATGCTCATTGTGTATGGAGGTGGCACCTTTGGGAGGTAATTGGACTAGACAAGATCATGAGGGTGGGTCCCAAGACAGGAAGAGAGACCTGAGCTGGCACACTTGCTGTCTCACCTTGTGATGATACAAGCAAACCACTCTCAACTAGGTACAAGGGCCATGCTCTTGAACTTCCTGTCCTCCAGAACTGTGACCTACATGTCTTTTCATTCTTTATAAACTTCCCAGCATGTGGCTTTTAGTCATAGCAACAGAAAATGGACTAAGACAATTGCCCTATGGACTGGTTGTAAATCTGAATAGAGCTGTTACACACAGCATTGGTGAGAGTTATTTTAATTGGCTCTCGTGCTCAAGAGTGAGGATCCGGTGGACATCACCCCATCTGTCAGAGAATAAGAACTGGAACAGTTGGGAAATTTTTCTGAAATCAAATGTTAAAGATAAGGAGACGTTCGCTTCCAGCTCCAAAGAAATAACGGGATCAACGTTCTCTGCCCCAGACTTCAATGACTAGAAAGTCAGGTAAACACAGGGACCAGGAGAATTGCAGGCCCTAATCCCTGAAGAAGGGACTGGTGATGTTCCCCAACCAACCTCCCTGGCAAGGCTCCACTGTAAGCAACAGAGCAGGAACAAAGCATGGAACTGAGGAGACAAGGTGTGGATTCCAGGGCTGGAGGGCGGGAAGCTGGGATCTGCACGGAAGCGTCCTGCAGAGAAGAAAGGAAAGACAGAGAGACCTAGAAATCAAGTGGGCTGTCCCTGAGTCTGCACTGGATCCTGTTCAGAGCAAACACACAGGGAACTACCCTCCATGGGGAAGACCTTCCACTTTCCCAAGCTGCCCTGTCAGGGTAGTGGTAGTGAGCTGGCATGATTGACAGGTAGTGCCGGTCACCCATGGAACCCAGCTCCAGGTACCCTCCTTTGTCAAGGAGTCAAGGGCTCCTCACCTGGCCTTTGACTCACAGGCCAATTTCTCATTGACCTGGAACACCGAAACCAGATCTGTCTACACTGACACTCCGTTCCCCATAAATGCACGTACCTACAAGAAAATACATGCAGCCCCGGCCACAACCTGCCCACAGGTGCACAAACCCCTCTGCCCACACGACCACCTGCTCTTCGCTCTCTGTGAGGGGCTTAGGGCTGTGGGTGGGAAGCTTCCCTGCACCCCCACCCCAAGCCTGTGCCCCCAACCAAGACTTCAGGATGTGTTGAGCAGACACATCTGTCGCGACTCCTCCCAGTCACTTGTCCATATAGCCTAGACAGCCAGAAAATAAGGAGCCCCATCCTTTCTATTCTCAACACCAAGCCTTGCAAGAGAGACCTTCCCTCCAGAGGCTGCATTTACTACAATTCAGAGATCTGAGCAGTGTGACTTTATTCCCAGTAGAAAATACAAAGCAAGAACCCGGTCATGCCATGAGAGCAGCACCCTATTCCCACTGCCTGTGGCTGTGTGGGCAGGATGCAGGGCCACCGGGTGTCAAGGCCACAGTCAAGAGTGGGCTTTTACCTGGATGGGAGGCTGGATCTGGTCCTGTCTTGTTCAGAGACATGGAGAGTGTCATGTCACATCTCAAAGTCTATTTACTCATCTGTAAAATGAGAACAATGGTACTCAACTCAAGAGGCTTATTGTGAGGGTTAAATTAGGTGCTTCAAGCAAATGCATCAGCTTTGAATACCACCAGGGCTCAGAGCACCATTGGACGAGGCATGAGTGTGCCCGGCTGGCCTCCTGTACCTTATCAACCATGCTTCTGGAACTCCATGAACTTCTGCACTGTCTTTCATCTCTCCACTGATGTCGCTCACTTAAGGGGCGCAATTGACTAGAAGGAATTAGTTCAAACACTCCAAAGCTGCCTTTACCCTCCTTAGTTCACCAAGCTCAGAATGTGTGGATTCTGCCACAAAACCCCACAACCTCCTCCCCCAGGGAATTCAAAAGGGACCCGTGGGATCATCCAAAAGGAAACTCCGAAGAGGTTCCACCCTCCCACAGTGCCATGTAACCCCCTGGCCCTTCTCCTCTTTTCCAAGTGGACCTGCTCAGAAAAATACTTTTGACTGTGTCCCCCAAAGCGAAGGAAAGCTTCCTCGTGCACACAGACTCCATAAGCCAATAAAAGCCTTTATATTCTTGGTGACCTAGACTCTATCTTCTCCAGAAAACTCCCAGAACAAGCAGAAACCAACAACTGAAGATACAGAAAAATAAAGTCATGACAAAGTGTATTTTCGGCTGGCCAAAATATGTATTATTTTTATAATAAGAAAATTACAATAATCATCAGCCTGTGTGAGGAAGCTCATCTCGGCCATGGCTCAACACAGCGCTGGTTTTAATCTCACAGCTGCTTGCTCTGTCGTCTCACTTGAACTTCCAGAACAAATATCCGATTTCTTTTTTTTTTGGTCCCTTTCCTGCATAAAGCTTGGTCCGGCACCACGATTTCTGCAATTCAATCTGGCTGTACAGGACTGTTTCTCTCAGGATGACTCTAGGTCAACACAGTTCTTTATCCTCAGTCCCTTTTCTGTGCTGAATTCTCCAAACCCCCCTCCACGCCATCTGCCCACCTCTGAAGACTCTGAAAGTCTGGTTCTAATCCTGCAGTGCTAGAAGGAGAGAAGCTCAAGCTGCTTCCTGGTCGGAACACGCTGAACCTGTTTCCCTCCTTGGTACCCTGTCCCTCCTCCCAGGGAGGCAGACCACCAAGGAACTTCACTCCAGACTCCATTGACAACTCACACTAAGAACTGGACCCTTTTGGAATTCGCCACTGGGAATCTGCCCATACATTCTCAACACCGGGCATCTCCATAACAACTCCTTCAGTATTCCATGATGGAGGCAGATAAGGAAGGATATCATCCCTTCATGGAACTCATATTTTAATATATATGTTAGTTCCAACCTTTTAAGTTGCTTCTCATTCTAAAAACACTTTAGGTCCAACTTGGCATGGTCAATTGTAACCACTGGTCTATTCTCCGTTTTCCATATATTTTCTTCTAAGACATCTTCTCGAGGTCTCCAAAGGCTAAGGAAGCCATTCTCCAAGGACCTATCATGGAAGGATCCCCTTAGAGGAGCTTCCTCGTGCAGGCAAATGCCCAGGCATGCACCAAGAAGGAATTCCGCAACACGCTGCATGCAATTTCCATGCAGCCGTTTAGAGAGTGTCTCTTTTCCATTGATCTAGTAACATAAAATCATTTTCTAAATCACCATTACATTCATCAATGCAATTAAAATTGAGCTAAGCATCACAAACATAATTATTGTCAACTCCCATTAATTTCATAGTGTGCTCTAATAGACTTCTATATGGCAGCTGTACCCCTTCAAATAAACTGGAATCCGAGACACACCAGAATAGGAGCCTCCTTCTCAAATTTAGTTTAAATTATACATGTACAGAGCATACAGAATATTGAGACAGATGCTTTATCTATATGTTTTTAGAATAGGCAGACTGAACACATACACAGGGCACTATCAAAAAGACACCAGATATTAACAACATTAAAAATGGTTCATCCATGAAGAATTTTTTTAAAGAATTTACACAAAATATCTAGACTATAAAGTCTGGCAATGTTAAGTATAAGCATAATTATTGAACAAGAATACCTTCCATATATTGGTAGTGAATATGGGTAATCATTTCGGAAAACAATTTGGTAATAGAAGATGTGGGGATGCATATACCCATGACCCACTGATTTCTCTATGGGAAATTTACCCTCCAGAGTCCCTTAAATAAGTACCTATGCAGATCAAATGGCATTCTAATACTGGCTTGGCTAATAATAGCAAACATTTGGAAACAAACTACATCCATCCAAAGAATGGAGGAATCAGCTGTAGCATCTTCATGTAATTGAACACCATACAAAAATAGTTAAGTCGTTTTAGAGGTCATCTAGGTGACTCATTTTCAAATCTGCCTCTACATCAGAACAACCTGGAGAGCTTTTTTTTTTGCAAAGCAGATTCTGAATCAGAATCTTAGGTAGGGGGCTCAGGTACCTGCTGCAACACAAGTTGATCTTCGGGCAACCCTGAGCAAGTTATTCAAGGATCACTGGAACTGTGGTCTGGAGGGGTAGATTAGCCCGTGTAAGGTAGCTCAGCTGGTAAAAGGGCAACCAGAGGACTGAACCAGGTTCTCCTTCTCCAAGTCCACAGCCCCCCTCAGTATATCACTTTACCTTTCTACAGGTCAAAGGAGATCCTGTGGTTAAATTAACCAGTCTGTCCATCCAGATTGTTAAGCTGCATTATGTTGAACTTGACCTAAGAAGCATATGGTCTGGGTGCTCTGCCCTCTGGAAACTCCCAATGCACGCTCTTTTCTCTGAACTGGAAAGCTTGCATTTAATGGGATCTGGAGATAGAGATGCAGAGACAGAGGCAGAGATGGGAAACAGAGAGAGCGATGCTTGCTTTCTCCCAGGCTCAGAGGGAAACAAAGTTTTGGGGCGGGGGGAGGGGGGCGTGTAGAATACTGTGTTTGAGGCCCAGCTTCCCCGGGAAAGACCATCTGTCTTCCTGCCTGGCCATCACATGGGTAAAGTGGTATTTCCCCAATGCACCAGCTCTCATGAGGCTTATATTGCATATCTGGCTTTGGCCTTTAGCACAGTCAAGGGCCAGTGGGTTTGGGCTGCTGTTAAATTCAGTAGAAGCTCCTTTCACATGCAGCTGTGTGGCAGGTGCCCCAGAACAAGCACTGGAGAGGCCATGACCGTGTCCGCACAAGGCCTGCTGCAGCAGGAAGGACAGGCAGAAACGTGCAGCTGGGGTCGTTGGTGGGACAGGAGACGGGGCAGGAGCTCTCCGTGGGTGCTCCTCCTTGCCTCAGGTGCTTGGTTGGCTGTTTGATGGCTCATCCCACAAATATTTATTCTGCACATCCTTGCTCTTCCCAAGGACAGAGCTGTGACTATGTCTTTCAAATTTTTCCTGCAGGACAGGCCGACCAGACAATCCTGCCAGTGGTCACAATAATGTGAGATGGAAGAACAGGAAACTATGGACGGAGTAGGGAAGGGGGTGGTGCGCCCCCGCTTCAGGGCAGAGGAGGCCCCCGGGGGAGGTGACTGCTAAACTCAGACCTACAAAATGAAGCTTTCACCCACCAAGGACACACGGCACATGCAAAGCCTCAAAAGTGAAAGAAATTCTGGCAGGAGCAATCACGTGCCGTGCCATGTGGCTGAGCACGGGGTGCAGGGAGAGGCGGCAAGGACCACCCCCTGGGTCCTGTGGCCATATCTCAGAGGCAGTGGGCTACCGTGCAGACACCAGCGGAGGCCTGTCTACCCTCGCTCCTCTCGTGTTCTCCACCTACTGTCGGAGGTAAGGCACCCTGTGTGCAGTGTTTCTCATGCCGTGGTGTGTGTGTGTGTGTGTGTGTGTGTGTGTGTGTGTCTGTGTGTGTGTTTATGCACAGGTGCATCTCGGTGTGAGCATAATTATTTCTCTTTTTCTACTTCATAGGATAACAGCACACCGTAAAATTTCTCCCGCAACTTGCTTTTCATTTATTACATCTTAGAGTTTTATCTCTGTCCATAAACCCATGAGTCCATGATTCTTTTGCCCTGTATTTTTAGCATGTATCATATTTTATTGTATTTTGTCAGGAGAAGACTACTATTGCTAACAAGTCAACAACAAAAGTCTCCTTTGGAGAGTACCTGAATCAGGGTAATGTTTACTTGCTCTTTTTTCTTATGTTATATGTTGAGTTTTAACTCTTCCCATTTAATCAACAAGCTAATGATAACAAGCTAAAAACATGTGCTACACTGTGCTTCTTGCACTTTATTTCCAATAACTTTTACTTTATTAATTTTTAATTTTGTGGTACCTTGCATAGCACAGACGGCTTTGAAATTCTGACTTTAGTATTGTTAACACTAATTTCTCTTCTTTCTCACTTATGCAATTGACCAAACATGTTTTAGTATTTCTCTCAGACATAGGAACTAGATGAATGAAAAAAAATCCAATCTGGGACTATTATTTTAAAATGAAAATTTTAATTGTTTACATTTTCTAGTAATAATTTTTTTCTCTCACTATAAAATCTATAATCATATTTTAAACTACTTTATGGCTAGTTATCTATTTGTCTTCTGGTTAATAAGTTATCTTGTTCATTTTCTCAATATTTATTGAGTACCTACTATAGAAAAGACTATTTGCTTTATAATGCTCCTAAAACATGAAAAATAAGCTATTTACAATTGTACTACTAATTGTCTCATGATAATTCACATTCTCCTCACAATTGATATTTGTATGATCATGCCAAATTAAAATGATTTTTATTTTGGTATAAAATTTATTCTATAAAATTTACCATCGTAACCATTTTCAATTGTACAATATAGTAGTGTTAACTGTTAAGTGAAACTGTTTCCTTGGAGTCAGCTTCTGGGGGTTTATTTTGTCGTTTGATTGGACCATGTTTCCTTTTCTTTCTGTGCCTTTTTTTTTTTTGGACTGGGCTTATGCATTTGAAAAAAGAACTACTTCTCCCAGTCTTTATAGATGGGCTTCATACAGGGAAGGCTTTCAGCAATCAGGCTGACTAGAGATTCTTGGGGCCTCTCAAATCTTCTCTGGCCTTGTGCATGTAATAACCCAATTAGAATGATCAGGGGCTCATCCATCTGTTACTCCCTATGATGTCCATCTGCAGAACTACAGGTTCTTCAATGTTGTGAGTAGTCTGCCCGGAGCCCTCCTTTGTTCTCAGAAACCCCATGCATGTGAAGTATGCCAGTTCCCATCAGCACTCTGACACAGGACAGAAACCTGTTCTTCAGGCAGCCACCCCAAAGACTGGCAATTTGAATGCAGGTGCTATCTTTCCTTTCCCTTCCAAGAGAGAGGCTGAGCTGGGTTTCCTCCTAATCATGCTGAGCTGTCAGCTTGAGGGAGGGACCATTGTGGGTGAAATTAAACACTTTCATACCATTCCAATGCAGTTGATTTCAGCTTTGCATTTACCTAGGAAACTGCATCTCCCTACTTAGTTTCTGATATTGTTGTAAAGATTCTGGATTCTTACTGTTAAGGCAGCATCTCCATTGGAGAACTAGCCTTCCCTTCTCTTTGGAAACCTTGTTCTCAAAACTCATACTTTTGATCTCCCCTTTTAAGCAATTTTTTTTCAATTTTCAATTTTACTTTTTCTCCTTTGATTTTCATTACCACAGGCTCCCCTATTTGGGGAATTAATTTCACTTTGTTATTCTTGCTTTCAGCTCTTGAATTACCCATCACACAGGGCTAGGGACATAGAGGTATTTGTATAGGGTAATATCACTATTCTTTAAACTTTAGTTCCTAAACTTCAATTTTTTTTAACATTTCCTTTGCTTTAGACTGGTTGCAAAAGTTCTTTGGGTTATGGGACATAAATTCTGAGCTAACATGGCTTGTTCAAGTAGAGATAATGGTGTGTTTCATAATACATGGATTCCCACTTTTTCCCCATGAAGGCCTAGAGAATAAAACCAGGAGGCCACTTTGAGCTAAAAGAAAGAAAGATGGGGCAAATTGAAGAGCATCCTGGCTGCAGGCAGCAGGACAGAGGCTGCTGGGAGGACCAGTCTGAGCAGGGGCCAGGGGTTTTTAGAACACTGAGGTGCAGAACTGCATTGTGAGTTGTTTCTTGCTTCATGCGGTGAACTACTATCTCCACTGTCAGAGCTTCAGAACAGACTTGTCACTGATGATAGAGTTCATCTGTTCCTTCACTGATCATCTCTCTAAGTCCTGGAGATTCCATGTGGTATGCAACATACCATCCCTGACCTCCTAGATTTGCATCATGTGTATTTGGTGAATGCTTGGGAAATGGGTGACGTGGGCCATATTCACATGCCCACTTCAGGACCAGGGACAGCAGAAGTCCCCAAGGAAAACAAGAGCAGGAAGATCCTGGACACCCTTTGGATTTGTAAGATGGTCCTCTGGTTACCGTATCTTGGTTACAGAAGGAAAGCAGACTGAAGGATTTGGAAATGCTCGTTTTACCTCCATAACAGTTCATATTTTATTACTGCTCTGTGTCACTCCTTATCCTTTCAAAACTATCTCAGTGACCTTCTCTATTACCCTTTTAAATCAAGGTAAAATAATTATACATCATTATGGGGCTTTGTACAATAGTTTGATAACATACATACAATGCCTAAAGATGAAATTGGGGTGATAAGCACTTGCATCTCCTCAAATATTAATCATTTCTATGTATCAAGAATTTCCTATTCTTTAAAAATGACTCTGCACTGGGCAACATATTTTGATGACTTTTATTATTATTATTTACAGAAAAGTCACATTGAACAACATACGGCCCAAGACCCTGAGCCTACATGGACTTGGCAAGTACAAAAGTCAGTACTGACGGTGGCAGAAAGAAATCTGAAACTAACTTAGTTCTAACTCCTCTGAAAATAAATGGTTGTTCTGCTCAAAGCTCCCGGGATTATCTGGTTATCCTTTAAATTTAAAATCTTACACAAGAGATTTGTCTTGTTTATTGGAACTTATTTTGTCTTACTGATTTCTAATCTTTGGGTCTTTTATAAGTTCTGGATTTTTCTCTTTTGTATTAGTTTTGAAGATAAAATCTTGAACTAGTTGTTTAATTTTTATTTATTTTAGCATAGTGATTACCTCTTGAGGAAGGGAAGAAACATTTCTATTGACAGATTGATTTCTTTTTATTCTAACATCCGTACCCAATATCTTTCTTTGCAAAATTAAAAATAAAAGTACTGAATTCTGACAATATGTCCATTTATCTTTCTGCACATTCTTTTCCATTATTTTGCAAGCTGTCTTCTGTATTCTGGGGACACTTCTCAGATATAGACTTGAGCATCTGTCTTGCAGCTTACTCTGCAGACTGTTTATTTGTTTTTATCTGCTTTATTTCTTTATATTTTAAAACTCCATCTCTTTATTTAAGAGACAATGCATTCTCTCTTTTTCTCAAATGAAATTTTTTTTATTCAAATTTTGTTCTGTTTTGTGAATTGAGCTCCATTTGGGGAGGGGGATATTCCACCCATGGCACTCTTTTATATGCATGTGCAGATTTTTCTAAATGATCCCAGTTTGTGTATCCTCTGCCACTTCCTGTTGTTGACCCAAAGGACCAAGCTGAAAAATGTCATGAATATTCAACTTTGTTCAATCTGTTTGCCTATTAAAATAAAGCAGGTGGTAGTCACATGCCATGAGCGGGCATTGCAGGCAATACTGGCACTGAATTCTATTGTCTCATGAAATTGTTTATTATTGTAGTCATTGTAGAGGGAACTAGAAGAATCTCTTCCCTTCCCCAGGCCTCCACATCCTTGGCCTTGCTCATAATACTACAGAGTTTGCTACAATGGAATTCCTTTCATTTTGGCATAAAAAGTGTGTTAGCAGACTTTCTTGTGTTTATGGAGGGATGTGCTCCATGCCTAAATCTAACTCACTGCAGGTTCAATGCTGGGCTGTGTACTCTCAAAACTGCACAATTCCATGCTCAGAGCTCACGATTTCATAAAGAGGTTAATGGTAATTTGACTAAGGGTAGAGCACTGTTTCCTGCCCTCACTGTCAACACATTTTCTCTATCTTCTAGTCATCATCTTTCTTTCTCTCCCACTCTATCAGTTTCCTACAGCTACTATAACCAAACACGGTGGCTTAAATCAACAGAAACTTACTCTCTCATGATTCTAAAGGCCCAAAGTCCAAAGTCAGCATCCCTGGACCCAACTCAAGGTGTCGGCAGCACCGTGCTCCCCCAGAGGCTCTGGAGGGATCCAGTTCTTGCCCCTGACACCTCCTAGTGGCCGCCTCACTGCTTGTCTTCTAGTCCCACTGCTCCAGTCTTAAAGGCCAACTCTCTCTGCTCCATCTTCACCTTCCTTTCTCCTCTGTGTGGGTGTGTTTTCTCTGCTTCTCTTTTGAGAAGGCTTGTGATGGCATTTATGGCCCACAGAATTATCCAGAGGAGTCTCCCCATCTCAAAATTTTCAACTTCTTTGTATCTAGAATCAGAGTATTTGTCCAGATCACCATAATACTTTCATGATCCAGGGATCAGGACCTGAGAGCCCACATCTGTGGGTATCCACTGTCCAGCTCACCACACCCGCTAAAGATCATTCCACAAAAACCCACTACTCACGCTAATTATTTCTCCAAATACCTCCCCCAGAAATATCTGTGTCCATTGTGGCTTTACCTTTGTCTAAAAAACTGATTCTTCATGGGCTGGGAAATTCTATCTTGAACTGAGGCTGGAAGACAGGCTGGGCATAGGTGCAGCTCTCTGGTCCTGGTGTAGTTACACTGAAGAGAAATACCCATGTTGGAAGCCACAAGATGGACCAAGCATCTACCCTCTGTAGCCTGTCCCATCTGAGCTCTAGTTGGAGAACAAATCCCATGGTAGAACTTGGATCCTTATTTCTTGACCTTATTTCTCTATCAGGAGGCTGCGTCTTGGTCTCAACACCTCTTGCTTCCAATTGCTGACTGGTTTCAGAAATATTATCTGTCAAGAGAATGCCCCCAAATGTGACCTGAAGTTTGGGATCTGAAGAAGAGGCCAGTCAGTCCCGTCGTGGTAGGTGGTCTTTAGGCTCTTGAGTTGAGCCATGTACATGCTCTGTTTTCTTTTAATCATCACAGTGATTATATGATACTAGCACTGTAGTTACTCATTTTTCCTATGAAGCACAGAAAGCTTAAGTTACTTTTCCAAAGCCTCAGGGCTAGTAAAGGATGGAGTCAGAAATTAAATTCAAATTTAAGCAAATACCTTGAAACTAGACCACGTTTCAGCCCTTTCTTCCAAGCAGAGGAGAAAGCCATTATTCCATTTCTGAAAACAAAAGGGAAAGACCAGAAGGAAGAGCTTGGAGAAAATATGATCAACCCACCAGAGAGAGGAGGAACTTCCCCAAGACTGGGAAGAGAATGGCTATTTGACTCCTTGGTGGACGTCAGAGACAAATGACCTTGAGTCATGCCAAGGTCATGAGGCCTGAAGGGTTGTAGCCTCAGAAAATCACATTTCAACTATGAATGTGTTGATGGACATGTGCCTGTGTGAGGAACTCTGTGCTGCAGAGAAAAACTAAAAAGTTGTATCGGGACGACACACACATTTGCAAACCATTGTAAATGTTCTAGATTTGAAACTCTGCATTTCCCTTACGCAGTCATGAATTTAGGGGTAAGAACTTCAGTAATGACCAAGATTGTATTTCTCTGCACCTTGTGAGCAGAGAGTTTGGGATAAGATTCACTTTGATTTGGGATTTTTGACATTTCTCACATTGAGGTTTGGCAGTGGGACCACCATGCCCACCCCACCACCATCCCTTGCTCCGAAGCCCTGGCTCTTGCCCCCTGGCCACAGGGCAGAGGTGCAGCTGGCACACCTCAGGGACAGGCACAGTCTGTAGTATTGTGACCGTGGCCATAACAGTGAGTCGACTTACCCACAAGACTGGACTCAGGGTCATTTCTGTGGCTACTCCTCACACCACTGTCTTCCTTGCAATCAGTGAGACACTTTTTAATCAATAAGCTGAGACAAAATAAATGCTGAGGCATTTCCTATCTTGGAAAGCAATAGCATTTAAAAATTTTAAAATTCAAACACTTCCTACTCGCCTGCCAGGCTTCTTCACTGGCACTCTTCTTTGGCCTTTATGGCTCCCGACCACCGTGGGGAGTCGTGCATTTTCCTGAAAGCCGAGAGTGCTCTCGTCTCTCCAGCAATTCAGCTGCTTCTCAAATCTGTAGTCATTCCAGGACCTGTTATATTTTCTGGACTTTACACTCTCCATAGCTACTCGAGTGCTGGGCTGACAAGATAGGAAGATCTTTTTAACAATAAAAGACTTTCAAATGTACCCACGGCCATTACCATTGTACTCACGATGCGTTGCCCCCTGGCCCACTCTTGAGAGGCGCCCTGTAAAATCCCTGGGCCTGAAAGTAACATCTCAAAAAACTCGATTACGCCCAAACAAAAGAAGTCATCATTTTTAAGGCTGCTAAAGCGCATTTGGCATTTCCAAATGAACCTCCTTTATCTCAATAAGCAACAATTACTCCAAGTTCTTATTTTAATCTAAAGGCACCGAAGGGTTGTCTCTAAGCTTAGAAACAAGTCGGCAGCACCGGAGCCTCTATGAAATATTTCCTCCCTAGTTCCAATAGCCTATTTTCTGAGACAGAGATTGAGTGACAGTTTAAAAGAGTGGAGATTATAAACCCATTTAAGAGGGCTGCATTTTTTTTTGAATTTGTCACAAATGGGAAGGAAAAAAAAAAAAAACCAGGGTGACACAGTCAGGGCTCAAGTGCCAACATGTGTCTTTCTGTTTATTCATTATTCAAGGGTCAGACCCTCGACGAAGGCCAGGGAGAAATGACAAAAATAAATACATATCAGTGTAACAATCTGCAATTTAAAATAATGAAAAGCGAGATTCCTATTCATTTTTATGGCACAAAGCTGACATCATTTCACTCCAATTTTCCATAATGGAACCAGCTGGGCTCTGGGAGGGAACTAGTAATAGGTTTTAATGGACAAAATCTGCCATTGAAACTGGCCATTTTCTAACACGATCTCAGAGCTTGGCACCCGGCCATCACAGGGCTTCCTACTTTCCTGCAATGCTACATAATTCGTGAGCCGAGAGGGCTGCGTGCACAGAAGGCCCTGAGCCTTCTGGGAAAGTGGAGAGGAGACTCCTCCCTCCCTACAAGGGAGAGTCCCAAGCCCCAGATCAGGGCTCCACCGCCCCAGCTGGACAGATCCCTGGGGAACACCCAGCGGGCCCATCGAAGCTCTAGACTCACAGAAGGCTTGGCAGCGAGGCTGCGGAGAGAGGCAGAGGGGACTGGAATGCTGGGGACACTGCTGTCATCTTGATGTCAAGCTCTGCACTAACGTCCAGTTCTATTTGGTTACAGCTGATGCAACTGGGTGTCACCCGCTCTGGATTAGGAGGCAGCGAGGGCGCCTCCCTCCCCGCATCCCTCTCCTGCCATGAAACCCTCCCCTCTCCTCTCTTCAGCTCTCAAACTGCTGCTAACACATGAAAATAGCAAAGACTGGAACGGGCCCAGTGCCATGGAGACCAGAATGGGACGTTCGTCCTCATTCATTCCCTGGCCTGGTGCCCTCCTCCTGCCTCTGCTGCCTCTGCCTCCTCCTGCCCTCCTCCTGCCTCTCCTGCCTCTGCTTGATAGCCTCTTTGAGAGGGGCCTGGTCTGGCCCTCAGTCTCCAGTCCCAGCTGTCGGGGCTCAGCAGGCAGCCAGTCACCGCCCAGGTACCAGGTTGATCCTGGAAGGCGAGCATTAGGCTTTTTTTTTTTAGCTTGTAGCAGACTTTCAGCTAAGCCATCTCTAATGTTCATTTCAGTGAAGGGATGCGGGTTCTAAAAATGAATGATGTTTTCCAATCACGCACGCTCATTATGCTTAAAGCATCTTCTACAGCTTCTGTTCTGTCTCGTGGCAGCAGTCCTGAGCACAGGGACAGGATTGGGAAGGAAGTTCAGAACATGACGCCAGGGGAGCGAGCGGAGGGACTTAGCACGGTCCCGTCCTCTGTGCTGTCCTGTCCTCTTCGCTGGCTTCAGGTGACTCCGCGACCACCTGCCTTTCCTGTGAGCCGCCCCCTGAAATAGCTCTAGACGACCATGCTGCCCACTACCGTCTTGATGTCAAGCTCTGCACCAACGTCCAGTTCTATTAGGTTCCCCCAGGGGACATCAAGAGCAACACAGAGCAGACATGACACTGTGGAGCGATGAACCTGAAACCCTGAACCCCGAAGCCGGCTGCAGGGCCCCCGGCACAGAAGCGCCTGCGTTCTTCCTCTCCTGCTCTGCTTGCGAAGCTCCACAGCTTCCTGTCCGACTTGGTGCTTCCCGATGTCTCCAGCCTCCCCATCCCCGCCCACCGGTGTCCATCATCCATGCTGCTGTCCAGCCCCATCCAGCTGCGGTCCCTGATCTCCCAGGTCTCCCTGGTGGTTACCAACCCCTGCAGGCTTCTGTGCCGCCTACAAGGTGCACCTCAGCTCCCCAGGCAAAGCTGCTCACTCTGTTCTCACTGGAGGTTTATATTTCTATCAACTGCCCACGCCCATACCTCCGAGGGTCTCAGGGGCCCCCTCCACTGTGCAGAGTGCAGTCAGATCTAGAAAAGGGGCTGGAAAAGCATCTGTTACCGGGATGCGTGAAGAGTGGGTGGAAAGCAACACCTCCTTATGAGGCCCAGAAAAATGTGTCTTCCTGTCCCTCAGGGGCTCCCCCAATGCAAGACTCGGGAAATTTGGTTTCCCACTTGGTGAGGATGCTCTCCTTGGGTCTTACCTCTTTCCAGTATAGTCAACAATGTTCCTTCAACTACAGGATGAGAACAATCAAGATTGGTTATCCAGAGATCATTTATCTTCACGGTGTCTACTGATGTGTTTTAAAGCTACTTTTCTTTCCAATGTAAAAATATTAAAAAACAAGGTGGCCTTACTGGGGGATGAGATTTCTTCTTGTGTTGCTGTCTATTTGTTTCTTGCTCTGGTCCAATCCTTTCTTCTCTTTCAGCCTTGATTTCTGAATCTCTAAAACAGGTTTATTCTGGATCTTAAAGTGATCTCTAACCTCCCTCTCAGCTCCGTGACATACTGCTCCCTGCGACAGACGGATAATGTCCCATCATGTACATCACATGTTGCGTGACCCTCTTCCTAAGGAAAGTGCTAGTACATTCTCTTTGGATCCAGGTCGTGAGAGCTCCCTTCGAGGCCTTAAGGATGTGGCCATCGACCTTCCCAGCTAGACTACCTGCTGTCTAAGGACCTAAAAGCTACTGTCCCACCTCAGCCTGATAGATCCAACTTAGAAAGAAGCATGTCTCCCTGAGAATACTGTGGTTTCAGTGAGGTTGATTGGCCCATAAGATTCATGGAAAACCCACAGAGCTTTTATATGGTTATATTAACAACTTGGCCTACAGTGAAAAATTCAGAAAGCAAACAGCCTTCTGGGTGACCAGTATTGTGTGTTGGCAGGAAGCAGGCTGAGAAAGTGGCTCAACTAAGCCCAGAGCTCCAAGGACAGAGCCAGGACAGAGCACTGGGGGCTAGAGAGCCACCCTCAGAGTGCATTCCCCTATCCCTGGGGACAGTGATGGCGTGTGTCTGGCCTTGCAACAGGAGTGTCTGTGGTGGTCACCCTGCTCTTACCCACCACCTACACTGGGTGGGTTTGCATGGGGTGGCTCTGATAACAGGTTGTTGGTGACATTGTTTGCATTTCTTAGTCTCAGGATGAGGAAGAACCCACCCCAGTACTTTCCACCACACCCAGACAAACCCAGACCTGGTTTAGATCTTAGATTTAGGGCCTGAGCCTGGGACATTGTTTGGATGAGACTGAAGTTCATTGGGATGGGTGTGAAATTTGTACATGTGAAATTATTGTGGCTATAGGGCAGACTCTGATTTAAGTTGTCTCCAAAGATGGCCCCACATCACTGCCCCCATGCTGGGTCTGCCTGCATATGCACTTCTTCCTGTTAAAAAGTAGAGTCTTCCTCTCCTTCCCTTGAAACTTGCCCGGCTTTTAATTTGCTTGGACCAATGGAATGCAGGGGAAATAACACTGCACCAGGCCCGAGGAACTCTCTTGAACCCCAATGTAAGACTCGGGCTGCCTGATGAAGAGAGAGGACCTTCCATTGTAGTGCCCCTGTATGAGATTCCAGGCATGGGAAGGAACCATTGAGCATGCTCCAGCCCCTGTCAAACTCTCAGATGAGCACAGATGCTTACATGACCTCCACCAACAGTGTCTGGAGCAGATGAGACTTCCAGCTGATCTGCCAAACTGAATACTGGTGTGCTTTCGGGTAGTTTGTTACACAGCAATAAATAACTAATACAAACTGTCACAACAATTATCTATAATTAAAATTCTATCATCTGTTCAGATTCCCATCAACACATGGTTCAGGTGAGCAGCCCGGAAGCAGACAGGAGAGAGGTTACCTGCTTGCTACTAGACACGGCTGTGGATAATCTTCCTATGAATGACCAAAAGTCAATTCTATTTTATTTTATTACTCTTACCACTCTGTCTTTTCTATATTGACATTCTACCCTCTGAATTCAAGTTGTAACGGTTACCAATGACCTACTAGATATTTGCTGTGGAGCAAAATATTCATTAAGGGTCTTAAGGCTGGAGGACAATTCAGAACAGGACCTTCCAGAAGAATATGAGGCCCAGAGAGCTGAGCTGAGAGGTCCATGCCTGTAGGGAAGAAGTGAGAATGTAGTCCTCAGACATCACCCTCCTTACTCCAGGTACACCTGGCAGGAACAGAGAGGACCTCTATGTTCTCATTTATGAAGGGCATCTGTCAAAAAAAGCTCATTACTTCCTTGGGGTCTTATGTAGAGTCACTGATCCATTATGTGAAACACCAAGAAACCATGTGACACAAAGTCATATGTAGCATGACATGGGTCATGTTTGGATTCCACACAAGAAGGTTTTGTTGGAGAAATGTCCTCATCACCTCCTTATAGCATACCTTCACCTATGAGGTCTTACCAAAATCCTGAATTCAGGACACAATGCAATGTGTTGGATCGAATGAGCGAGTGTAAAGGCTGTGCATGTGTGTGTGTGTGTGTGTGTGTGTGGATATTGATGTAGACCTATCAGAGACCCCAAGGCAATTGTACAAATACATCTTTTGATGATTCAGAGCCCTCTCCCGCTTTCAGAGGCGCTCCTCTTGTCTTGATGAACCTTGAGCCCTTACAAACTCTTAATGAAGTTTGTAACTGAACTCTTGCCATTGAGGTGTTTGAGAAATAGCCACTTCCCAGTCTCCATGGTGACGGCTTCCCACCTAGTGGCTGAGGGTAATCTCTGTCGGCCATGGCTTGGGGTAGTTACCAAGCTGTCGTGGACAATTTTCCTGCTCATTTGCCAGAAGCAACATTCCAGAAAGAAAACTAACAGGACAGCGTGGTGAACACACTCTCACTCTGAAACTGAAGGGTGAAGACTTCAACTGTCAGACACAAGATCCTGGCTCCCGCAGAGCACAGCCAACCCCTAAAACCCCTAAAAGATAGAATCTTTTGCTGTTTAGGTCAAAAGATTCTTGTAACAATCAAATGAGATAATTGAGCTAAATGTGCTCAGGACAGATGTGAGGCTGTGTTTTTATTTCTGACCTTTGAGTTTCTGCACCTCAGAGGCTGCTGGATCATTTGGATTACGGCACCTACCATTACTTCAGCTCCTGCAAATCAAGCCTAGGTGTGCACCAGAATTTAGCTGGCCAACAGTATGTGTTAGATTTAAGAGCAGCTGGGGAAAATGAGAGGGAAATTCACGTGTTTTCCAGGTCAGATTCATAGAAACCCACATGGAGTCAATTAATTGTATGCACATCTGTTAAAGAAATATTCTCACTAAAAAAGGCAGTTTCCCTCCCTGTTGAAAAATTACTATCATATTTTAAACTGTGCAAAAGACAGATCTAATTTATGTGTGATTTCTGAAAACACAGACACTACATATATTTCAAATGCAACTAAAATTTGGCAAGTGATTGTCGGAGAGACAATCTTATAACCAAATAAGGTCTTTTTAAAAAAGACGCTTTGTATTTTAATGGCCTTTGATTCTCAGAATGTCTGAGCTGAGTGAACAGGTGAAACTGGATCCTGAATATTTGCAGCTGATTTTTCATTCAGTCGTCTCACTCCAGCCCCAGCCCCTTTTCAATTGCCAAGGAAATGAGATTTCTGAGTGTTTCTTACTTTACACAAAGTCCAAAGAGTACTCACTGAATCAGAAAAAAAAAATCATTGAAATAACAAATTGTTATTGTCAGTGTCAATTAAATCATTAATCAATTAAATCATTCGGGGACTTCTAATTGAACAAGGATTTAAGTGACTATTTTATAACCAGGTAATGTGGCTGGTGCTGGAAAAAGCGAAGTTGGTCATGAATTTGTTCTCAAGAAAGTGACAGCTCCATAAATAATTAGACTTTAAAATTATCTGTGAAACAATAAAACTACATACAGGAGGTGAAGATAATCTCAGGAAGTGGTCGATACCCTGGGCTAGGCAAGGAGGAGCGCCTGGAGGGATAAACCTCAGGTCTGTATTAATGGATAAAAAAGGACATGGTAGTTATACAAGGTCAGGAGAGGGGGACACAAGCCCCAGGATGGGAACTTGAAACAGCACCTCTGGTAACTGCTAATGGAACAGTGAATCAGAGAACAGTGGTGATAAGAAGAAAGAGGTAATCAGAGGCAAGTGATGGGCTTCTCCATCACTAAGTACCTTGGACATAATTGCTTAGAGCTATGGCATCCAATATACACTACCTCAGCCTTACGTGGCTATCTAAATTAATTAAAGATCTGACAAACGCCTTCAGTTTCTAATTCTGACCACTGGTCTTGATGTCCTGGATGCAACAGTTGACCAGTGGCTGCCATGCTCAGCAGCTCACATCGCATCACCATGGTCTCTTGTGCAGACCACAGATATCTGGGGGCCTTGGAAAATGTCACAAGTGGAAAGACACTATGTGACTCTTCACATTTTAAAAAAACGGATTCGGTAGAAAGTTCATTTGGGGAGGAATAAGAAAAATCAGCATGCTCATATACACAATGGTACAAAATCTACAATGGCTGGGAGGGTGGGAGAGAGGGAGGTTTCGGAGAAGTAAGTTTTAGGGAGGGAAGTTTCATCACTGTGTTGGCCAGTCGTGAGACTAAGCTGTTTGTCAATCAAGATGATCATCAAATAAGTGAATGTGTGTGTGTGAGGAAAGGCTCTGGCTAGGACTGCACAGAGCCAGGGGGCAGGGAGGGGCTGGCAATGCCAGGAAGGCAGGAATCAACCCGACAAGATCCCTGGCCCGCAGACACCAGGAGGTTGGCAGCCTGACTCTCATTCTCAGGTAACATCTTTGACAGGTGTAAAATCATAGGCATATTTATCGTCACATCAAAGCACGGAATTAAATAGACCTTCAGGAGATGAAGGTTTGGAAAATGAAGTTCTTGTGAAAATCTTACCAGGCAGTGCACTTCAAATCTTTGAAAGTCCTGGTCCCTTTATAATGTCCTGGAGGAAGGTCTCAATCCCAAGTCTTCTGACTGTGATTTCCAGTGATTGCACAAGCGTAAGCCCCTTTGACCAGGGGCCTGATTGTTCAAGGCGATCTTTACACAATGGTGTCATTTGTAAATAAACAGCCGCCAAGTGGCTTGGTTGTAAATTACAATTCAGAAGGACAAGGCTAAGAGCCTCAATAACTAAAATTAGAAAGGGGGTAGTTGTGGCATTCCACTCCCTGGCAAAATTGTAAAACTGGGAGTTAATTCTAAGGAATCTCCCTAGGCACTCAAGTCGATTCAGTTTGACAAGATCAACCTGGGGCATAATAAAGAAGGAACTAGGGGCTGGGATTGTAGCTCAGTGGTAAAGTGCCTGCCTCGCATGTGTGAGGCCCTGGGCTCCATCCTCAGCACCACATATAAATAAAATAAAGGTATTGTGTCCATCTGCAACTAATAAAATATTTTTTTAAAAAAAGAATGAACTAAAATATGGGCACCCTGAATGAGGCCTGAACTTGGGTTAGGGGCACTTGGGGTCAACAGGTCCAGACAAGGAGATGCATGTGCCTCAAATGACTCAGAGCTCAGAGAGTCAAACAACTATGCAAAAATAGGGACAGCTGTCCCAAGGGAGGGAAATAGTCCACCAGAGGTATTTTAACTACCTGCTTAACCTGCAAAGAACTGGCAGATGCATGAATGTTCACAATATCATATGCTGTGGCTTCCAAGTGGTTAGGGTTTTGCTGCTGTGGTTTGCAATTTGGCAATGCTTGAAACAAATTAAACATGATTTCCTTCACTCCTAAATCTACCTAAATAAATACAAGTTAAAGATGGAGTGGAGAGATCGCTGGGCCTCAGAGTCAAGCTTCCTGGACTCGCAGACCAGTTTCACACTTACTAAGCACATGACTTTGGGCAGTTGGCTTGACCTGTCTGTGTTTGTCTTGTCGTCTATAAAACGGACTGAGGGCCACACCCACTGCATGGAGGCTAACTGAGATAAAGTAGTAATTGACTTTGAACAGTGCCCGGAATGGGGTGGGAATTTGCCACCCCAGTTGCATTAGCTGCCTTGGTTGTTAATATTCATATTGCAACTGAGGAAGCAAGATCTGAATTTCAAAGCTGAGTTAGCTGTGTGGTATTCACCAAGCTCTTGATCCTTCCCGAAACTCAAGTTTTCATTTATATGTGTAATAATGCCTATTTTGTTCTCTTTATGACAATTAATGAATATTTATAAGACATATACAATAGTCATCCCTTCTCTAAGGTTTAGATTTCCATGGTTTTAGCTCCATGCAGTCAACTATGGCCTGAAATTGTAATGGAGAAATTCAGAAATAAGCAATTTGTAAATTTAACATTGCATCCTGTTTGGAGTAGAGAGATGAAATCTCATGCTCTTCTGCTCCATCCCATCTAGGACATGAATAATCCTTTTGCCCAGTGGATCCATTCTGTATATGCTACCAACACATCAGTCTCTTAGTGCCATCTTGCTTATCAGATTGACTGTGGCAGTGTGGCCGTGCTGGTATATACAGTGTGGTAGCATCTGAAGTTTCAGGCATCCACTGGGGCTCTTCGAACATATTCCCTTCCAATAAGGGAGGACTAGTGTATAGACAATATATATAGTAAAAACAGAAATATGTATATGTAGTATACATAGCAAATATTTTATATATAATTTTATATATAATATTCATATACATATGAGCAATATGTACATACATATAACATATGCATACATAGTACATGCAAAATATATAAACTTTATATGTACACAGCATAAGCTAAATAGATGATATCTGTTTTTAGTTTTAAAATAAGAATAACAGATCATAAACCTGAGAAGTTTGGGTGGGGAGAACATCTGGGGGTCATGGTCTGCTTTAATATCTTGTTCACGCTGTTGTCTTTTCTAATGCACAGGCTTCTGCTAAAAGGCTCTGGCTTAGCACACTCTGTGGGAGAAAGAATACTACCTGGTCTGACATTGCTTTGCATCTCCCAAATGTCCAGTGTATGGGTGACATGGAAAGTCACCACAGTCACATTTGGTCCTCCTGATGGAGCAGTGCTCAGCCTGGAGCTCACTCTTGGGAAGATGCTGCCTGATAAGGAGCAAACAGCTGAGGGATGGCTCACCTCTGCTGTTTCCAGATCAGAAGGGCCGATGGGCTGGAGGTCTCCACACCTTGCCTGTTGGTTTGGGGGTGGGGGTCATCCCAAGTGTCCCTTCTCTCCCAGTAACAAGCACCTTCTTAAAGAACAAGGGTTTTGAGACCCTTAACTGTTCTCTCAGAGTGGACGTGGCCTCTCATGGAGAAAACACTCACAGGGATGACCCAAGAAGAGTTCCCCACATCCTCAGGGGCCTCAGCAGGATTCTGCCCTCCCAGGCCAACTGCAGGAGCCATAGTGAGCTGGGTTGGTACCCACCTGCCTCCTCCTGCCCATCAGGATCCAGGTCCACGGCACCAGCACAGATCAGACATAAATCGTGTCCATGAATAAGAGCGCTCTATACTCAGATGAAAACTATTGATTTTCAATCTGCTTCCTAAATGACTCTATCATTTGGCCATGTTAGCTAATTTGCTCCAATTGTGACTTCTGGATTTGGGCCTGGGATCCCATTGTCAGGCCATACCACGAAGTGTTGTTTAATCAATTTTAAAAAATACAAAGAAGAAGAAAGAAACAAGAGATGCTATAAGCCAGGCATTCAGAATCTTAAGGGCTGCCTAGACTTCTGTCCCCACCACGGGCCAGCTCTCATCAAGCATGTCTTAAGGGACATGATATCTGATTTTTACCACTAAATCAGGAATATTGTTAACACTTACTTGACTACTGCTTCTAGTCTGGCAAAACCACCTCTGCTCTGACTGAGACTGAATACTTTATCACATTCACGAAAAAAGTCCTATATCTGTCTCCGTCTTAAAATCTGCTGCTATTCCAACCCCCCAATATTTATAGCACATTGTAGAAAAAGGACAAATTTCTTAAATCCACACTGAGCCTTTATATATCAATAAGAAAAAAAATCCGTGACCAAACTCAGTTCAACCAAAGCAGAGTTACTATCTGTTTTATTAACCTCCGTCCTCGAGTGCCTGGAAAACATGTTCAAGCAACTAGAAATGCCAAGAGCAGGGATCTAAGGAACAAAGAGGTAAATGACATCAATCAGTCCAAGACAGCTGCACACGCTTTATCTAACTAACAAACTAATAAAAGCAAACAAACAAAAAAAATCCTGTTCAACTTTTCTACCGATGGAAATGCACGGGGTTCCTATGTTCCATGCCAGTGAAGCAGTGAAGGACGCTTGGTTTGTGAGAGGCTCAGTGTGGTACAGCACTTAGAAGAATCTGTGTGATAGCTATTCAAATTTTACACATGCATAACCCTCAAGCCAGCAAGTCCACTACTCATATTTCAGTCTGCAGAATAACCATCGTCATGGAAAATGTGTGTGCGGATGGTTATTTCAGGGGCATGTGTCTTAGTGAAATACAGGGGCACTTCCAAGTGTGTGAGTATTTTAACAACTACAGACAATATTTGTTGAGCATTTACCTGGTACTTTTCTCTTAGTCTGCACTTCCCAGGCAGCATTTCATTGAATGCATTCAACAAACTTGGGAAATTGGCACTATTAATATCCTTCGGTCTTGGCTCAAGATGAGCTAAAGGCAGATGCTCAAACAGGAAAACCTTAGGGATTCGGTTGTTTCCTCTTCTTTTTTAACACCTAGTGCAACATGTTATTGTAGGTGCTTTGCCATTTTTTCACACCTTAATTTAAGAATTGCTTTTTATCATTTTGCAGGAGGAAACTGATGCTGAAAATAGCTTATACAACTTGCTCAAGATTTCACAGGTGGCAAATGGCAAACACACGCACTAACTTCTGTGCTATGTGCTTTCCTAGCTCAATATTGAATATTGAGGCTAGTTTCCTTTTTGATTCAATTATGTGTTCTGAATCTCAAGTTCTTTATCTGTAAAATGGGAATAACATTGTCATCTAACAGAACTTTATAAGCTAAGATAATTCTATCAAGTTACAGCAGCCAACATTTTACTGGAGATCCTAACTAGTGCAATAAAACAAGAAAAGGAAATGAGGTATATTCAGATTAGAAAGGAAGAAATGAACTGCCTTTATTTACAGATTCTGACTATCTATGTAGGAAATAAAAAAAGAATGCCTCCAAATCTCCTGGAACTAGTAAGCAGATGCAGAGCATGCAGGTTGATAGGAAAAAGTCAGTGGATTTTCCATTTTGCAGCATGAACAACCACAAGTTGAAACTTTAAAAAAGAATACTAATTACAGTGGCACCCCCACAGTGAAATACTTACATGTAATATCTGGCATAAGTCTAAGATGTGTGAGCATGTCCTTTGATAGGGGGGTGAATGGATAAGCAACTTGGGGACACCCATACAATGTTGTATTTTTCAGTGATAAAGAGAAATGAGCTATCGAGCCTTGCAAAGGCATGGCCAGATAGATATTAAATGCATATAATTATGTGACAGAAATGAGTCTGTTCAAGCTGTATGCTGTGTGATTCCAGTTACCTAACACTTCAGGAAAGGAAAACTGTAGAGAAGAAAAAGTGTATTGGGGCAGAAGTTCTAGGGGAGAGAGGGGCTGGATCTGTGGAGCACAGAGGGTCTCTCCGGGTAGTGGAGCCACCCAGCATGGCAGTGTGATAGTGGAGATGAGACACTGAGCATTTATCAGACCCTACAGAACTTTACAGCACCAAGAATGAGCCTTTATATATGCTCACTAAATAAAGGAAATGACTTCTCAAGGGACTTACGGGTGCAACGCAGAATATAAAAATCCATGCAAATGTATTACAAAGATGTGAGACACCCTTACTAAAGAGGATGGGGGAGATCTCAATCTAAATCACTTTGGAAGTGAATGGAGTCTACAAAAGTAAAGGCATTAGAAGGGACACAGGTGGATCATTCTGATGTACCTTTATTCTTGAAATGTGTCAAGTAAATGGATGATGTGGGTCGTGAGAGTCATAGTTCTTATTATTGAGGTGGAAACGTACAGCCTAACATAAAGGAGGCTGGAATGATTGACAAGATGAGGAGTCAGGGTGGGAGACATAGCGAGAACTCATGGTTGCTTTAATATAGATAAAGGTGGGGACATACAGAAATACACAAAAATGTAGCTAATCAATACTGGCCAAAGTACTGACCTGCCATTCTCTTGCTCTGTTGGCTGATAGGGCCAGGAAGCAAGCACAGCCCAGTATCATGAGCACACCTAGCATCCTAATTTTAGTTTTTAATACCATTCTCCAACAAAAAGCGTCAGACTTCTAGGAGAAATGGCTTGCTTCTAGGACTGCAGTGGGAAACAGAGAAATGAGCCTGGAGTATCTCCTAGGATCAGAAAGAAAGGAAATGTTCTTCTTTGCAGAAAAGAGGGAAGAAAAGATAATACACACACACACACACAGAACAACAGAATGTATCAAAGAACACAGGAGCCAACTGACCATGCTCTCGATGGTTGAAGTTGGAACAATGTGAACAACAAAATAAATAACAGTACTTAATTATAACTGAAGAACAAAATACTTCATATATATAAATATGGAAAATATTATATGCACTATATTGCATGTATGTCATTATTATATTGCTTATAGAATTATGTATTGTAATTAATATAATCAACATTTATAATTATATATACAATACATGCCTATAATTATTATGTATTATATATTACATATAATTTATCATAAGCAATTATAATGTATAATTATATGTGCAATATGCAGTTATAGTTATATATTATATACAACATAATTACATAAGCAATATAATTATATGCAACATATTGCATATAATATTTTCCATGTTTACATAAAATAATCATGAGCTTCTATTAATACAAATGATTGAATAAGCAAATAAAAGGGAGAAAACAGACTACTCTCTGACAGAGAAGAGTTCCAAATAATTCATATAAATCTTCCACCTTCAGGGAAGGGGTGCTGAAGGTGTGGGCTTCATCCTTAGGTGTGGGCTGTACACAGACCTTACCTTCCAAAGATTACAGTCCATAAAGAGGGAAGAAAGGGACTTCACGAAAGACAAATCTGAACAGCTGGACCTCATCCAGGAGGCCAAGGTCAACATGAAAGGTCATTAGCCATGTTGACCACAGGTCCCTTCATACGATGTGGTAAAATAACCCCTTACTTCTGTAATCTTCCTCTCTAAACCATAACCCCAGTCGAATCACGAGCACCACGCAGATTCCATTAGAGGGGTTTCCTACTGCTTATCTGACCAGTTTCTCCCAAACTGTCAGTGTCACCGAAGGGAAGAGCGAACAGTGGCACCACTGAGAGAAACCAAGGACACATGACAGTGAAATCCAGTGTGGCATCTTGGGTGAGATCCTATGGCTAAGGGGCAAAGATGACAGAAATCAAAACAAAGCATGGACATTAGTTAATAATAACGGATTGATATTGGCTCATTACTCATCAAACTCTTACCACATTAATATCTCATAATAAGGGGAATGACGGCGATGGAAATGGAAATTCTGAACCAAGTTTTCTGAAATACGAAACTTCTAACATAAGCTCTAAAAACCCAGCATGCATCTGCAGGCACTTGAGTACTGCTCTGGCTGAATCCCCACAGGATCAGCGGAAACGGCCAGGTCACGCTTTCCACAGAATGCCCTAGGGGTTCTCCAGAGGCACCTGCAAGTCACTTGGCACACAGCAAGATCCTCATCCTTTCCACAGCCCCGGCAGCCGCCCTTGGCAGTGTAAACCTCTGGGACAGTTTCCCAAACAGCACCCTTCCATCATCATCTGCTGAAGGCCCTGCTACTGCCACCCGCCAGAGGCGCCATCTCCAAGCGATGCTCACCCATCTTCCCGCCAAGGCTATGGAAGCAAGCATCAGGACAGTTTTGGACCACAACCCCTCAGTCCTGTGTCTTGACGAGGACCACAGACACTGGGCTGGCCTCTAGGATCACAAGCTCCAGGCTTCCTCTGCAGCACAGGTTCACTGGCCTTGAACCACAGCCGTAGGATTTTCTCCTCTGCGTGACTTCTTCAGAAACACCTTGGTCTATCGTGTGGAAGCATCGTTGAGGTGGCGTGACAGATTCCTGGAGTGGACTTGGTTCAGGATGTGGACCTCAGGGATAAGAGCTTCCAAGGGACGTGCAAAATGACAACTGTGGGAATTCCTAGCACAATTCCTGTGCACACAAGTGCCCAGAGGTCCCTGTGAATTGCACTCATTTCTGATATGCATTTATTTTTATATTACCACAAGTTCTTCACCATAAAATGAAGATGAGAACCATGAGGGTCTACATAAGAGTCTCTAAATGAGAAGATTTTTAGAGAGAAGCTTATCTTTGCTTAGGAAATGACCTTCATGAGCCACTCAGTGTACAAGACTTGGTAGATGTTGCTAAAAACACACACACACACACAACCTATTCCACAGCACAGTCAACTGACATAGGGAGAGAACAGAGAAGAGGACTTGGCTTAGTGAAGGCACAGCTGGCCAGGATGGTACGTGTCCAACGCAAACATGTTTGCCTTGAATGTTCACTAGGGTGAGTGACATACACAGAGGTCTGTGTAGGAGGGAATGGTTTGACAGAAATGGAGAGAGGGAAGGACACAAATGTATCCCTGCAGGAGTAAATGCCAAAGCTTGGAGTCAACATTAAGGAATGGCATTAAGGAATGGACAGGACGTCCATCCAGAACCTTCCAAAGTCTTTGGGACAGGTAGCGGGCTATCCACAATTTATAGAACATTGACACAACCTTTTAAAATCCAGAGTTTAACGAGAAGGATGATCCCATCTGACACACGAATTTCAACAGCATGAGTTGGATACTGAGTGAACTGGAGTCTAGAGAATTTGTGCAAGCCCCTTGTACTCACCTGGTTCCTCCGCTCCTGCATCTCACCGGCAGGTTGGGAAGTGGGGGACTCCTTGTGACCTCACAGTGAAGGGATCTATTGCTTTCACTGCTCCAAACCCAACTAAGATCAGCCCTGACCAACCTCGGTATCAGAAAGGACCTTTGCAAACTTCAACTTGAAGTGCTCCCAGGAATGGCCCCAGAACGAAACAGTCATTACCACAATTAATCGCCAATGATCAGAGCTATTTTGTGTGAGCTTCCACTGAGATTTTCAGAGCTCTGAATGGAGCAGATGAGGCTGTTCTGTGCAGGAAACCGGCTCTCCATTTTCCAATAAGAGAAGTGTCTGTGAAAGTGGCCACTTGGAAACCTCTAAGATGAGCCTCCGTCTTGATGAAAGCCTAACCGCCCTGCTCCATCCTGTGCTCTTTTAATGACTCTTCCTACCTCTCAGGTATTAGATGTTCTTTTAGAACATCCAAAATAAGCACTGACATGGAGCGCCCTTGAAAGTAGTCCAGACCAAGGCAATGCTTTTCCCTGGCATTAATGTCACTCTCTCTTTTGCTGCTAACTATTTTAATCCTGACCTGTGGTTCACATTCAAGATCATTTCTTCCAGAACCTTCCCCTGCCTGGACACCTCCATCTGGGCTCCTATTGTCCTAGCTGTGTTGGCGGACTCTTGGTGGTCGGGATCTGGCTGCCTGGCCTCACCACGGCCCTGGAGTTATGAGATTAGCCTCCTCCTTACTGATGTTTGCTACTAGATTTGTTCATTTACAGCTTCCTGCCTTTTAGCATAGCAGTACTCAAACAAGAAAAACGCTGCTCCTGTGTCCGTCAGCTCTTGCTCTCTGTCACCACATACCTGACAAGAGCCACTTAGAGGAGGAAATGTTTATTTTGTCTGGTGGTTTCAGAGGTCTTGGTCCTCGGCTGGTTGACTCCACTGCAGAAACATCCTGAAGAAGAGCGTGGAGGAGGGAAGCTGTCAGGTCCACACAGCCAGAAAGCAGAGAGAGGAGTGCCAGGGACAGGACAGACCCTCCAGGGCACCCCCCAGGGACCGTCGTCCTCTAACTCGGCACCACCTCCCAGTGGTCCATGCAGATGACCCTGTAGTCCACAGCTGATGAGGTCAGTACCCTCATGATCCAACCATTATCTAAAAGCCTCTGCTTAGATCTCACCTCTGAACACGGGGGTTTTGGGGGGACATTCCAGATCTCAAGCATAGCAGCTGTCAAGCATGTATGGACCAGCCATCATTCCACTGCCCGAACACGCCCATGCAGAGAGCTTGACTGCCACACAGAGCCCCGGAGTGCAGTGGGGAACCTGTTCCCAGAGCTGGCTCCCCTGGCTTCATAGACCAGGGACGAGGAGGAGGAGGGCAGGCTCCCATGGGAGTCCCAGCCCCTGTTTCCCCTCACTCTTTGAGCAAAACTAGGACTACGGAACTTTACCTGCCAATTTAAGAGGAAAGAGGAAAAGAGTAGGTGTAAGGAGATTCAGAGAAGGAAGGCGGAGATGAAAACAGGTTAGACATCAAGAGGAGCTGTTTGCAACCAGCTTCCAGAAACTTGGCTCAGGGTTGTTCGTAAGTGACTGGTGAAATATCTCAAGGCATAGCATGGAGGTGGCTGGAACTCGCTTTCTTTGTTCAACCTCACAATCCAGTAATTTGACACGATGTTCCCCGGGGGGGCTGTCTCCATATTGAAACCGACCCTTAGATCCGCTGTGGCTCCAGTCAGTGGAGTAATGTAAGTGCCTGTGGAGAGGAAAGGTCTAAGAAGCTTCTCATATTTCCGGCCTTCCAAATGCAGATAATTGTCCAGGCTGAGTATTACGGGTTGGCCTCTTTCCACCTCTGTCCCCAGCCCACTTAGAGTTCTTATTTAATAGCTGCTTCCTACTTCCTTCAGCTCTTGCTTTACTGGAAACAAAGCACACCCTCTGCCCCAGGGTTTCAATGGTTTCCTTCGAGTGTCAACTCGGCTCGACTATGGTGCCTGGCTCTTTGGTTCAACGTGTGTCTGGAGGTTGCTGTGAAAGTATTTTGAAGATGTGATGACATTTCCAACCAAATAACTTTAAGCAAAGGAAATAATTTGGAAAGGTCTCATCCAATCAGCTGAAGGTCCTAAGCCCCAAAGGGGAAGCAGCCACCTTCTCCAGAGCACATGGCCCCCTCTCTCCTGTCTGCACTGCTGATGGACCAGATGAAATGAGAATGTGGGCTGCGGCTGGTGGCATGGCAGACATATTCTAAGTCCCCTAGTGTTAAGAGACAAAAATCATCAAACACTATAATGCCTGTGTTAATTGGCTTTTTGTCACTGTGACAACATGGCAGAGGAAACAACCTAAGTTGAAAGATTTATTTTGGCTCACAGTTCCAGAGGTTTCAGTCCATGACGGGCCGGCTCCATGACTTTGGTCATGAGGTGACACAGAACATCATGGTGGAGAGGGCATGGTGGAGCAGAGCCACTCACCTCCCAGTGGTCAGGAGACAGAGAGAAGGGTAAGAAGGGGTGGGAGGCCAGATATGGTCCCCAAGAACACTCACTCCAGGACCCAAGCAGCTCTTTTCCACCACCTTCCAAAATCCACTCAAATTATGAATCCATTACTGGATTAATCCACGAACAAAGTCAGAGCCCCCAGTATCCCATCATTTCCCAGAAGCCCCATCTCTGAACACTACTGCACTGGGGACCAAGCCTCCAGTACTTGGAGACTGTGGGGACATTCCAGGTCTAGACCGTAACAACACCTTCCTCCAGTGGTTCTCAAATGTCTTTATTGCACCCCTTTACATTCTTAGGAAATGATGGAGGAACTCACAGACATTTTATTTATGGTTATATTTACCAACATATGCCAAATTAGAAATAAACTGAAAGAGGACTTTAAAATACAGGTATTAATTCATTTAAATCAAGCAACAAGAAGCCAATTGCTTAGTACCATTGATGACATTTTTATGAAAAAACACCTATATTTTCCAAATCTTCCCAAGAAATAGCAACAAATGTGTCACTATTCAAGTATATTTGCAAAATACTTGAATATCTAGTTTAATAAAAAAACATCTGGCTTCTTATTTCAGCTTCTGCATTTATCCTGAAACAACGTTACACGTTGCGTAGTGTCTGGAAATTTCCATTGCAAAGTAAGTAGCGGAAGAACGAACTTGAAAAAGGCAATTGACACTTTGTTTTGATTGGATGCCTTGGGTCTCCTGAAAGCGTCTTGGGAACCCCAGGACCCCTGGACCACTCTTGGAGAAGGTCTTCTCTGTGCAGTCTGACCCCAGGTTCCCTTCCGCCCTCAGGGACGCACAGGCATAAACCTCCTGGCTGCTCCTCAGATGCACAGGTCTCTGCTCGGACCTGCACCTGCTGCTGGCTCTCTCGCCTCCCCAGATACACTCACAGTTCACTTCCTCGCCGGCAGCTCTGTGACCGAATGTCACTGCAGTGAAACCTTCTCTCTCTCTTGGCATTCTCCATCCTCTTTCCTGTTTAACTCTTTTATTTTTACGTGAGAGTTCCAAGGAGGAAGACATTTTGTGTAGCTCACTGCTGTCCCCTGTGCCTCGGAACATCAGGTGGCATGTGAATAATAAATACGTACCATGACACCCCCTCATCCAGTTTTAATTTATTTAATTTTCAGTCAATTGAAGTCAGAAAATATTACTATAGTGCAGAGCTGAATGAAGATATAACTTTTATTATAATATACTGTTATAATCTATTTTATTGTTCTTAAGTTCTTATTATGCCTAACTTATACATTAAACTTTATTTTAGGTATGTGGGTATAGGAAAAAACCCAGATAGGAAAAAACCCAGAGGGTACATAGGGTTTGGTACTCTCCCTGGCTTCAGGCGTCCTCTGGGGGTCTTAGAACATACACCCTGCGGATAAGGTGAGACCACTGTATTGAATGTACAAATGCTACAAATCTTAGTACGGTGGAAAAAATAATCCTCAGTATCCACTCAGAGATCCTATTTTTCTAGTTTGGGAGTTCCTTTTTAGGACACAGGTCACAATATAGCCTGGTTTTCATAGCAAAATGGTCTCAACTGATTCACTATTACAAACAAGAGAAGGCCAGATGCAGTGGAACATGCCTGTAATCCCAGAGGCTCTGGAGGCTGAGGCAGGAGGATTGCAAGTTGGAGGCCAACTTCAGCAACTTATCAAGACCCTGTCTCAAAATAAAAATTAGAAAGGGTTGGGGATACAGCTCAGTGGCATAAGACCGTAAAGTCATTTCCCAGTATCACCAAAACAAGTGACTAAATTATATATATATATATATATATATATATATATATATGTATGCATATATGAATAAATTATATGTATATATATATATATATATATATATATATATGTATGTGTGTGTGTGTGTATATGCCCAGCACCTGGAGAAAGATTTTTGAGGTCTGGGTGCTGGATGCCATGCTCCTGGGAGGCACAATTGAAGCCACACTGATCCTGCATTTCCTCAGCCATTGTATGAGCACAGGAGCAAACACCTGTGACCCTGGAGATGTCAGCCTAGACAGAAGAGGACCCGGGTGCTGTGGAGGAGTCTTCAAGCACTTGAAGGCTTGCCATGTGGAGAAAAGGCACAAGATGATTTTCCTTGAACGTCACAGAGCAGCACTGGTGTGTTCAAGACGACAGGAAAGATTCTTCTGCTAATCTCACTCGGCCAGCAGGCATCCAGGCTGCCTTCTCTCCATCCCTGGAAGAGTTCGAGTATTGGAGAGGATGATGAAGTCAAGCCTCTGGAGCAGCAGGAAAAGCATGAATTTTAGAGAAAGTTTTGGGTTCAAATCCTGCCTGGCTCCATCTTTCAGTCACCAGGTCGCTTGGTGTCTTTACTTGTGAAACTTGAGTCCTGGTGCCAATTTTGCAGTCATGGACGTGAGAGAGAAATAAGAAGTACGTCTGCTTCCTTGGCTGGAGTGGTGCTCAGGAAAGATGTGGCTTTCTCCACCCCTCAGGCGTGCTGGGGTGGGAAGAGGCACATCCTCGGCAGGCTGAGGATGGAGCTCACCAAACGGCCAATTGTAGCATCCATTGCAAATAGCGGCTTCCCTGGAGGTCCACCCAGGTCAAGTGCACCCTGAGAGAGCTCTCTCTTCTTCCATAAGTCTGGCAGAAAGGCAGACATCCTTATCTGCCTAGAGTTTTGCAGGTCTCCTGGATTTGAGGGAAGCCTATGGAGTTCAAGATTTGACAAGATTTCTTGACAATGCCTTTCCAGTTGCTTAGCATTCACCGGAGAATCAGTCTATTTATTTCTCTTAAGTGTAATTAAAGTGAAAGTGAATGATGGGGCTTCTCACGCTAATGCCTCTGAGTCTGAAAATGGGCAATTGGTGAGGAATCAGATCTTAGCGTGAGTCCCGCGGTTCACGCTCACTTGGGGAGTCCCTTTTGGCTGCATGGCGATCATTTCAGAAAACATTTTTAAAATTTGGATACCGACCAATTCAACGATTTCATCAACTGTTGTTTCCACTCATTTCTCCAATTTTAGTTCTTATCTTATTTTTACCCAACATCCTTGCAGTTCGATTTAGGAGGAAGCAAACCCGTGTATTTAACTGCGTTTCTTTATATTTAATGATCATTTCAGTTCAAACTCAAACTTATAAGAAGTTGAAGTTTTGGCCAGGCGTGGTGGTGCACGCCTGTTATCCCAGTGGCTCAAGAGGCTGAGGCAGGAGGATCACGAGTTCAAAGCCAGCCTCAGCAATTTAGCAAGGCCCTAAGCAACTCAGGGAGACCCTGTCTTTAAATAAAATATAAAAAAGGGCTAGAGATGCTGCTTAGTGGTTAAGCACCTCTGGGTTCAATCCCTGGTACCCCCCCCCAAAAGTGGATGTTTTGCAGGGAGATCATTATATACATATTTTTAAAACATATCTTTTCATCCCTTTGATATATAATTTCCTTTAAAAGTTCAACAAACATGACATTGAAAGAATTTAGATAATATTCACTTACTTATTGATCTAATATTTTTGAGTATATGCTATTAAAAAGCATGATTATCTGAAATTTTAATTTCCTGTATTAATCTGATGAAGAGTCCCCGAGCTTCAGCCTTACCATCTATGCCATAGTAGACACGTAGAAATGCCCTGATACGCTGTCGCCAGAGGGACGTTTCCACAGTGAAGAACAGAAATGTCAGCATTTATATTTTTCCCCGAGACTGGTCCCTTTATAGCTTGGACTACTAGGAGGACATTTTTCTTTCTGTCAAAAGGGGTTTGAAATGTCTATCCCTTATGTTCACACAATGGAAAAAAAAAACTGCAGACTCTATCTAAGATATAGATCCATTGATGAGGTTGAAGAGATACCTGCAAAATCACATCACCGTTCTTGCTAAGGGGTAAAATCCTGCTGGCATATTGAAGAAGAGAATGCTTCCGCAGGACCTAGGAGTGATGGATTCATAGATTCTGGCTGCATTTTTAAGGTACACTAATAGGTAAATAAATAAATCAAGAGCAGGAGGCCGTGCATGGACCACGGGTGAGTGGGCTGTGACCCAGGCTGGTAATGAATCCATTACACACACCTGAGCTTCCTGACTCAAAAGCAGACAAGGAAAGGTCCCCAGTGTTTGAGGGCTGCAAGGTGAGTTTTGATGAATGCTGGGAATTTTTCAAGATGCATCCTACAGTGTCCAGAGTGAACGTCCAGTCTGGAAGGATAGACTGCTGAACACATGGGATCACCAGCAGCAGAAAGAGCCAACACACATTTGGAGCAGGAATAAGCCCTTTAGCCGTACTTAAATTTTATCACCACTTCCCACTGAGGATGAATGGGAGCCCTGGCGCATTCTTTGTGGTTTGTTTTATCTACATATTTAGAGAAAATTATATGTAGTTCATTTTGTAGCCATCAATTTATTATAGACCTGAATCAAGAACCTCTTCAACTTTTGTTCTTTGTTTAAAAATGCATGGGGTAAAGCTGGCACCTGATGATCACAGCCTTACAGTCAGGATTCCATCAACAAACAGAAGCCACTCAAGGCATTTTGAATAGGAAGGGCTTTAACAGGGGGCATTAAAGGCTTACGTAACCATTGGAAGGGCTACAAGAACAATTGTCAGGGAAGGTTTGAGAGGGAGGTAATTAGCAAGAGCTGTCCTGGACCCACAGCAAAATTCAGGAAGCCAAGAGAGCCAGCGCCACCCCTCAGTCTCCCACAGTCACAAGACAAGTAAATTCCAGGAGCTTTCCCACCACCAGCTTCAGGTTGGCCCTCTGCCCATGGACTCTCTGCAGCTGCCTTCAGTAAATAATAACAGGAATAGCTCCTCTTTATTTTTTGCCTCTCGATTTGTACTTGCGGGTAGTATCTTGGGGAGGTTCTGTCTTGGAAACACGTGGAGATGGAATTCTGAGAAATTTGTCACCACACTTCCCTCCGGCAATGCAGAGAAAACTGCAGAAATTCAGTTAAAAAAGAGAATCCCCCCCCCAATAAGGAATCAAAAGAAAGCTAGACAGAAGGAAGGAAGCGTGGCCGTCGTCTGACGTGTGACAAGCTTGTGCATTCCATCATTGTCAACAAGTATTCACTGCCCTGTCCTTCCAGGGTTGGGGAAGAAGTTTGCTTCTGAGCAACTGAGGAGGACTTGGGCGTCAGAGAAGTGGCAGCGTGAGATTCAGAAGAAGTGGCTTTAGAAGGCTTCTGGAGATCAGGCTCTTGAGAAAATCATGTCCCAGAGAGCGACTGCTCCACCACAGAGGAGAAACGGTGTCCAGCTGAGCACAGCTCAGGGACAGCCCAGAGGCTGACCAATGCACAGTGCTGTGGGCCACTGCGGGGTCGTTCCACGCCTCGGGTAAACGCGGGTCTCCGGCCTGTCCTTCGTTCCCTGATGGCGTATCTTCAGTATGAGCAGTCGCATGGAGCAGAGGAAGGAGCAGACCCTGGAGTCCTGGCTCGGACACGGGCTCACTGGTGGGATGCGGGCAGTTCTCAGACTCCTCGTGGACTTGGACATATCGTCATTCACAACGTTGGAATGAATGGCGGAATGGGCACCGCATCGTTACTGGGTCCTGGGCTCTGCGTCCTGCCCACGGCCATCTTTCTTACTCTCTCCACATCTCTGTGGACTAGGAACCTGTTGCCCATACCCTAGGTCCTTTAAAGCAATCTACAATCTCACCGAATGTAAAGAAAAATGGTCAGAACCCATCCTCTGAAGCCCAGGCTCTTGTGGTGGAATTAGGAGGTGGGGTCTTCAGGAGGTGCTGAGGTCACCAGGTGGGGGGCTCCTGAGGGGGTTAGTGCCTCCGTAAGAAGAGACTGCAAAGGGTGGTCTCTCCTCTCTCCTCTTTTCCCTCTCCCCTCTCTCTTCTCTCCTCTTTCTTTCTCCTCTCTTCCCTCTCTCCTCTCTCCTATCTCCTCCATCTCTCTCTCCTCCCTCTCCCCTCTCCCTTATCTCCTCTTCTCTCTCTCTCCTCTCTCTCTCTCTCTCTCTCTCTCTCTCTCTTTCTCTCTCTCTCTCTCTCTCCCTCTTTCGTCACAGGGGAATGCAGTAAGTTGGTGACCATCTGAAGGCCGGACGAGAGCCCTTATTAGAGACAGAGTAGGTTGCTTGATCTTAACTCCTCAGCCTCCAAACCTGTGACAGAGGAGCTTCCACCGTTTAAGTGCCTGGTTTCTGGTCCCTGTGAGGGCAGCCGACTAAGAGCACCTGGCAGCTGCTGACCTAGGACAGGGGACCTGTCATTCCCAGGTGTCCTCACATACATTACAGAGAGGGCAGAGAAAGAAGGAAGGCTGGCCCTTGCTAAAGACAAAGACTGGCCCTGTCCCCGTGACTCTCCATCTGTATGCACGTTTGTACTGTTTACCTTCCAAATACAAAGAAATACCATGCCCCACTTCACACGACGAGGCTCCACTCTGTAAAAACAATAGACCTTAGACCTGTCCTCCATCCAGAAAGGAGAAGGCTGCGGCCCCAAGGATATTGTGTCCATTCCTGGGTGACACAGGGCTGGACAACCCAGGCCAGCAGTCAGCTGCCCACAGCAGCAGCAGCAGGTATTGCTGTGCAGAGTGACATGTCTGCCCAAAGCTGGTCTTCCTGTCACTGGCAGGGGGGTGGCTTCCATTTCTCTCCCTCCTTCCAAATCTCTAGGTCTTTCATGTGTCTCAGAACAGGGTGTTCCGCGGCAAGGGCCTGGGGGAACACATGCAAAATCAGGCAGAGCAAACTGGAAGTCAGGATGGTGCTGGGGCCAGCGGACAGGGTCTAGCCCAGGGGGTCCACACCCTCCCAGTCACGTGTGTTTCTCACCCGATGTTGTAGCTTTCTCCAGGTTCCCTCGTCGTTGCTGTGACCCCAGCTCCCAGCCCACTTCTGGCACATAGTAGGGGCTTAGTAAACACTGGACGACAGGGTTCTTACCTGGGCCGTGACTTTGGAATCCAAGCTCCCCCGCTTCGCCCCGGCTGTCATCAGAAGAAAGGCACATTTCCATGTCTACCCACCAGGGAAGACAGAGACTGCTTTGAATATTCTTTTGCTGCTTGAAAAATGTACTCGATCATGTCCCCTAGGCTACTCACACCAAATTAATCTCCCAGGTCTATCACGTGGCGTTTGCTTGACTGGTAGGAACAGAAAGCTTGGGACGTGGGTTACAATACGGCCACCCTTATCGGCCGCTGTAATTTCCCCCCAGTTTTTAAAGGCCTCATTAAAGAGATGGAGGCCATGATTCCGCAGGGATTTATAAACTCATCAGGGAGATGCCAGTGAATGAGATAATGGAGACAACAGGCTATTTTCTGAGTTATCACCAAAGCCACGCTGGATTTAGCTGTAAGCCCCGTTCATCACGGCTTCATCAGAGACACTCGGTGACCCAGAGTCAGGCTGATGTTTTATGTTGTGGTCACCCTTCTAAATTATTCCTCAAATGAAATATGTGTTGGCAGCCAAGACATTCAACCCCGACATTATATATATATAATATTATAAATAAATTATCATAACTATAATAAATTGTATAAATATAAATACAAATTATATATAGATTATTTATAATTATAAATAAATGTTATATATATAAATAGAAACCAGGTGACCAGGCAATAGACCTACAAGATAATCAGAGAATAGAATTCATAAGCATTTGCTATTTATTATGTATTTACTTATTTATTTATTGAACACATGTGTTCATTCATTTCATAAGCAGGCACTGAGTTAAGCAATCTGTGGAAGTATGTATAAGAGATGTGGTCCTGGCTACGACAGATCCCCCCCTATCCTGCACAACTTTAATGCACCAATTTAAAAAAAAAATGGAAGAAAGAAAAAGAGAGAGAGATGCGTGGTCCTGGAGTCCTAGGAGGTTAAGCTGTAGGAAGGAAGAAAGAGGCCAGTTGCTTAAGCTCTCCGAATTTCAGTTTCGTCTTCGGAGAAGCAGGTGTAACAATAATAGCTTGTACCTCAGGGTGCTGTTAGGAGCAATGAAAGACAAATGACCCAAAGGCTCACCGTGAAGGACAATGAGAGATGACGGGTGGGCAGGCGGTATGCACACACAGGCGACGTGCACATGCATGCAGACGTGCGTTTGTGTGTGCACACAGGCGTGGCGTGTGTGGCGCTCCCTGGCTGACAGAGACGAGCGAACCCAGGGGAAAGCAGTAGCAGAGACGGACATGAAAACCGCCTGCTTGTCCCTGTGTTCCCGGCCCACACAGATCCACAGCACATCGTAAACCACCTGCCACTCGAGAAGCATTCTGAAACACATGCAGGATACAGGAAGGCACAGGTCCCTGGGAAGGGCCTCCAGGGGAAGGAGTGGCCTGGGCCGAGGAGTGGCGGGTGTGGATGGGGATGATGAGCAGCGAGATGAGAGAGCTGGAATCAGCTGTCACTTCCTAAGGGACAGCCAGCCATCGTGGTCTCCATCGTATCTGGGAAGTGAAGGAAGCCCGGAAAGTTGAAGGCTCCGACGCCAGCCAGCAAGGAGAGGCAATGAACTTGAGCACCCTGTCCCTGCTGCAGTGCCTCCGGGGAGTTTGCTGAGCAAATATTTAAAAATAGCCCTTTATGATTATGGCCGCTAATTAAGTATTATGAAAATACCTGAGCTGCCAGGTTTCCACCTTCCTCGGCACCTCTCCTAGGGCCTGTCCGGTGCTGCTGAGAGCTGACCTTCAAATCCATGGTGGAGTAAGCAGAGGTCTGGGCCTGGCTCACAAGATGAACCCCTGGGTCCAAGGGGTCAGCTTTCCAGCAGAGGCAGCAGATGCTGAAGGGTAAAAGCAGCTTCCCAGGAGAACAGCTTCCTCCAGTGGTGCAGAGGAGACCACCGCAGAGATCAGACCTTGGGCAGCAACGTCAGAGTCCATGGGAAGGAAGCTGACCCTGCAGCAAGCTCAACACCACAGACCAGAACAGAAGAGGCCTCGGAAGAAAGAGCAGTTCCCCTGAACGGCCAGGGCCAGCCCCACGGGGCCTGTGCTTCCAGAGAGAGATGACATGAACCACACCAGAGGGCACAGGCTCATCATCCCCTAAGACAGGCAGGGCCCTGCCCGCCTGGTCCCCTGCTCTTATCGCTGCACACAGTAGGGGACAAGATGTACCCTGGGATGACCTGGAAGAGGAAGAAGACTGCAGTCCTTTTTGCATTTTCAGAGGGGGGTTCCCAAGGAAAGTCCCCTGGCCTGATCAGGAGGTCTACATGCCATGGGCCAGCACAGGCTAAGGAGCCAGCCAGCTTGGCTTCTATCCCAAACCCGATTAAGGTGGGGGTCAAGGACATGTCCACCTGTCAGGCCAAATCAGGGAATGTGGCCTCTACCCTGGACACTGGTTTGGGCAGTTCACCCTTGCTGTGACAGACAGGACGCTTGACCTCAGGGAACAAATGGTGAGCAAATATGTATAAAAGTAAAAACGTTATTTTATAAAAATGAAAATTAAAAGCTTGTCCTGGGTGCCTCCGTTTGCTGTGGGACCCTGAGCCCGCTGGTGGTTGAGGTCTCCAGGTCTCTCCTGCAAAACACAGAGATGCCTCTTTCTTCATTAGGCTGTTGGAGGAGTGGGTGGCTGGGCAGGGTAAAATGTGGCCATTCCTCCTCCTGCCCATTTGTCCCTCCTCTCTGAAGGTCAGTGTTCTGTACAAAATGAGGGGTTCGAGTAGAGGACCCCTAAGGAATAAGGCTTTGCTTTCTGTCTTCCTCTGTGATGCTCTTGCAGGGCGGCTTCTGGTGAGAATACACAGAGGGGGTTCCTTGGGCCCTTTCAGGCTCTAGGAAAGTGCTTGTCCTAACTTCCAGAGTGGACTTAGTATCCAGGGGAGGAGGTGTCCTCTTAGTTACTCTGTTTGGAAGGAACACCTGGAGCACCTCTTCTCCATGGACACAAGGTCCACCAGCAGCTTGGAAGACACTCCTGACAATATTCAGCGGGTGTTCTCCTATTCCTGGGCAGTCACAGGGGGCCTAGCCTGACCCAGGCTACCAGGGTCCACATACCTGAAGGCGGTCCCTAGAGGATTGTAATGGAGCTGAAAGCTTCTGTTGCCTAGCGACAGACATCACAGCCACCATGATGTCATCACAGTGCAACACCTTCCCCTGAGACACTGGTGGAGACGTCTGTCCCCTTCAAGTACAGCGCATATGACTGTGCACAGTGTGTATCAATAAGGATAAACGATGAGGTTATGGGTTTACTTATTTACTATGCTTTTTACCATTATTTTAAAGTGTGTTTTTTTCCACTTATTAAAACACACACACACACACACACACACACACACACACACACACACTGTAAAACAAGAAGCCACATGATGCCAGGTACGGCTCCACGCATCTTAGATGCGCTGCATCTCTGGGCTCTCATTTTCCCTTGGGCCTTATTTCACCTCACGTGGTTTGGTTCATCACGGTGCGGGGGTGATGGCACATGATATTTATGTGCACGTAGCTTGGGCGTGTGACACGCCACCTCAGCGGCTGTTGTGAGCCCGCTCCATGGTGTGATGCTCACAAGAGATTGCCTAATGACATATTTCTCTGAAAATGTCCCTGTACTGAAACTACGCATGACTGTCCTTAAACACTTTAAATAATAAAGGACTGAATTAACCAAATTCTCTTTCTTCTATGTCCATTCCTTTATTGATTTATAGGCTCTTCTTGTTTTGAGATGGTAATAGAAACTGTCATAACATATCAACATTTTTCCTAGTATCGATCCCTTCTATGCCTGGGATAAACCCTTTGTGGTTTATTATTTTACTGTATCATTGGCTTCTTCCTTGTTGAGGTTATTTCTTAATCATGTGGTTCTGTAGTCATAAGGGAAATAATTTTATAATGCTTTTGATTCTCTTTCTCAGAGTTTGAGATGAGGAACATTTTCATTGCAGGAGAAATTTTATAGCTTTACGTTTTGTGTGAACTTTTGTGTGTTTTGTGCATTTTATAAAACTTTAAAGTTGGTTGTATGATCCTTGAAATTTTGGAAAAATGGCCGGTACTTCCACTAAATTTTTTTTAAGCTCCTGGAGGAAGTTGTGGTTTTCTATTGTAAATGGGTATTAGTCATCCTTCAAAAAGACTAAAGGAAAAGAACACAATAAATTAGTTAGGGCTGGATAAAAGGGCTTATTTCTGTTCTCTCTGATAAGTGGATGCTAATCCATAATGGGGGAGCATGGGAAGAATGGAGGGACTTTGGTCAAAGGGGAGGGTGGGAAGGGGAGGGGACGTGGGGGCAGGAAATATGGTGCAATGAGGTGGACATCATTACCCTAGCTACATGTATGACTGCACACCTGGTGAGAGGCTACATGGTGTGCAACCAGAGAAATGAAAAGCTGTGCTCCCTCTGTGCACAATGAACTAAAATGCATTCTGCTGTCATGTGGACCTAATTAGAATAAATAAATACTATTTATTTATTTATTTTTATTTTTAAAAAGCAAGGCTTACTTCCCCCACTGCACTGGGGAGGAACACAGCCCTGGGGCATGAAGGAGGGTGGGAGGATGTGATCCTGGAGCCCAGCTAGACCAGTACCAATGTGGGGGCTATGTGACCACAGCCATGGCCCCAGCAGTGGGACTTCAACCACCCCAAGGGACCCTCTGAGGAGAGAGGAGAGAGCTGGTGGACACACAGATGCCCAGCTGGAGGCGCCCCTGACTTCCCACACACATTGGTGCTTCCCATCTCCAAACCCAGCCAAAACCGGCCCAGAGACCTCCATGGACTCTACCCCTCAGCCCTGCTCACAGAGGAGGCAGGAGGCCTGGAAGGAAGGCAGAGGCACCACGCCCAAGGCCTCTGAATGCTTTTTATCAATTGGTGTAATTTCACATTCTTATTTGATTTAATTTCACTTTCCTATTGTATATTCAGGTAAAAATTATTTCATTAAGATTCTCCCTTACCTCCAGGCTCGCAATCGCGTTTACCATCAAGTGCCAGCATCTACAGTCGGCTCTCCGAGTCTGTGGGCTCCAAGTCGGAGGAGCCAGCCAGACCTGGAAAGGTTTAAATACACTTTGGATCCGTACTGAACATGCAGGGTCGCTTTTCTCACCACTATTCCTTAAACAAGGCGCTGCCAAATTCTACAAAAAAGGGCCAGTCCTGGCTGCCTCCTCTGTCTCGGCCTCTCTTTACTATGCAGTCTTGAGCCAGCTGTCCAGGCTTCCCCGTCTCCAAGCCTCACTCTCCTGCAAAAAAGTGCCATGTGGACCCTTCCTCATTAGGCTGTGTGCGAGTGAGGGTCCCAAATGCTTGTGATTAAAGTAGTTTAGAGTCAACTTACATGACCCAGGATGATGTGTGCAGCTCTGTTCTCACGCCTCCAGCTAAAACAAGGGACTTGAACGTCCACACATTTGGTATCTATGGGGTCCTGGAACCCATTTCCCGCAGACACCAAAGGATGACTATGCTCGTGAGTTTGCTAAGATTAAGGCCACCTTTGTTTTCTAATTTTACGTATTGATGCTTTCACTTGTTGAGATCTAGCAGTGCTTTTTTTTTTTCTATAAATTTTTATTTAAAAAAAATAAATGTTAGACTTCTTGCTCAGCTTCGTAGATTTCATCTTTGTGTCTTTGGCAGGTACTAGGATGTTTTCTTTTTTTCTTTTAAGCTTTAGAATTTTGTTTATTGTCACCTTCTCACTTCTTTAGGAAACATTTCAAGTTATGGATTTATTTTGGAGCCCAGCTTTGACCATAATCTATTTGTTTCTACAATCTTTGAAATTAAAAATAAGTTTGTTTTCTGAATAATCTGTTATTTTAATCCAGAGACTCAAAACAATTGTTATTTGAAGAAACGTTGGCTTTTTGAATTTTTGTATTCTTTATTATAATCTATTTGTATAAATAATTCATGAGCATGTTAAAATAAGGTGCATGTTAAGTTAAGTAAAGAAAAAGTTTGGTTCTGCTCCTTCTGCCTAATTTATTTTCGTTGTTTCTACTATGGATGTCCAAATCTAAATTCTATATTCTTAATTTGTCATTGATATATTATAATTAAAATCTTTTGCTACAGTTGCTATTATATGTTTATAATGGGTTGGATCTTATTTATTACAATGTTTCAAAGAGTAAAACTTTTTTTTTTTTTGTGGCAAGGGAGGGAGGTACCAGGAATTGAACTCAGGGGCACTCGACCACTGAGCCACACCCCCAGCCCTATTTTGTGTTTTATGTAGAGACAGGGTCTCCCTGAGTTGCTTAGTGCCTCGCTGGTGCTGAGGCTGGCTTTGAACTCGTGGCCCTCCTGTCTCAGCCTCCCTAAGTGCTGGATTACAGGCGTGGCCACCACGCCCAGCACAGATGTGCTTTCTTTCTGTCTTCTTTCCATCTTGCCATCTGATGTAGGGGCCATGCTCAGCTTGTTTTCGTCATTGTCACCGACTCGGCACTGATTTTTAATTCCACCAAAGCTTAGATGGAAAGCAGTTCGACATTCCTGATACCGAAGCCTCTCTCCGTAGCCAAGCTACCTACTGGCAACAGCCTTAGCTTTGGCTACGCTTGCTTTCTTAGCATTCTTGGAAGACAAGAAAGCCTGTGCTTTCCAGATATTTTCTTCTCCCCTGCAACACGGGGCCTCCGAGAGCCCGCAACACCGCCTCCTCACTCTCCTGCCCCCTTCCTTCCCCCAACCAGTTACCCTGAGAGTCTGCAGTGTGTCTCTCCACCCCTTCGATGATCTCATTCTTTTTCCAAAGTCTTTTTGGATCTTCTGCACATGTCTCTATTCTAAATGCCAGTCAAATAGAATCAGATTTCATGCACTTCTGAATTTCACAGAAGGTCCAGGAGCACCAGTGTCATCAGTAAATATCCTTCTCTCTCAACCCTGCCCTGGAAGAATTCCATCTCCGGCCTTGGGTGTTATGCCACCCCAGAGAATTTCCATCAGATGCCAAATGGCTTCATAAAGATGTGTATGACTTAATCCCTGAAATCTGCAAATGTTATCTTACATTGTAAAAAAAAAAAAAAAAGGCTCTTTGCAGATGTGATTAAGGGCAAGGACTTAGATAGGGACAGAGAGATAGGCCTAGGGACAGGATGCCACTCGGATTATCCAGATGGCCCCGACATAATCACATGAATCCTTAAAAGAAACTCTCCCAGCTGAGGTCAGAAAGGGAGACAGCTGTGACCACAGAAGCATCCAAGGGGTGCGGCATCGCTGGCTTTGATAGCAGAGGGAGGGGCCCTGGGCCAAGGATGGTGGGCAGCTTCCAGAAATTGGGAAAGGCCAGGAAATAGACCATCCCCCAGAACCTGCAGAAGGAACACCGTCCTGTTGCCCAAGTGGATTTCAGCCCAGGACCCATGTTTCTGACTTCTGAACTGAAGAACTATAAAAGAACCCATCTGGATTGTTTTGAGCCACTACATTAGTGGTGTTTGTTTCTGCAGGAATGGGCAACTACCCAGTGCCCAGTGGATGTCTTTCCAGGGTCGTGCACAGCCTCAGCACCGCCCTCCCACCTCATCGCTCTGCTGCTCTGGCTTCCTGAGTCTAATCAGTGTTGGCTGCCCCAGAAGCCACTGGAACAACAGCAGCATTGCTAGGAGACAGAAAGGCAAACGGCCAGGACTGGCTCCAAAGGCAAACAGAGCCTGGACAGAGGCGCACAGGCTCTGCAGTCAGGATCCAGCGAGGTAATGCAAAGGGCTTCAGCAGTGCCTGGCCGCGGCGCTGTGTCCTGGCTAGGATGCTCTCACCCTGCACTGCTGCCGAGGGCCAGGTGGCCACCTCCCTCATCTCACCGTGTGTGCTCAGCACAGCCTGGGCGGGCTCGCTGCGTCCTAATTCACGGGTTCATTCATTCCCTGTAATTGCCCAGCACACCCCCTTCTGTCCTTCCTTCCCCAGGCCTTCATTTTAATGGACTGTGTGTGCAACTTCTTTTTTTGAACCTGTTCTTGCACAACGTGCATTTTCATTTTGCATGTTTGGCTTTTAATTTATATAAATGGCATTGCTAAGGAACGATCTGTTTCCACAGGAACTAGGTGTTTTAAGACACAAGCTTTCATCTACATTTGTTGCTTCTCACTACTGCCGAGTATTCATGGTGCAAATCCGCCTTGCCAGACTTCTCTGCAGGGCTAATGCCAAAATATTTGTATTTGAAGAAAATAGGCCTGACCAGACCAGGAAGCTGCTTGGTGCTAGAGCTAGGTCTTGGAGGCCCCTACAGTGCTGGGCTTTAGTCCTTGAGTGCTGTGGCACACAAGCTTCAGGTAGGCCTTGGGGGAAGATGGAGAGACATCAGCTGGGGCTGGGGAAGCAGCTAGCCATCTCCTGGATTGTGCCTGGTGGCGATGTTACCCCTGCCCATTCCCCTCATCTACTGAGGAACCCCCAGGTTTCCTCCAACTGTCTCGCCCTAAACTACAAGGCAAGCAACCTCCTGTGCGTGTCCCATGGTAAACCTTGGGTCAGACTCCAGGTGGGGCATTGCTGGGCCACACGCATGCTCAGATGGAATTCATGTGAGTAAAGCCACATGGGTCTCCATCATGGAGGTACTAGCCCACCCTCCTAAGGGCCAGCCGAGCCTGTGGCTCCCCCAGGCTCCTGTCTCTGCCAACTCTCTCATTTCCACCTGGCATGAAGGGGTAGCTGTCTCCTGTTGGAGTTGGCATGCGTCTGGGTTTTGATTACCAGCAACCTCAGCCTCTCATCCGAGGCTTGGAGGTTTCCCTTCTATGGACGACCTTCCCACACACAGCCTCCTGCTCCTCTGCCGGGGCTGCTCTTTTTCCTCACTGGTGTGCAGGAGGCTGCCAACGTGACTGTCAGCGGTGCTAACGCCTGAAGCCTCTAAAGCCGCAGATCCTCACAGCTCCGGCCCTGACCCGGCCTCACACTCTGTCACCGGGACTCTAAAGTGGCAGCGCTTGTGCTAAGAGGCTCTGAAATCTCTTCATGGAACTCCCCAGAGGGCTGCCGTCCTTCACCCTCGGCTGAACAACAAGATTGCAACAGATACTGTGGCAGCGCGGAGGGCGGGAGGCCCCGTGTGGCCTGGACGGCACCTGCCCGGCACGCCAAGTGCTCTGCTATTGCGTCCCCATCTGGACCTTGGGCCACAGCCCTGCCCTGGTGAGTGGCCCCCACATGTCCATTCCCGAATGGTGGCAGTGATTTTTTAACCCCCAATTCCCCGCCGGTGACGACTTTCTCAGACTCGGCCCTCTGTGGTCTCCTAATAAACATCTGGTGAGGCAGAGCTCTATACTCAAACGAGAGGGGAACATCTGGATTAAGCACACATTTGGCTAGTGAAGAACTTCTCGGTGTGTGCACTATGGATTTGGAGAACATAATCGAGAAAGTATTAGTATGGAAAACTGAGCAGTATTTTTGGCAAAAGTTGTCTCATTTCTCCTCCAACAGGGGCAGGGTTACTATTTGGGCACCATCATGAACCATGAGGAAGCCTCGGTTTCTGAGTCTGGGCGGTGGGGAGGACCGTGCGCTTTGCGCACACGGACAGGACAGAGAGCTTAACAAGATGATAGACAGGGTTCAGCTTAGGCCTGGGATTCCGCCAGCTCCTGACCTCTCCAGTGCTGATCCTTCAGCCTCCTGCCCAGCCCTCCTGGGGATGTTCTTGGTAGGAGCAGCCCAGGTGCCACAGCAGCTGTGACAGGCCAGCAATGTTGATTTAGTTGTGCTGTTGGAAGCCCAGTAGTAATTGTGCATCTGGACTTCACACCTCTTGCTCCCACAGGCTGTCACTGCCAGGGAAACATGTTGCGTTGGCACAGACCACGTTTGCAATCACAGCTTATCTGAGCAGTGTTTAAAGTCCAAAGCTATTATTTACAGCTCAGTGAAGAGACAGCGGACAATCAGGAGCCATGGCCCAGCCACGCGCTGCAAAAGCCACTCCCAGAGTGATAGGGTGACAGATGAGTGACGTGACGAGAGGGAAGAGTTTCACTGCCTCTCTTAATGGCTCCAGATCTACACAAGTCCGGCTCCAGCTCCCTCCACCCAATCCTTCTTGACCATGTGACCACCCTCTCCCACATCAGGGCCACCAACCCTCTCAGATTACCTGTGACTTCCCGGTTTCATACTAAAAGTTCAACATCGTCCCAGGAAATCCCTTAGTCCCTGGCAAGCAGTGAGTCTCTCGCGGTACTGTCTGGACAAACCATTTTGTCACTAGGTGACATTCAGTCTTAGAAGCCACATTAGCAACAAATACTTGTTTGGAGTCCAGGGAACACACTAGGCTAAGCTCTGAGAACACACTGTCCTGGTCCGAGTTTCTCTCGGTGGTTTTTCCACACCTGGCCCACAGACCTTGTTTCCTACATACTTTTCTCCAAGGACAGGAACCAGAGTACTTGGGGAAATGGTCGATTCCAGGACTGGAGCAAGAAAGGCACTATTAAGAGCCTGGAATGTTTCAAGGTGGCAGAAAGTGAGGAGGCGTTCAGGAAACACCGCAGGAAGGTGCCATGTCCATTTTCTGTTGCTATAACGAAATACCCAAGGCTGGGTCCTTATGAACACAAGAGGTTCATTTATCTTACAGTTCTGAAGACTAGAAGTGTATGGCATGTATGGGCTCTGGTGAGGGACCCCCTTGTGTACGTCACCACACCATGGCATCGTGGGTGGCACCACAATGGCAGGAGCATGTGCCAGACGGAGAAGGCATGCGATGAGACAGGAAGCCAGGGCCAGGGGGAGGAGCCAGTCCTGCCACCTCCCACCAGGCCCGCCCCTTGAAGGTCCCACCACACTGAAGATAAATGCATGGATCTCCTGGGCAGCAGACTACACCCAAACCATCGCGTCCCACCACGGACTGTTCATGTCTTCTCACAGTGAAAAACCCCTTGTTCCTTCCCCAGTAATCCCCAGTCCTAACTCAACCCAGCGTTACTGAAAAGTTCCACTCCAAAGACTTACATGAGACTCGAGGCAAACTGATTCAATGAGAGCTGATACAATTTAAATAAGAAAGAAAAAGAAATCAGATTACAGCAAGTTATCTACTTCCAAGACACAAGGGCAAGACAGGCACATTTCTATTCCACAAGGGAGAACTGGCCCCATGGAAGCTGCCCTAAAGCAAGGCTGAACCCAACAGGGCAGACAGTGCTTGTCAAAGCTCCAGGCCTGGCATGCTGTGCCCACGGTATGGAGAGGGGCCCCCAGGCCCCATGCAGCCTGACCCCGCCTTTGCCCGCCTCTGTGCCTCTCCCCAGGCAGCCTTGAGTCCTGCAGCTTTCCTGGCTGAGGGCCCCACGTGGCAGGCCTTCTGGGGCCTCTGCCGAGCTCCACTCCTGCAGCCCCACTGGGTGTCCTGGTCGGGGCTCTCTGCAGGGCTCTGACCTGTGGCCCCCCAGCCTTTCCTCTGAAACCTTGGGGAAAGAGCGTGAGCCTTTTCCTCTGGCCTTCTGCAGGACTGCAAAGCCAGCAGCTCACGAACACTGCCAGGCACGTGGGAGAGGCGCAGACCACGTGGCGGGACAGGAGGCCAGGGCGAGGGAGAGGCCAGGCTTGCCACCTCCCAGTAGACCGCCAGCTCACCATGGCCACCCCAAGGACCAAGCCTCCAGCACACAATTGATCCAGAGACAAACTACACCCATGCCATGGCAGAGCATGTCAGAAGAGCAGAGGACAACCTGAAGGATCCCTGGAGGCCAAACCTGGGACTTCACAGTAGCATGGATGGCAGAGAGATCAACAGGTGGACCGGGGGGCACACTGAACTCCTCTGGTGAAATGCTCACTGGTACGTTCCAGGGTCTCGGGGGCAACCCCATCTAGGGCTGGGACTGGCTTTGGCCTCCACGCTGTTCACTGGGGCATGGACAGCAATGTGTACTTTTTGGCTCCCCATCAAAGTCCCCAAGGTTGTATCCCTGGAGCCTCAGGCTCCCCTTCCTGATTCGACTCAGCTGTGCCCACCCCACTCCACCCAACAAGTGCAAACCTTATGTCAGTGATTTTACTTCTGTGCCAGGCACAGTCACTGTGTGTGTGTGTTTCATGTCTCTGTCTTGTTGTCTCTTGTCTCCTCTACCTCTGTGAGTACCTTTGTCCCATTTCTCTCAGTGCCTAGGCCAGCTCCTCCCTGATGCTGAGGGACTCAGTACTGCTGTTGTGATTCTCCTCTGGACATGGCTGTGCTCCTCAGGGGCCTCGTTATTTAGCCTGTGAGCTCATCCTCCCTGGTATGACTCCTCCATGGACGGTGTGAATGGGGAAGCAGCTGAGCCAGTCCATCAACTGTGGAGCTCAAGGAACCATGGGTGGTGGAGTGTGCCCTTGGATGGAAATACCCAGCTGCCAGCAAGCCAGAGTCACCTGCCAGGTACAGCCCAACCCCTGCCTCAGTTCAGGGCTTCCCTCTCAGTCCCCACAATGAAGCAGAAGCTGATGGAGGCTGTCCTCAGAATGTAGTCCACCAGCCTTGAGGTCTCCAGGAGGAGGGGAGGGAAGGGGCTGCCCAGGTTCTTCTCCCCTCCCCATTCCCTGCAGCCTCTGGCTTCTGTGCTGTGTGCAGCATTCCTGGGGGCATCTGCCCAGACTGGCAGGAGGAGACAAGCTAGAATAAACCCCCACAACCCTGCTGCACTGGGCTCTAGCGCTACCCTGCCTCTTTCCCCTCTTCACATACACAGAGACAACTTCAGCTGAATACAACCCTCTGCCTTGCAGGAGTTCTTGATGGTTTTCTATCATCTTGACCCCTGCCTGCCATAGCTTCTCCAGCAGGCTGAGCTCAGCCAGGAGACCACTTTTAAACTCTGAGTTAGTCAGCTAAGGATTTCAGACAGAATAAGACATAAGTAATGGGGGACAACTGAATGGGCTTGAGGGAGGAAGAGACGTAATACATTCCCGGGCAGTTCAGACAAGACTCTGGACCCAGTCTCCTGATTAATCACAGCTCCACTTCTCAGCACCTTGAGACACCGGGCAAGGCACGTGGCCTAACCTTAGACTCTTCACGTTCCCGATGGGGATAATAGCGACAAGCCTCCAATAGGACTGAAGAGATGGATGTACTCAGAACAGTGCGGGGCTCACAGAAGATGCTCCCAGCCTGCAGCTGTTATCAGAGTCCAATCGGTTTTCTAAAAAGTAGTCTCAGGAAAATGCTCCACCTGGGAAAGGAGAAGGGTGGCCAAGAACTGACGGTCGATCTTAGTCTCAGTCTCTCTCTCTCCCTCGGCTTTGAGGTACTGGAGCTCATTGGTCACTGAGTTCATGTGCTCGACTTGCTGATCGAGAAAATGCAGAGCAGTACATTTTTCAGTTCCAGTGATGAAAATCGCTTTGCTCCTTCCTGGGAACAACTACAGAAGGCTATTCCAAAAATGAACACAAGGAACTATGAGAATAAATATTAGAGTAAATATGTTATTGATGATTTTTTAAAAAAATAAACGTAAATCTAAAACGCCCAGTGGTGTGCAATCCCTCCTTCTGCTCAGCGAGGGGCCGACACGTCCCGGCTGCAGCCAGTTCCCCGGGGCCTGTCACAGAGCAGGGAGGGTGAGAACAGCCTCTCTCCGAGAGCTCAGTAGTACTGGGCCACCAGCTCCACAGCCTGCTTGTGCCTTCTGTCTCACAAAGCCCCCTGGCCAATGGCCCTCTGCATTCTGGCCACACCGACCATCTCTCCAGTGCCTCTACCTTTGTCCCTGGGCCATGCAGGAACCAGCTCCCTTGGGGCCTCTGATTTTCCTCTCTCCGCAGTATCTCCCAGGAAACCATGAGCAGAAGCACATCTTCTGCCTTTAGCCAAACAAATGAACAAATAACTAACAATTTGTTCTGTGTGTGGCAAGCAGAGAATCAGGAACAAAGGCCCCATGTGCCTGGTCTTCATGGAGCGTCTCCTAGGACCGACGTACAGGATGAATCCTTGGACTATTCTTAACTTTGTTAAGAAAATTTTTTTGTCCCTTTTGCTTTTGGTGCAATTTTCTTGCTTTGCTTTGCTCCTGGCTGGACTTTCTGCTTAGTGTTGGGTTTATTTGTTTCTCCATCCAACACGACTCTTCCATACACGATGCTCTTTCCTACATACAATGTCCTCCTTAATTAAACCATGGTGGGCCTCCCTCATCTTTCAGGGGAGGAGAAATCCTCCCCCTCCACCCTGCAGAGGGAAAAAGGTAATGCCTTGTGTCCAATTTTATTTTCATTGCTGCTTTTATTATGGAAACACAAGCGTTCAGTGATTCTAAAATGAAAACAGGGCAAGTTAATTTTGTCATCCTTATCTAGTAAAAGTCTTAATGGGTTTCTTTCCCATTATCATAAATACTTTTATTGGGACTCAATTTTTTTTTCTCAACTGCACAGTAGTATATCTTACGTTCCATAAAATGTAAAGATTCAAAAAGAAACATGTTCCTTTGGAGTTTAAATCACTTATGTGTCATTTTCTGTAGGGGGCAGATCAGCATGGGTGTTCTGAAAGTAGATTTGTCATTTGGGGTGCCAATTTGGCCCTTTACTCTGTGACCTTAGACAAGTCTCCTGACTTTCTTAAGCTCCATTTCTCCATCTCTAAGCTTATGTGCTGGGCTCTTTTCTCTCCTCATCCAATAAAGGTAACACATGGTTAATTCAATGGAGTGACAGTAGGAATCTTTGTTCTAAAACGCCAAGTTGCATGGAGCTCTAAATAAGCTACTCTGCATGTGGTGCTGGGGGGTACAGCAGTGGGGGTACAGATTTATTTTTACCAGAGCATCTACTTTGCAGGACACTGATTCCCTCAGGGAGGCCCCCAGACTGTACTTGAAAACCTGCTAGAACGTAAATTCTTGTGTCCTGCCCCTTCCCAACCATCTAGAAAAGATGAGGGTTTCATCCTGCAGCCTGCATTCGAACAAGCCTTCCTGGGGAGTTCTGAGAGCCACAGCTATAGAATGCTCTGCGCTTTGGGGTCCCCAGGTCCTTCCTAGACTTTTTAGCCCTGAGCTGGCTTCCTTTCTCATTCTCAGACCAGGGAGGGATTCTTTCCTTCCACAATTATTCATCCGGTGCTCGGTGTGTGCACCAGGCACAGTCCTGGGCCTTGAGGACAGAACGCGGAAGGCCAACAGCACACCCCCCTCCACCACACAGAGCTAAGATTCTGAGCAAAGACGGACGGGCAGAGGTGCCTAAGCAGGCACGCGGACATGCAGACACAGCAAGGAGGAGTGCTGGTGGGTCCCCAGACCAGAGCCAACAGTCTCTCTGACCTAATTTGGAAGGACCAGAAGGAAATGGTGGAGGAGGCGGTGGACTCTAAGCTCCTGCGGAAACCTCATCCCCTCTGTGCTTGGGCTCCTTGTTTGTTTTGTTTTTTGCACAGGGAACCAATTTTACTATATTGTTGAGAACTATGTGCAAACTTAAATAGCACACTTATGCCTCCCTTGGTGCCAGAACAATCACCTGACATTGAGATCAACATCCATGTGTCGGGAAGCAACCCGGGGGAAACCAAAGACTCTGAGTGACCAGGTGTTTAGAGACCATGCAGCGTAACTCCGCTTCTGTCACTCGTGAGCACCCGAAGAGGGTGTCTGGTGTTTTTCTCCCAGAGCAATTATCTGAAATCAAGGGTAAGTGCTTACATCATTGCCTCTCTTAGCTCAGGGACCAACACACACCCGTTGCTCGACCAATGCCCTGACGGTGGTGATAAGTCACCCGACTTACCACAGTGTGGTCATAGACTCCCACATATTGAAATATTTTCTGCACCTGAACTTGAAACAAAAATATCTGTTGTTTGAATCTGATGCAATCAACAAATTAATAAACAGATTTTTATTCTAGTACTTCAGTTAATCAAGGAGTTGTTAATTGTTATTATTAGTTAATAATATAATGCCATTACATTTTCAGAAATTTACCTCATCTAAGCTGGTATTTTTCAAATATTGCCTGATTAAATGTCAGCAGAATTCCCACAACATTAAACTTAGTAAAGATTATTTTAAGTATGCACACTATTGGAAGATGGTAGAAAGTGTAGGAGGTGAGGATTAATTGTTGGAAGCAGGTAACTAGTGCACACCTGGATGGGGGCATCTGGTCCCCAGCCCCTTCCCCTCAGCTTCCTGGCAGCCAGGAGCTGAGTGGCTTCCTTTTACCAGGGCCTTCCGCCATGATGGTATGCCTCATCTCAGGCCCAAAGCAATGGAACCAACCAACCTTGAACTGAAACCTCTGAAACTGCAAGCCAAAATAAATCTTTCCTCCTTTAAATTGATTTTTATCAGGTATTTTGCCAGAGTGACAGAAAATTAATGTCGATATATTTTAAACATATTTTATTATGCTGAGCATAAATGCAAGTTGGAGGTGAGAAACAGTAAATAAAGCATGATTCAAGAGAAGCTACCTGTTTTGAAGCTGGCTTCTCCCCTCAGGACCAGTGGCAGTTCACCGTGTGCGTTGGCAAAATGCACATACGAAGGATGTAAGCAAAGCCCGAAACTCCTTCATAGAGGCCCTGGGAGGTGAAGCCCTCAGTGGACAAATTAAACAAAAATCCTGTTCTATAGAGAAAGCTGTTGGGAAAATTGCTGGTGGTTTTCTTAACTCTGGGTTGAGTGAGTAGAAAAGGGAAAGTCTCCTGAGAATCCCTAATGAAAAATACCTAATGAAGATTTGGGCTTCATTCTTACTATATTATGTGTGTGCTAGAAAATTAACACTCAGGAGTTCAGGTTAAAGCACACTTGCTCAGGGAACTTCCCAGAAATCTGGAATAAGCAACCACATCTCTGGAGGAAACAGGCCACGGTGAGGAAAGGAAGCAGAAACAACCAGCCTGGAATCAGCCCAACAAGGAGCACAAATGCTGGAGTCACCAGCAGCACCACAGAGACAGAGTATGTTAACACACTTAAAAATGAAAGACGGATTTCAAAAATCATCAGAAAGACCTGAAACCAATCTCAATGAGCCCCTTCAATTTGAGAATATTAAAACTGTAGGGAAAAAACTGTACATACATAGATCTGATGCTAACCACATGCCAGAGCCTTTGAGAAATTAGGGATGAAAGAGATTTCCCTCAACTGGAACACACACACACACACACACACACACACACTCACACACACTCACACTCTCTCAGGGCTCTCTGGTAGCATTACTTTTAGTTAACATCATATTAAGGACCCAAGGCAATGTAATAAGACAAGAAAAAAAAATATGAGGATAGAAGTGCAATCAGTATGTTGAAGAGACATCTGCCCTCTGTGTTCAGTGCAGCACAAGAGACAAAGAATGAAAACAGCCCGAATGTCCCTGAGTGGATGAATGGGTAAAGAAAAACATGGCCCACATACAAGGCTCCAGGGCATACTAGTCAGTCATGAAAATAATGACATCTTGTCATTTTTAGCAACATTGAGGGAATAGGAGATCATTCTATCAAGTGAAACAAGCCAGGCACAGAGAGACAACTACTGCATGAACACACTCACATGTGGAATCTAAAAAAAGTTGATGTCATTGAAGTTAAGGGTAAAATTGTGGTTGCCAGAGTAGAGTGACTGAAGATAAAAATAATATGGCTCAGAAAGCTAGGATAGAGGGTCTTGACAGTTTTCACCATGAAGACATGATAAATGTTTGAGGAGATAAATATGTTTAACGTGATTTAAATGTTACACAATATACACATGAATTAAAATTTCCATGATGTTGCATTAATATGAACAACATTTCTGTTTTTATGGATCAGTTCTGTAAGTTTTTAAAAATGATTGGGAAGTAAGATACAAAACTCATGGTAATCATAAATTTATAATATTATCTGTGGTAACCCCTAAAGTATCCATAAGTGAATTATTCATTTTATAAGTAATTTGGCAAGTTTTCCAACATATAAACACTAAAAAAGTCCACTGAACTTCTACATATTAGCAAGAAACAGAAAGTAAAATTGAAAAAATATCATTTACAAAAGCAATACAAGGTGTGCAGTATCTAAGAATAAAACTAACAAAAACATCAAGAGTTGAAAACCCTTAAAATGTAAATAAATGGAGATATCTACCATGTTTAGGGATTAATATTGTGAAGTTTTAATTCTTCCCAACATTGACCTGTTGGAGGCAGGCTCCCTGGGCCTGGGAGCAGCCTTGCCCTTTCAAGATGGCTACCTGGCTGTATGCCAGAAACTTGCAGTAAACAGGTGGACAACTTAAGGAAGTGCACAGCATTGGCTGGTGGTAACGTCACTGTGCATGCTTGGCTCGTGGGCTATGCCTGCTCTAATACACGCCTGTATTCTGCTCATGCACTCCCCTCGTGCTTGATAATGCTATTCCTGCTAATTGGT